>JANBXA010000736.1:5470000-5720000 GCA_030556225.1 Cricetiscus sungorus
GCTGTAACTTTGTCAACTTATTTGTGTCATCTCAGGACTCAGTGACATTCAAAGATGTTGAGGTAGACTTCTCCCAGGAGGAATGGGAGCAGCTGAACCCTGCTCAGAGGAGTTTGTACAGGGCTGTGGTGCTGGAGAACTACCGGAACTTGGTCTCAGTGGGTAAGCATCCTCCCTGCGGATAATCCAGAATCTACCAGGAAGCACCTTTCACATTAAAAAAAAATTTTTTTTTAATTATTTTATATGCATTGGTGTTTTGCCTGCATGTATGTCTGTGTGAGGGTGTCAGATCCTGAAGTTACAGTTGTGAGCTGCCGTGTGGGTTCAAACCCAGGTTCTCTCAAAGAGCAGTCGGTGCTCTTAAGTCACCGAGCTATTTCTCCAGCTTCCACCTTTTCTATCACTAAAGCTTTGCTTATCATGAAATGAGAATTTCAGACGTAGTCCGTGAATTTGATGTTTTGTCAGATACTTGTGGTCATATCTTTGGGCAACTAGAAACCCAGACTTGGTGGGAATTGCAGCAGGTACCTCTGCTTTTTGTTGCCTATCTGTTACAGTTCTGCTATCCTCACCAGTAGATGGTGACAGGGCTGGAGGAGAATAGGGCCTGGTTGCTATTGTAACAGGGACTCAGACCCAGCACAGACTCCCTGGTAGAAGTGCCATTCGGGCTGTAAGCCTCAGCAAGAGGACAGCACCACCACCGGCTCAAATGAAACAAAGACCTAATCCACCAAAGTCCATGTAGTTCTGGGAAAGTCTCTAAACGCACTAACCTTGCTTTTTGGCTTCTTCAGTTCCGCTTCTGGCTGACAGTTCTTATTAACTGAAATATGGGAACCCGGAACGCGTTGCTTGCGCTTAAAAGCTCAGCCCGAGAAAGACTCAAGGCCCCACTGGGACCCCAATCCCCCAGTGTAGTCGCCTGCTGGCTGATAAAGACTTTCTATTGTATGGAAGCTGTGTCCGAATGCCCAAGCACTCTTCTGTGGTCAATACCCCACATCACTATATGTTTAGAATATAACTTTTCAAGTGTGCTTGTAGAACTTTCATTACGTTAATTTTTATGGAGAGACATTGATTTTACATGGGGGACACATGTGTGCCTTATGCAAGTTGGAGGGAGGGTGGCTTACAGGACTTGGACCGGCTGAGGTCATCAGGTGCCTTTAGTCACTGAGCCATCTCAGTAACCCCCAAATACTTACCTTCTTAATTACCTTACGATAAATCAGCGAAACCCAATGTCTTAAACTCTCTTCTGATGCTTGCTTGCTGTTGGAGAGACTGATATGGACCCTTCTAAGCCCTTCTTGCTATTGGAGAGACTAATATGGACCTCCTCTAAGCCCATACATGTTTCCAGATGAGCTTGCTGTCCTCCACAAGTTCCTTGTCCCAATCCTCTTTAGCTTCTTTAGGCCAGTGGTTCTCATCCTTCCTAATGCCCTGACCCCTTAATACAGTTCCTCATGCTGTGGTGATCCCCAACCATGAAATTATTGTTGTTGCTACTTTATAATTTTACTACTGTTATGAATTGTAATGTAAATACCTGATACGTGACCCGACCCCCAAAGGGGTCATGATATAATAGTTATAATAGTTTTAATTTCTGGAGGGTTGACTGTTGGCAGCGGCCACTCAACTATTCCAGAGATTTATGTAGTCTGCCTGACTTATGTGCCAAAACAACCCAAATGTGACTACTTTTGTCCTTTTGTTGTTGTCATTGCTGTTGTTAATGCAGGCGCTTGTATTTCCAAGCCACATCTAATCTTGTTACTGGAGGATGGGAAGGAGCCTTGGGAGGTGAAGGGCGAGTCGGCAAGAAGCACATCACAAGGTGAGAATTCGAGAAGCACATGGAAAAACCTTTCTAGGGAAAGGCTCAGCCATCTTCAAAGGTCCTTACCTCCTCGCTGGGCCTTCCCAGAATTCCTTCCCAAGCCTTACGGTCCTGGGTGTGAATGAAGTTCCCTTGCTTAGTTAGAACTCCCTTCTATTTCACTCTCCCCTCTTCTGTTTTCCTCTTGTCTCTGCAGTAAGTTATTTTCTACAAAGGAGAATGTCCTAGTTCCCTTTCTGTTGCTGTGATGAAGCTCCCTGACAAAAGCAGCTTTAAGGGGGAAGTGCTTATTTTAGCCTGCAAGTCCACACTAGTCCATCATTGTGGGGAATCCATCGCAACATGAGCATGACATGGCTGGGCATTAACTCCCCAGTTAATCCACTTTGGAAACAACCTCTCATGTATACCCAGAGGCGTGCTTTACTGGTCTCAGATGCAGTTTTTCATCCAGGAGAGTTGACAGTCAAAATTAATTATGAGAAGCTCTTATTCTTAAGGACAACCTTGCACATTTTCCAATTGATATACTTGTATGTAATTGTATGGACGTTACTAAGTAGTTTTGTATTACTTCACTTCAGATGATTCTTTTGTTAACAGCACATGACAAAGAACACATTATTTTTTTTTTTTACATTTTTCAGATGGGGAATCTGTACACAAGACACAAGAATTGTCTCTGAAGCAATTTGTGCTTGATAATGTGTCAGTGGAGAAGATTACAAGTTTTGGTCCTGAGTGTCCCACTTCGGGAAAAATGTGGGAATGTAAAGACCTTTTTGAAAGACAAATGATGAATCAAGACATATTATTTCACACGAAAGAAACAATCACTCATAAAGAAACTCACAGTAAAGAAATAGGCCACAAATACTCTAAATTTTCAAAATCTCTCCATTTGGACAATGTAGAAGAGACTATTTACAGTCACAAGTTAAATAAGAAACACTTCTCCAGAAATCCCGAGGTATGGAAATACAAGAAGATATGGGCAGGAAAGAACATTTTCAAATGTAACGAATGTGAGAAAACCTTTACCCATAGCTCTTCTGTTACTGTTCATCAGAGAATTCATACGGGTGAAAAACCATATCAATGCACAGTGTGTGGAAAAGCCTTCAAGCAGAGCCATCACCTTGCTCAGCATCACACAACTCACACCCACGAGAAACTCTTTGAATGTAAGGAATGTAAGAAAGCCTTCAGCCAGAACTCATACCTCATTGTACATCAAAGAATTCATACTGGAGAAAAACCATACAAGTGCAAGGAATGTCCCAAATCCTTCAGGCAGCCTGCACACCTTGCCCAGCATCAGAGGATTCATACGGGGGAGAAACCCTACACGTGTACGGAATGTGGCAAGGCCTTCAGGGATAGTTCCACCTTTGCTCAGCATCAGAGGTGTCACAACGACAAACGGCCCTTTCAGTGTGTTGAGTGTGGTCAAGCCTTCAGGTATAATATGTCCCTTACTCGTCACTTTAGGCATTATCACACCGGAGAGAAGCCATTTGATTGCACTGACTGTGGGAAGGTCTTCAGTGTGCACATAGGCCTGACTTTGCACAGGAGAATTCACACTGGAGAGAAACCTTACAAATGTGATGTGTGTGGAAAAGCCTTCCGCAGCAGGTCATCCCTGACTGTACACCACAGAACTCACACAGGTGAGAGGCCTTACAAATGTGATGTTTGTGGGAAAACCTTCAGCCATGGCATGTCGCTCACTGGCCATCAAAGAATCCATTCTGGAGAGAAACCTTACAAATGTAAGGAGTGTGGGAAAGCTTTTCGGCAGAGTATACATCTTGTTGTTCATTCCAGAATTCATACTGGAGAAAAACCCTTCGAATGTAAGGAGTGTGGGAAAGCTTTTAGAGAAAGTTCACAGCTGACCACTCACCAGAGAAATCACACGGGAGAAAGACCTTTTGAATGTAAGCAATGTGGTAAGTTTTTCAAAAGAAATACCTATCTTGCCAGACATCAGAAAATCCATTCAGGAGAAAAACCCCATGAGTGTAATGAATGTGGGAAAGCCTTCACTCACACTGCCTACCTTATAAGACATAAGCGAGTCCATACTGGACAGAAGCCTTACAAATGTGCCGAATGTGGAAAGGCGTTTGGTGATGGCTCATCCCGTGCTCAGCATCAGAGACTGCACACAGGTCAGAGGCCCTATGTATGTGATAAATGTGGAAAGGCATTCAGAACAAAGTCATCCCTTAATTGTCACCAAAGATGTCATATGGGAAAGAAACCTTAAAACTGAATCCCCTCTGGCAAATCCTTTACTGTTCAGAGAATTTAACTTTCAACCAGATTGTTTATTCTATGTGAAGGAATTCACACAGGTAAGAGAGTTCTTAGGAATGCAAGAACCATGGAGAAATCTTCAGGCAATGTTCTTAAATTGGTGAGTTCTTGATTCGGAGTCATTTCAGGCATTCCTTTGTGTCACCGAGTCCTGTGTATATACCTGCTAAGTATTTCCATTTAATTTTGTTCCTATTACCCTGCTCCAAAACACAATTGTTTCACTTGGACTTTTCTAAATGTCTGTAGTTGGTATTGTTTCATTCAAGTTTATTACTCATTTTATAATCAGAATCTTTAAAAAATATAAATGTTATTTATGTAACTTCTAAAAACTCTAAAAACTTGTAAAAACTTGTAAAAATGTCTTTTTAGTGAATGTGAGATGCTTACTTATATGGCTACATAAAATTTGGATGGATAACATCCTTCCAATGATTAGGAGACACATAAGCACAGAACCCAGAGGCCACACACAAAAGGAACATGAGGGTATAATCTTTTATATTAGTGTTATACATTCTGCTGTTTGATACCTGACAATCAAGAATATGATATCCTTACTTTGTGCTGTCAGTCCTTTTTGCCCGGATACAGAACATTTTATACTATAATTCCTTAATGATTTGTTCAAAATTAATGTCTGTTCTGCTAGCATGAAAGTATGATGACAGACAGTGAAAGGACAAGTAGCAGTGTCTGTCAGTTATTTGGCTGTTGGTCTGTCTGACTCTGGAACAGCCTTTTCTGGGTCACTGAATTGTGTCCACCTTGTCTATTCTGTGCATGTCTCAAGGCCTCCTTGGATTGCTCTAGTCAGGAAGTCATCTTAATTCAGTTATTGAGACCAATCTAGAGTCAGGAGATGAGGCTGATGGTGGCTGCAATAATAGCAATGCTCTTGCCAGTGAGGTCATTTGCTGAGCAACAGGCCCTCAGTTCCAGGAAGAAAGTTCCAGGGTATAGTCATTGATTCTACTCGTGGACATGAACAGGAGCCCAGCAGCTAACTTAGTGTAGGAAGGGGAATGTAAAGGGTAGTGAGAAGAGGCAGGGTGTGGGGGTGCGTGCCTTTAATCCCAGTTTTTGGGAGTCAGAGGCAAACTCATCTCTGTGTGTTTGAGGCCATCGTGGTCTACATTGAGTGTTTCATATCAAGGCAGAACTACATACATAGTGAGATCTTGTCTCAAAAAATAAGAAAACAGTAGTGAGAAGAGGTACTTGGGGCTATGACACTGGGCAGCACTGTCTTAGGTGATAGGAGTATGACAAAAATGGTCAGCCCATAGCCCTAAAAGGGACATTTGCGTAAACCTTCTCAAGGGTCGGGGAACGTCATACAAGAAGGAACAGGAAGGATTGTTAAGAATCCGAGCATGCCAGGCGGTGGTGCTGCACTCGGGAGGAGGCAGAGGCAGGTGGATCTCTGTGAGTTCGAGACCAGCCTGATCTATAGAGCTAGTTCCAGGACAGGCTACAAAGCCACAGAGAAGCCCTGTCTCAAAAAAACCCAAAAAAGAATCTGAGCATGGCGAGGAGCGCTGTAGAATGCTTTGGAATGCTTCTGGACATGTCGTGGCTGCTGTGTTCATGAGCTCTTAGGAACTGACTTCCTGCTCAGGATCAGGCCAGTATCCCAGCGTACCCCCTAAGGGAGCTGAGGAGCTATTGGCAAGTGAAGGCAGCTGGGAGAGAGGGAATCGTTTTTCATTGGGGATGTGCCCCGCCCCCATAGATTGCCCATGAGAAAGTGGATGGTTTCCCACTCATGTGCATGCAGCACTAACTAGTTCACATATATTATATACGAGGGACATGAATGTGTACGTGTTGGAGATATCTGGAAGAGCAGACGCGTAGGACAGGATCAAGACATGGTGTATATACATATATGAATCTGACAAGGATTAAACGTTTTAGAGGAGCATCCCAGAAGATCTAGGGAAGACTGCAGACCTAGGGCCTGGTAGTGCATGCAGGGGGCGGACGGGGTGGGGTGGGGGGTGAGGGGCTTTCGAACAGCATGCATTAGAGTTGTGGTGGTCTGGGGAGAATGGAAGGAGGTGACCTCAGCAACTTAAATCCCGAACCGACCAGAGCCTCCAATCTGAACACTGCGGACTTGTTAAGGCCCGCATTACCCCAACCTAATTCACGACATCCCCCAACTCCCCTCAGTCAAATCGACCTCAGACAACGCGCCGGTCGCCCTGCCACCTCGCACGTATGCTGGGACTGCCACCTCAACTCCCAGAAACCTCTGGTGGGGGGCAGACCGAGTCCCGCCCGCAGCCACCGGTTTCCCGGCGGCGGACTACACTTCCCAGCAGGCCTCGTGCGCAAATCAAAGTCCACTTCCGGCGCGTTCGGGCTGAACTGCCCGAGGGTCGGAACCTTCGGGGCCGGGTTAGGCAGGGAGAGGGCGGGGCTGTCCGGGGCGTGGAGGGCGTGGCCTGGAAGGGTGCGGGTGTGGCCGGGGGTGTGTCCGTGAGCCGGGGCCTCGGAGGGCGTCTGCGGCCTGGCCGGAAGAGCGTGCGCCCCTCTGGGGACATGCGGGAGGTGGCGAGTGCGGGGCCGCGCGAGCCCCGGGCCCTCCTGGGGCGCGGCGCCCTCGGCACGAAGCCCAGGGCTGCTGGGGCTCCTGCGGTGCGGACTCCAGCCGCTCGTGGGCGCCCCTCCCGCGGAAGGCCGCGCTCCAGGAATGGCCTGGCCTCCCAGAGCCGGCATGCAGCGGTGACCTCAGGGCCTGCGCACAAAGGTGAGCGGCTTGTGTCCAGGCTGAGTGGACAAAGATGGATCTATTCTGTGTGGGAGGGGAGGGTGAGGTCCGAGCGTTCTGGAGGCCCTCGTCATGGAGTTGAGTGTGATGTTAAACGGGAGTCAGTCCTTGAAAGCTCAACTTTGAGCACTCCAGCAGAACTGAGCGGGGACGTGGACGTCTCCAGGGTCACCCTAGTTTAAACTTGTCTCCGTGTCCATGCTTAAAAGGGATGAGACTCCCGGGGAGCGGGCACTGGAGAGATGGCTCATGGTGGCTCACAACCATCCCTAACTCCAGTTGCAGGGGGTATAATCGCCTCTTCTGAACTAAATGGGCACAAGGCATGCACGTGGTGCACGTGTAAACACACAAGCAACACGTGCACGTGAAACAAACTTAAAGAGACAACACCTTCTCGCCATCCTACCCTTTTCCTATCCCGGCATAGGGTACTAATGCGATCTCATCTCATCTTTTCAAAATGGTCCCAGCCTGCTCGTGTAGGGTGTAGTCTTGTGTGGACTTGGTGTCTAGTCCTTCCTTTTCCCCAGCGCTGCTTTCCAGAGATACCAACTTCCTCCAGGAGATTAACCGCAAACAGGAAGCTGCCCCTACAGGGACTGAACTAAAAGCCAAGTCTCAGGTGAGTCACCTTTTCTCTCCGCGTCCCGAAATAGTCTTGCTTTTTCACCACTTAATGATGTTTATTTTCTCTGAAAAGTTTTCAGTTTAGGAGACCTGCCCTGGGTGCTGTTCTCCTCATACTCTGGTGACTGATGGGCTACAGAGATAGCTTCAAACTGATCATGGCTCTTCCTCCCCTCTTCCTTTTCATTGCAACTGTTCTTTCTTGGTTGAAGAGATGATATAGCCCCTTTGCTGTTCCACTTGTCTCAGAAGGACCTTATTTATTTAGACAAGGTCTATCTACATAGTCCTGACTGTCGTAGAACCCGAACTCACAGAGCTCTGCCTGCCTCTCTTTCCTGAGTGCTGATATTAAAGGTTTGTGCTACCAAACCCTGCTCCAGAAGGGTTCTTACGATCAGAAACGCAGCCATCTTTCTACCTGGTTTCTTTGATGCCCACAGCGTGCGAGAAATATATCATGGCTAAGCCCCACCTATGGGGTCAAGGCAAGGGCTCAGTGGGTAAGAGCCATTTCTCTGTAAGTATGAGGACCTGATTTTTGAATCCGCAGTACCTGTGTAAAAAGGACCGTGTTCCTGCCGACCTCCACGCAGAGCCAGCATGAGTTCCACGCAGAGCTCTCTGGCCCGTCAGCCTAGCCAAAATAGGTGAACTTGTAATTTAGCAAGAAACCCTGTCTCAAAGCAATAAAGGAAACTGTTCAGCAAGCTGGTCATGGCAGGGGCACAGGACACTCATGGGCATGTGACACACACACACACACACACACCTGCTAATTTTTTTAGGAATAATTTTAAATTTAATATTTCTTGATCTCTAGGCACTTACAACCTATTGACAGAAAGTCAAGGAAGCGTGCCAGAGTCCAGATACTCTTCTACCTTGGGCCTGGGACCCCTTTCTCTGTTTCCTTTTCTTTTGCGGAAGGATCTCACTATGTAGCTTTGGCTAACCAGGAACTCCCCATGAGCACAGTACTGAACTCATGGAGATCTGCCTGTCCCTGCCTCCTGGATGCTGGGATTAAAGGTGTGCACCACCACACCAGGCCTTCATCTTTTTCTCTCCCTCTAGGCCTCATGCCTCTGCTTCTACTCCTTTCTCTTTTCTGCATGTCAGCTCTTGCCACGTGGGCGCTCCGCTCAGAACTGTCCAAGGTGTGTCCTTGAAGAAAGACCCCACCCCGAAAGTGAGAAGATGTCTGAGATGTGGGTCCTCCTTATCTCTGACGTCTGCCCTCTACCTTCATTCTCTTTGTTTCTGGAAAACTGCCTTCTCGTTTCATGATCATACCCTTTAAGAGCTCAAATCTTGGGATAGGTCAGTGGCTAAGAGCATTTACTGATTTATCAGAGGACCAAAGTTTGGATCTCAATACACTGATGTGAGCCTGTGCATGCTTCATATTGAAAGTAAAGCAATAAACAAAACCCAGTTCTGAGGATGTGCCAACACTCTTTCCCATCAACATACACACACACACACACACACACACACACACACACACACACACACACGGAAGGGAGGAAAGAGACGATGTAGGAAACTAAATGGAAGGAGCCATTGGTGGTGGCATGCTCTGTTATCTCAGATACTCAGGATGCTGTAGTCCCGCCAGCATCTTGAGCCCAGGTATTTGAGATAAGCAAGATTTTGACCATTTATTTATTTATTTATTTATATTTATTTATTTATTGCCAGTTACAATAAAATATTTGAGTGCTTTTTTTCCCCCTTTGAGTCACCGAATTCTAGTGCCCTTGTGGTGACAAGGTAGTCACCAATGCTAGGGGAAATAGAGATGAGGTAGGACTCAGCCTTGACTAGACACAACACATTTGTTACATTAGGCCACTTAGAAAATGTGTTTTGTTTTTTTTTTTTTTATTTTAATTGTTTTAGCGGGAGGAGTTTTGTAATCTGAAGATTTTTTTCCCTTTTTAAATCTCTGTTTAAAAACTATAAAACCGTGGTGGTGTGCACCTTTAGTCCCATCACTCAGGAGGCAGAGGCAGGTAGATTTATGAGTTTGAGGCCAGCCTGGCCTACAGAGCGAGTTCCAGGACAGGCAGGGCTAATCAGAGAAACCGTATCTGGAAAAACCAAAACCAAACTGAAACCAAAAAAATCTCTACAAACTGTTCTATTGTAGTGTCACTTAATGTAAACTGCATGGCTCCAAAACACAATGTGGTTTTTCATATTAAAAAAAATAGGCTTAATTTTCTTCAATTCAAAAATGTCTACAAACATACATATTTAAAAAATATAGGGCGATAACTGTTTTTTAGTAAAGCGTATATGAAAAATATTTGAAAATCTGAAAAATAAAAATGAGTGTAACACTGAGCATCTGGAATCATGAGGTTGGAACTCGGGGACTGGGGTCTATAAAAGCCTGTGGGAGATCGGTGTCCCAACAGTAGTCCTCTTGCTGTCTTTCACTATTCCGAAAGAGTATCTTTTACTTAGTCTTTGTTTGTCTTGCATATGTGAACAATGTATCTGGATCATGGGCGCCACAACCCCTTCTTGCTGCATCCTCCCCCTCTCCGCCCCTCCTTGCTGCATCCTCCCCCTCTCTGCCCCTCCTTGCTGCATCCTCCCCCTCTCCGCCCCTCCTTGCTCCACCCTCCCCCTCTCCGCCCCTCCTTGCTCCATCCCTCCCTCTCCGCCCTTCCTTGCTCCACCCTCCCCCTCTCCGCCCCTCCTTGCTCCATCCTCCCCCTCTCCGCCCCTCCTTGCTCCATCCCTCCCCCTCTCTCCTCTCCTTGCTCCATCCTCCCCCTCTCCACCCCTCCTTGCTCCACCCTCCCCCTCTCCGCCCCTCCTTGCTCCACCCTCCCCCTCTCTGCCCCTCCTTGCTCCACCCTCCCCCTCTCCGCCCCTCCTTGCTCCATCCCTCCCCCTCTCCGCCCCTCCTTGCTCCATCCCTCCCCCTCTCTCCCCTCCTTGCTCCATCCTCCCCCTCTCCGCCCCTCCTTGCTCCACCCTCCCCCTCTCCACCTCATACCATGTCTTTTCCTTTTTCTGTGAATAGCACTGAAGCAGTGCAGGCTGCTGGGGTGCTGCCTGCTCTTGGTTTGATCTTGTGCAGATAACCACACTGAGTGGTCGTGAGCCCAACAGCCTTCTCATACCAGAATGCAGCGTTGTAGGTGGGCTCTTCTGTCCCCGTCTGCCAGTTCCCAAATAACCACACAGAGACTTATATTAATTATGAGTGTTCGAACGGTAGCTGGGATTGTTACTGGCTGCCTCTTACATTTTAGATGAACCCACATGGCAGCACCTCTTTTAGCCCTGCACACTAGCTGGCTTCTCTCTGTATCTCCTCTCAACTCCTGAGACTCCCCCCTTCTTCTTTCCAGCTTTTATCCTGGCTATCCTGCCTAGCTATCGACTTGAACTCTTTGTCAACCAATGAGAGTAATACATGTTCATACTGAACAAAAGGATTGTCCACGGCACAGCATGCCATAGCACTCCTCCCTGTCTCATAGCTTTTACATTCTTTCCACCCTATTTTCTATGATGTCCCCTGAGCCTTAGGGGTGTGGGACTGATGGAGATGCCCATTTTGGGCTGTGCACTTGACATTCATTAGTCTCAGTATTTAGACTCATGTCTTTGTATTAACTGCTGCCCACTAATTCTGTCTTTTTGAAATACTGTGTTTGCATTGAAATGTTCAGACATTAGTATACTGGAAGGTTTCTACTGCTGAATCTTGCTGAGTTTTGAGAATTAAAGGTATTTAGCTTCTGGTCAACTCAGGAAACCAGTGTTGATCCTTCCTATTGAGATGAAGACACCAACCAAAAGGCAGTCAGTCCCTCTCCGTGGAAGGATGCTACAATAGGCAGGAAGTTGAGGGCTGAGCAGCATTCATTTTAGGCTGGATGACTCAAACAACAAACAAACAAACAAAGCAGGCTGAGCAAGCCATGAGGAGCAAGCCAGTAAGCAGCCCCTCCATGGCCTCTGCATTAGATCCTGTTCTGTTTGAATTCCTGCCCTGATTCCTTCCATGACTACAGTGCAGACACATAAGCCACATGAACCCTTTCCTCCCCAAGGTCATGGAGTTTCATCACAGCAATAGTGACCAAAACTGACACAGCTTTCTGTTCTTATCCCACAGCTTGTGTTTGGGGCACAATATTTCCTGAGTATCTTCTGTGTCATTGTACTGTGATACCTCCCCTCTCCTCCCCTCCACTCTCCTCCCCTCTCCTCTCCTCTCCTCTCCTCTCCTCCCCTCTCCTCTCCTCCCCTCCCCTCTCCTCCCCTCTCCTCCCCTCCCCTCCCCTCTCCTCCCCTCTCCTCCCCTCTCCTCCCCTCTCCTCCCCTCCCCTCCCCTCTCCTCCGCTCCCCTCTCCTCTCCTCTCCTCCCCTCCCCTCTCCTCTCCTCCCCTCCCCTCCCCTCTCCTCCCCTCCCCTCCCCTCCCCTCTCCTCCCCTCCGCTCTCCTCCCCTCTCCTCCCCTCCGCTCTCCTCCCCTCCCCTCTCCTCCCCTCCGCTCCCCTCTCCTCTCCTCTCCCTCCCCTCCGCTCCCCTCTCCTCCCCTCTCCTCCCTTCTCCTCCCCTCTGCTCCCCTCCCCTCTCCTCTCCTCCCCTCCCCTTCTTCCCCTTCCCTCTCCTCCCCTCCCCTTCCTCCCCTTCCCCCTCTTCTCTTCTTCCCCTTTCCCTCCCATCTCTTCCCTTCCTCTTCTGTCATATCCCATTCCAAATTTTATATTTTGAGACATAGTCTCACACAATCCCGGCTGGCAATGAAGTATGTATTGGAGACAGCCTTGAATCCCTGATACTCCTGCCTCCATCTCCCCAGTGATAGATAAACCGCATGTGCTACCATAGCCAATAGGCTGCATCTGTGTGTGTGTGTGTGTGTGTGTGTGTGTCTGTCTGTCTCTGTGTGTCTGTCTGTGTGTGTGTGCCTCTGTGTGTGTGTCTATGTGTGTGTGTGTGTGTGTCTCTATGTGTGTGTGTGTGTGTGTGTGTGTCTGTGTGTGTCTCTCTCTCTCTCTTTCTGTGTGTGTGTATGTGTATGTATGTATGTGTTCCACACTAGCTTCAAACTTGGAGTCCTTCAGTTTCTGTCTCCCAACTGCTGGAATCACAGGTCTGCACCACCATGTCTGTTCCTGAAGGCATGATAGTTAATTTAAAACTTGAGAGTAGTTTTCATTCTTATTACACACTCATTTCCTTTCTTTCTTTCTTTCTTAGAAAAAAATGTAGATCATGTTTTAGCGTTAATGAATTTTCAATGAAAATGATAGACAATAGCAAGCCTTAGGCCACAGCCGGGGGATTGGCTGGGTTTCTTTCCTGGTCCATCTGCTGTCCCAGGCCACGCATGTGTCACAAGGTTGAGACAGGCTCTAAGAACCTATGGTACTCAGGACACCTTGGCTTTCATTAGGTACTGTTAGAAATTGGTGACAAATGTTTTATGTGAGTACATGCCTGTGCTGGCTAGTTTTATGTCAACTTGACACAAGCTATATCATCTGAGAGGAGGGAACCACAAGAAATGCCACTATAAGAAGGGTCTGTAGGCAGGCATTTTCTTAATAATCGATGGGAGAGGGCCCAGCTCAATGTGGGTGGAGACATGCCTGGGCTGGTGGTCCTGTGTTCTATAAGAAAACAAACCGAGCAGGCCATGAGGGACAAGCCAGTAAGCAGCACCCCTTCCGTGGTCTGCATCAGCTCCTGCCCGAGTTCCTGCTCTGATTCCTTCCATGGCTACAATGTAGATAGCTGCATGAGCCAAATGAACCCCTTCCTCCCCAACTGCTTTGGTCATGGTGTTTCGTCACAGCAATAGTGGCCCTGACTAAGACAGTCTCCAAGTACTTTTCTATCCTAAAGGGTAAGGGTGAGGACTTGAACACGGGTGAGAGGGCACGGTTCACTTAAGAACTCTGGTAACCATTGCTGCTGGCTGAGCAACAATGCATTTTTGTCATTTCAGGGCTTGGTGACATTTGGGGATGTGGCTGTTGTTTTCTCCCAGGAGGAGTGGGAATGGCTCAGCTCAGAGCAGAGGAGTCTGTACTGGAAGGTGATGCTGGACAACTACAGGAACCTGGCATCCCTGGGTGAGGGAATCCCCACTCCTGCCTCTGCCTCTGCCCATCCAAGCCTGTGGCCCTGCAGTCTCTCATCCGCTCTGCCTGAGTCAAGACAGACCCCAGCGTGACCACACCCCCTTTTTCTTCCTGTTTTTCTTATGGCGCTAGGACTTTGTGCTTCTAAGCCACATATGATCGCCTTATTGGAACAAGGAAAAGATCCCTGGGTGATGAAAAGAAAGATGACAAGCGTCCAGTGCCCAGGTGAGCACAAGGAGGTGTGGAGGTGTGGCTGTTGCTGGTCCCAGCTCATTCCCTCACACTCACAATCTCATCAGCAGATACTGTGGCCTCTCAAGCGTGGGCTTTGCGTCTTCATGCCCCTCTCTGCCCTCCAGCACGCCACCCCCTTACAGACAGTTTACTTTTCTCTGCATCCTTCCTTTGCCTTTCAGTCTTATGAACTCATCTTTTTTTTTTAATATATGTTAATGTGTGTGTACATGTCTATGTTTAGGTGAACGTGTGTGTGCTTGTTTATTTGTAGGTCAGAAGTCTTCCTCCATAACTGTCTTTTTAAAAAGTAATTTATGTATGTGGGTGTTTGCCTGTGCGTGTATCTGGGCACTGCTGCACATGTGTGCCTGGTGCCTGCAAAGAGGACAGTAGCTCTCCGGAACTGGAGTTACAGCTGTGAGCCACCACTCAGGTGCTGGGAATTGAACCTGGGTCCTCTGGAAGAGCAGCCAGTGCTCTTAACCAGTGAGCCATCTCTCCAGCCTCGTTGACTTTCTTTTAAAAATTAGTTTGTGTGTTTTGCCTGCATGTATACCTTGTGCGCCACGTGTGTCTCCCCTCACCCACCATGCATATAGTAAGAGCTGTTTGCTTTGTTAATTTCTTTAAGACTCCAAGGCTGTGCGGGAGACCAAGGAGTTCCCTCTAGAGAACTTAAGTGAAGAACAGTTCTCCCAGACAGTGCTAAGAAAACGGCTCCTGCACCGTAGACCCAAGTGCTCTGTGTTAGCAGAAAACTGGGGTGGTGATGCTGTGTTCCAAACACCAAGGGTAAGTTGGGGTTACCTCAGGCAGCCAGCCCTTTAGGATTCCTTGGACAGTGGGAATTTCCATTTGCATACACTATTTCCTGTGGACAGATTGTGACCCAGTGGGAAAGAATTGTATCGTCTTGAAACACACAGTAAGTGTGTGAGTGTGTGTGTGAGTGAGTGTGTGTGTGTGTGTGAGTGTGAGTGTGTGAGTGTGTGTGTGAGTGTGTGTGAGTGTGTGTGTGTGAGTGTGTGTGTGAGTGTGAGTGTGTGTGAGAGTGTGTGAGTGTGTGTGTGTGAGTGTGTGTGTGAGTGTGTGTGTGAGTGTGTGAGTGTGTGTGAGTGTGTGTGAGTGTGTGTGAGAGTGTGTGTGTGAGTGTGTGTGGGTGTGAGTGTGTGTGAGTGTGTGTGAGTGTGTGAGTGTGTGTGAGTGTGTGTGAGTGTGTGTGAGTATGTGTGAGTGTGTGTGAGTGTGTGTGAGTGTGTGTGTGAGTGTGTGTGTGAGTGTGTGTGAGTGTGTGTGTGAGTGTGTGTGAGTGTGTGTGTGAGTGTGTGAGTGTGAGTGTGTGTGAGTGTGTGTGTGAGTGTGTGTGTGAGTGTGTGTGTGTGAGTGTGTGTGTGTATGTGTGTATGTGTGTGAGTGCGTGTGTGAGTGCGTGTGTGACTGTGTGTGTGAGTGTGTGTGAGTGAGTGAGTGTGTGTGTGTGTGTGTGTGTGTGTGTGTGTGTGTGTTGGAAGGTGCGGGTGCAATCACAAACAAGCTCCTCAGGTGACTGAAGGTGACTGAAGTTTGATTTAGAGAAGCATCTCAGTAGTTCCTCCTGTTCCCCTCTGCTGGGAGAATCCTCCCTGAGAAGATGAGAACATCCACCCTCCTCATAAGGAAGGTGCTGATGACCAAATGTCTCAGTTAGGTTCCTAGTGCTGAGATAAAACACCATGACTGAAAGGAGCTTGGGGGGGGGGGGGCTTGTGTCATATAACAGCTTGTAGCCCATCATCCGGGGAAGTCAGGGCAGACGCTCGAGCAGGGAGCTGCTGCAGAGGACGTAGAGGATGCTGCCCTGCCTGCCTTTTTGTATCTTGGACCGGGTCCAGAGTTGGCACCACTCACAATGGGCAGGCTTTGCCACATCGAACACTAATTAAGAAAATACCCTGTAGGATTGCCTATAGGCCAGTATGGTGGGAATATTTCCTTAATTGAAGTTCTCTCTTCTGTATCAACTTGACATAAAATTAGCCAGCACCAAAGTACAGTTTCACCAAAGTTTATTCCAGAGAACTGATAATGTGTGTCCTGGAGTTACTTCCAGAGCATGGGTCAGGAGATGCTGGAAGGAGAAGTAGGGGTGACCCCAAAGTGGCCACACTAGAAACTCTTCACCTGTCCTGCGAAGTGGCTTCTCCAGAGCAGACACATGGGTTCTCCTTTCATCCCCCCTCCCCGGCCTGTGTGCTTTCTGATGCCACGGGCAGCTAGGGCAGAACTGCAATCAGATGTCTGCGAGCAGTGGCTGGAACCGCAGCGAGGGTCCTGTGACTCTCACCTCCTCTGAGAGAGTGTCATCACCCCACAGGCTGCTCTTGATGGTCTTTTGCAGGGAGGCATGGTTGATGAAGGTGGCAGCTGTTTTTCTCAGAGGACGTCACTCTACAAAACACACACACACACACACACACACACACACACACACACACACACACACACACACACACACACACCATGGAGGCGATTCTCTATATAACCTCTGTAGCTCAGCACTCAGGTGACACATATGGTCCAGAGTGTGCTGTTTACAGCGTGTGAACACATCCCACCCTACTCTGGCCCCCCAGGTTCATGAATGTGTTTGTGCCTTTCCAGGGCTTGAAGATCATCACAGATACAGCTAGAGACAGCTCTCCACAGCTTGCGTCAGCTCCTAAGCATCTCTGTGTGACATGGGAGAACTGTGATGCCCTGCTGTCCGTAGGTAAGGCCTCCCTCCTGGGTCTTTTGAATCTGTCTTCAGGAGGACTTGCTTTTCATGTTTTGTGTTTTTTGTTTGTTTTGTTTTTCAAGTCAGGATTTCTCTGTGTAACAATCCTGACTGTCCTAGAACTTGCTTTGTACTGGCTGGCCTTCAGACTCACAGGCCTGCCTCTGCCTTCCGAGTGCTGGGATTAAAGGCCTGTGCTTTTTGTTTGTTTAATGTTTATTTTAAAGTGTGTGTGTGTGTGTGTGTGTGTGTGTGTGTGTGTGTGTGTGTGTGAAGCTGCTTATGGAGGTCAGAAGAGGGCATTAGACCCCCTGGAGCTGGAGTTTGAGGTGATTGTGTACTGTCTGAGTGCTAGGAACCAAACTCGTCTACAAGAGAAGTCCCATCCTTGATAGATCAAATACATGCATGCATGCATGCATGCACGCACACAGGCACACACACTATACATGTGCACATGCAAGCATGTCCAGATTTTCTAGTTCTTCCTGTGGTGCTGTGGGATGATCCTTCTGTATGCTGTGAATGTGTGTTACTCATTGATCAATAATAAAACTGATTAGCCCATAGCAAGGCAGGATAAAGTTGAGGACTGGGATGAACAGGGGTGGAGAGGTGTAACACCAGTGAACCTCTCAAGAAGAAAGTGCTAGAGGACAGGTAAAACCACGAGCCCCATGGCAATATGTAGGTTAATAGAAATGGGTTGATTTAAATGTAAGGGCTAGTTAATAATAAGCCTGAGCTATTGGCTGAACATTCTGTAATCAATACAAGCTTCTGTGTGTTTGTTTCAGACTCATCAGTCGGGACAGGAAACCTCTGCCTCCATTTACACTGCAGTAATAATTTTTTCTGTCAGAGTCAGGAAATAGCTTACTCAATTTCCGAGTGACAAAAGTATAAGCAAAAACTTTCAGGACACTGTTTCTAAAGCAGATTTTTTTTATTTTTTCTCTTTACTGGGGCAAGGGAAGAAGCCCTCTGTGGTGCAGAGAGAGCTGGCACTAGCTTGTCCTCAGGTGGGTGTGGAGATGGTGTGGTGATGTCACTGTAGCGTAGATTAGGATGCAAATCTCACCACCACACACTGGAAACTGCCAAGTCTCGCAAGTCTGGAGAGAAAAATCACATTCGCAGATTTCCTTTGCACCTTCTTTTAGCGACTCATTTCCCTGTAGTTTTCTTTTTATTCTCACCCACTTGGGTGCTTGTCAGCCTCTCAGTTTCTTGGGTGTCTTTAAGGGTTAAACCACCCATTTGTTTCATTTTGCTTATCAGCTGAACATCAGCAGATGACTGGAGAAAGAGAAAGCTTGTGTGTGCGTGTGTGTGCGTGCGTGTGTGCATGCGTGTGTGTGCATGTGTGTGTGTGCGTGCGTGTGTGCGTGGGTGTGTACACATGCATGTGCACATGTGTGAATCATTGAAGAATCCCTCTAAGACAAGACCAAGACCTGATGTGGATAACTTGTATGAAGTAAAGCTTGAAATTCCTGACTCAGGTGTTGTAGAGAAACAAAGATGTTATTTATTCCTAGTGGTTCCTTTGTGCCCACAGGTCAGGGTAGGCAGAGGCCATAGTGCAAGAAGATGACATTTTCTTCATCTCTTTCAGGCCAGCAATCTGTACATGGGGCCCAGGATTCCTTTCCAAAGCAAGACTCAAATGCTGAAAGGTTATCAGGCACAGCTTTGAGCACCAAACTTGAATGCTCCACTTTCAGAGAAGATTGGGATTCTGAGAGTGTGTTTGAAAGAGATGGTGAAGACATACCATTTGAGCAAGAGACAGTTGCTCAGAGCAAAGCCTTCTCAGAGAGGAGAGAGTGTGTGTATATCAAACCTGGAAGATGGTTTCATTTGAACAATTCAGAAGAGAGAAGTCACAATTGTGACTCAGGTAAACGTTTTCCCCCAAATCCAGTGGTCATAAAAGAAACAGGAATCTACGCAGGAAAAAAACTTTTCAAGTGTGAGGAATGTAAGAAAACTTTCACCCAGAGCTCCTCCCTCACGGTTCACCAGAGAATTCATACCGGAGAGAAACCCTATAAATGTGATGAGTGTGGGAAGGCCTTCAGCGATGGCTCCTCTTTCTCACGGCACCAGAGGTGCCACACCGGCAAGAAGCCATACAAGTGTGTCGAGTGTGGGAAAGCTTTCATTCAGAACACCTCCCTTGTTCGCCACTGGAGATACTATCACAGCGGTGAGAAACCCTTCCATTGCATCGATTGCGGTAAAGCCTTCACTGACCTCATGGGGCTTAATCAGCACAGGAGAATCCACACTGGAGAGAAACCTTACACATGTGACGTGTGCCACAAGTCCTTTAGGTACAGCTCATCCCTCACTGTGCATCAAAGGATTCACACCGGAGAAAAACCGTATGAGTGTGACATTTGCAGAAAAGCCTTCAGCCACCATGCCTCACTTACTCAGCATCAAAGAGTGCATTCTGGAGAGAAGCCCTTTAAATGTAAAGAATGTGGGAAAGCTTTTAGGCAGAATATTCACCTGGCGAGTCATCTGAGGATCCACACCGGGGAGAAGCCCTTTGAGTGTGGGGAGTGTGGGAAATCCTTCAGCATCAGCTCACAGCTTGTCACTCACCAGAGAATTCACACAGGAGAGAAGCCTTATGAATGTAAGGTGTGTAACAAAGCGTTTACGCAGAATGCTCACCTTGCACAGCATCAGAAGACTCATACGGGAGAGAAACCGTATGAGTGTAAGCAATGTGGCAAGGCCTTCAGCCAGACCACTCACCTCATCCAGCATCAGAGGGTTCATACTGGAGAGAAGCCTTATAAATGTCTGGAGTGTGGGAAGGCCTTTGGTGATAACTCGTCCTGCACTCAACATCAGAGACTGCACACGGGCCAAAGGCCTTATGAGTGCGTGGAATGTGGGAAGGCATTCAAGACCAAGTCATCCCTTATTTGCCACCGTCGCTGTCACACTGGAGAGAAACCTTATGAGTGTAGTGCATGTGGCAAAGCCTTTAGCCATCGTCAGTCCCTTAGTGTCCATCAGAGAATTCATTCCGGGAAGAAACCGTATGAATGTAAGGAATGTAGGAAAACCTTCATCCAAATTGGACACCTTAACCAACATAAGAGAGTCCATACTGGAGACAGAACGCATAACTGCAGGAAGGGCAGAAAGGCCTTCAGGCAGGCTGCACACTTGGCTCACCCTTCTTTGCCTGCCGCGTCTGGTCCTGTGGATCTCTTCCCCAAATTCGTCTGGAATCCATCCCCACTTTCATCATCATAACCTCAAAAACGTTGCCATTCGCACTACACGATTTTTAACAACTCCCCTCTCTTTCCCTGTGTTTATTTTTGTCTCTTACAGGTTTGTTCTTCATGCTGCAGTCAGGTCGGGTTATTTTTGGAGTGAAAACATCATTAATTTGCTCATTGAAAACTTATACTCGTTGGTTAATGCCTACGATGTGCTTAGCACAGTGCCTGGTCCATACAAAGTACTCAGCAAACTTGGCTCTTTTAAAAAGTTTATTTTTGAAAATGGAAATTTTATTGTAGTCAGCCCTGATAAAAATGATGCAATAGAATGAGGAACCAGATTTCAGAACAGGAAGGGAGTTCTCTGAGTTGTTGCTGAGACTTGCTTCTTTTCCTTGAAAACTTGGTTCTAAGCCAGGAGTGTGGTGCGCTCACCTGTAATCCTAGTACTCGTGAATTCAAGGCCAGCTGGGGCAACTTAATGAGACCCTATCTCTAAATAAAAACAAAACAGTTGATCCCATACTGATGATCTGCATCATGGCTTTGAATTTGAATTAATTAAGGTAATAATAGAACTTTCGGTGAGGAAACTCTACACATGACAGTAAAAGGCTGGACAATGTGTGTAGGCCACCTGAAACAAATGAATCAAAACAATTGGGAAAGTGCAGGGTTTTACACGTGTAGTTAAAGGTACAAGCTTGCGTAAGAACGGTAAGAACGGGGAAGCTCTGAGGCTTTGGTCTAAGCAAAGTCACTGTTGACGAATGTGTTCTTGGTAGACATCTAAGGAAGTGTTAACGGGGGCACACTGATATGGGCAGCAAGCTGCTTACGGTCTCAGTCTCACTGATTACTTTTATATGGCCCCTAATCTAAAGTCTAAAAATGTGATGAGTGGTTTGAAGCATTAGTGCAATCCTTTCAACCTGGTGATTATGTGAAACCTACGTTTTCGTGTCTGTAGGTGACGTATTGGCAATGCAGCCACATGTTCACTTAGGTATTTTGTGGTGCTTCCATCTACAGAGGGAACGTTGTCTTGCGAGAAAGACAATCTGGCTCAGAGAGCCTAAATAGAGTTTTATTGAGCCACAGCCGCCGTCATTGGTTTACCAATGATCTTTGGCTCTCTTCCCCTCACCCCCACCCCAGTGGCAAAGTTATTAGCTGCCTGCCCTGGAGACTATGACCACATTAGGTCACAAATATTTACAGCTGAATCGTAGAGGAGAAAGTACAAAAGTTTCTAACCTCATGGCAATAATAAACCCTGACCAAAGAACCAAAAACAAACCCAAGAATATTGGGCTCAGCAGGTGAAGGTACTTGTTGCCAATCCTGATGACCTGAGTTGGAACTCGTGGTAGAAGGAGAAAAGTGGCTCATGAGAGTTGTCCTCCCGACTGTCACACCGTCACACAAGTGCTACCTCCTGTACACTCTAAACACAAACAATAGATAGCTGAAGATAACAGCATATATATAAAGCAATTTATGAAGAGATGAAATTATTAAATGGTATAAAACTGAATAAAAATATATTTAGAGGAAATATTATTAAAATGTTTATGAATTATCTTTCCAAAACAAGCCCCATGATGAGGAATAATTAGGCAAGAATATAAAATATTTTTTTAAAAAAGAATTATTATTAGCCAGGCAGTGATGGCTCACGCCTTTTGTCCCAGCACACAGGAGGCAGACGCAGGGGGATCTCTTGAGTTCGAGACCAGGCTGTCTTCAAATTCACAGACATCTGTCTGCCTCTGCCTCCTAAGTACTGGGATTAAGGGCAAGTACCATCACACTTGGCTCTTTATTTGTGTGTATGTGTGTGCCACATGTGTTCCTGTACCTAGAGACCAGAAGAGAGCTCTGGATCATCAAGTGAGCAACTCAAAAAACAGGAATTTAAAAACTTCAAATATGCTAATCCAATCCAAGGACACACTAATTTGATGCATGCTGAGGAACAACCAGATGAAAATATTGAAAGCCTTCTTTTACTTTATATTATTACTTTACGAACAGACGTGTTTTGTCACAAATCTCAGTTGGTGTGGTTCAGGCACCTTTGTTGGTACTGCATGGTGTGACAACGTCCACAGAGCAAAGTACACAAGTGTTCAGTACCCAGGCTGCGGTGGAGCCGTGTAATGCAGCGTGAGAGATTGCTGCCAAGAGGGCCTCATATTCGGCACATGTTGGATTCTGAGTTTTTGGTTGTTGTGCATTCAGGACCACTTTGTTACTTGCAGCCTTTTCACGTTGTGTAATTCAGTTATGCAGTTTAAGAATCTGGGATCCAGCGTTCACTGAGGCTCATGGCCTGGATTGCTGGGAACAAACCATGGCTGTGTCTGTACCTTTAGGGTCTGGAAAAATCCACTGTCATCGTTGAACACTCAAGGCATGTCACAAGTGTTCAAGATGGCCTGTGTGGATGTAAAGGTGGTCTATTTGGCTGTGTTGGATGGCAGTCCTATTGCTTAAAGTACCAGACAGCGAGAGAGAGAGAGAGAGAGAGAGAGAGAGAGAGAGAGAGAGAGAGAGAGAGAGAGAGAGAGAGAGAGAGAGAGAGGAGAGAGAGGAGAGTCAAATGGATGCCGTTTAGAGGCTTAATCCAGCATCCAGCACCTGTTAAGGAAAGGAGAAAGACCAGGAGTGCTTTTAAGGATTTAAACAATTTTGCATTGATATATCAACTTTTTTTTTTTTTTTTTTTTTTGAGACAGGGCCTCTTTACATTGCCCTGGCTGTCCTGGAATTCACTCAGTAGACCAGGCTGGCCTTAAACTCAGAGAGACCTGCCTGCTTCTGCTTCTCTAGTGCTGGGATTAAAGGTGTGTGCCACCACCTTGCCTGCCTACTGACTTTTTCTTTTTTTAAAGATTTATTTATTATGTCTTCACTGTTCTGCCATTATGTCAGAAGAGGGCATCAGATCTCAGTACAGATGGTGTGAGCCATCCTGGCCCTGTGCACTCCTCATCTTCCCAAACTGATAGTCTCGCCCGAGCGGGTGCTGTGTAGCCCGCCTGTACTTCTGGACCTGGATATGATGCTGAGAGGTTTCTGATGACTGTATTCTGAATCGTGCGCGCGCGTGTGTGTGTGCGTGTGCGTGAGTGTGTGTGCGCGTGTGTGTGACAGCAGCGAGGCTCACCGTCCGCTCCTGGACCACCCCCGCATACGCTGGCAGGGCGAGGACTACATATCCCAGTTGCCATTGCGAAGGACCGCAGACCGCCTCTTAGAAACCGGAAGTCAGTGACGCTTTAGCCCGGAGAACTCGGGTTCTCGGGTGGAATTCTTGGTGAGTCTGGGGTGAGAGCTGGGTAGACCTGACCTGGGAAGGCTGCCGGAGTGGTGTCCCGGTCGGCGCGAGGGTGGCCTGGCATCCGTGGGTCCCGCACGCGCGTGGCGTGAGAGCGTGGGAATGTGGGACTGGCCGGAAGGAGACCCGGGGGAAATGTGAAAGGGGACGCGAGGTGGGCGGGGCACCGTGGGACCTGGCCGCCCCGCTCGCTTTGCTCCCTCGCCCCAGCCGAGTGTGGCGGGCGCTGTGTGTCCTGCAATGACAGGAACACTTGCGGTTAAGGGATGCCTTCTCACCATCAAATACGTGTCTCAGGCGACAGACGCAGTGTCCACGCAGCGCAACTATTTCTTGCTTGACTTTTCTGGAGGAGACAGAAGAACTCAGGACTCTTCTAGAAACAGACACTACTTAGGTAAGAATGAAAAATGATTTGGGTGTGGCTAAAAAAAAAAAAAAAATAAGAGAGTTGAGATTTGAGGGAGGTGTGGTTGCCAGTGGTCTGTAGTGCTGGTAAACTCTAGTCTAAAGATTTGGAGGGCCACTTTGGTCTATAGTGTGGTGCTGAATTCAGGAGTGGCAGAGTCACTTAACCCAGACTCTGCCATCTAGGTCTTCTTACCCATCAGCATTTAGTTTTTCACCTGCCAGATCCTGAAAGTGCCATGGTAGAGTGAGATTTGTGTTGGGGAGAAAAAGTACACAGCTTTACTGCCAAGGGACTACCACTCTGCAGTATATCCCTTTCCCGGATCTCTCTGTCTCTTTCTCTCTCAGATTGGTTTATTAAGCACCCAGTGTTCAGTGTTCTGCCTGCATGTGTGCCTGTACACCAGCAGAGGGCACCAGATCTCATTACGGATGGCTGTGAGCCACCATTGGTTGCTGGGAATTGAACTCAGAACCTCTGGAAGAGCAGTCAGTGCTCTTAACCTCTGAGCCATCTCTCCAGCCGCTCCCAAGCTTCTCTTGCTTCCTTTCTGTCTCTGCTCACCGTGGGAGGGATAAGAATTGCTCTTCAACCACTTAAAGTACACTATTGCTTGCTTCCCTGGATACAGTTGTAATAGCTTATGTTTACTGAGCGATTGTTATGTGAAAGACACAGTCTGGGTCTCATGACATTCTAAGACCTTTTGGGAGTGTTAACACAACCTCGGAAGACTGTAGGGAACACCAGTACCCTTTTTACAGATGAGGGAGGACTCAGAAGCACAGAGAGGCAAGTATCACTAGGATTCTGGAACCAGGAAATGATGACTCTGGCGACGACCTCTTCTCTGGATGCCACGAAATCCCCTCAGTAAGTGTCTAACTTAACACCCTTTGACAGTTGGTCCAGATGGGTAAGTAACATCAGAGTTCAGCCTTCAAACCCCCACTCCATGAGTTTGGGTGTTTGCTTTTCTATGGCAGAATTCTAATACTATGTTCGTCATAGGACTTTTATAAGGATGAAATAAGCTAATACATTCTTGGCGTGCTCCCTGCCGTATATGAATTGAGTGTTTGTTTTTATTATAATAGTATTTTGAGAAGACCTTGGAATTTGTATTAAAGAGGTCAGAATCAGGCACTGAAAAGATTTATCAGCTGTTAAGGGTATTGGACCCTAATTCCGGGGTCCTGACGTGCCGGTGGGAGAGCCCTGAGACACAAACACCTTAAGCTCCTCTTTCTGTTTCTATCCGCTTGAAACTACACCCAAAGGGGGTGTGGCCACTGTTACAGGGTGGTGCTGAGTGACTATAGGAACTTGGTTGCAGTGGGTAAGGGTAGCATTGGTACTCACCGTGACTCAGTATCGTCTCATGCCTTTATTGTTTCCTAACACTGTCCCTCTTCAAGACGGGTGGTTCTCAACCTTTGAGTCACATGACCCCTTGGGGGGACAGTGGACTGAGCCTTTCACAGGGGTTGCCTTAGAGCATCGGAAAACATGGATATTTACATTAAGATCCATAACAGTAAGAAAATCACACTTATGAAGTAGCAATGGAGATAATTTGATGGGGGTGGCGGGTGTCACCACACCGTGAGAACTGTGTTAAAGGTCGCAGTGTCAGGAAGGTTGAGAACCGCCGATTCAGACCCAACTGCTCTTGCTTTCAAAGTTCACTGCCGACTTTCATATTTTACATCCAGATCTTTGCATTTTTGAACCAGATGTGATCCCGCTACTGTAGCAAGAGAAGGGGCCGTGGATGATAAAAGGAGAGGTGTCCAGAGGTCCTAGCTCAGGTGAGTGCACAATGATTAGAGGCGGAGAAGTTACACTCAAGAGTTTCTTCTGTTTGCTGTTTGTGGGGAAATCCCTCAGACTGCCCCGGATTGATGTCAGCCATCTTAGCAGTTTCTTGTCCACTGGTGTAACCTTCCACATTTACCTTTATGTAGTTTTGTTAACTTCTGTCCCACCGGCGTTTACATAGTTCTGATCAGCTGGGTTCGAGCTGTATGAGGAAGCTAGCTGAGCATGAGCCAGAGAGAGAGTCAGGAGGGAGTATTCATCCACAGTTCCTATTTCAGTTCCTGCTTGGGTTCTTGTTCTGATTTCCTTCAATGGTAGACTGTGACCTGGACCTGTAAGTGGAAATAAATCCTTTTCTCTCCTCAGTTGCTTTTGGTTGGAGTCTTTTATCAGAGCAATAGAAAAGCAGGATAAGCAAGCATCTAATCCAAGCCAAAATAAGTTGTAAGTAGTCATTGGCATTTTCAGAGATGAAAGTAGGAGTAAATGGATTGGAAATTTGTAGATCTAATGAAATTCAATATGCATGCCTTTAAGAAAAGGAGTTAAACATATAAGTAGGACAAATAAGAGAAAATGTGTAAAGCCACAAACACAAAGGACTTAAAAGAATCATGAAAGCTAGGCAGTGGTGGCCGCACACCTTTAATCTCAGCACTCGGGAGGCAGAGGGAGGCGGATGTATGTGAGTTCCAGGCCAGCCTGGTCTACAGAGGGAGTGCCAGGGCAGGCTCCAGTGCTACCCAGAGAAACCCTGTCTCTAAAAGCAAAACAAACAAACAAACAAGCAAACAAGTAAACAACAACAACAATAAGAATCATGAAGATCTAGGGTGTGGGTTAACCTATACAAGCCTTGAATTTGATCCCCAATGATCACCCCAATTCAAATAAATAAAGTAGAGCAATATAATCTGTTTTCCTCCACTCTCAGGAATCTGAAAATCTGTGAGAGGGTGGTAGTCTAGGAGAATACAGGGGTGTAGATGAACATGACTGATAATACACGGATAGGACAAAAAAGCAATACAGGAAGCTGTTTATGAATTTATGAATTGCCACCCCAAAAAGAGAATAAGCCACAATCTAGTTTCACAAATCAGTCCATAAAACCTTTAAGGAAAACTATCCTGCACATTATTATTCACACTGAAATTTGGGGTAAGTAGTAAGAAAGAAAGCTATGGTCCACCGATTAAAAGTACTGGCTGCTCTTCCAGAGGCCCCGAGTTCAATTCCCAGCAACCACATGGAGGCTCACAACCATCTGATGCCCTCTTTTGTCATAAAGGAATACATATAGATAGGGCACTCATACATTAAATAAAGCTTAATTTTTTTTTAAGAAGTATGCAATTCAGTGGCTCTTAGTGTATTCACAAGAGTTGTGCAACCATTTTTACAGTCAATTAAGAATATTTTCATCTTAATAATGCCATGTCCTGGCAGTTATCCAAGGATGGGTAAGTTTCATTTTCATTTTATGTGCATGCGTGCGTGCGTGCGTGCGTGAGTGTGTGTGATATGTGTATGTATGAATGAATGTGCACGCATGAAGATGTATGTGTGACACAGCAGTCTGGGAAGTGAGAGGATAATTCTCATGGGTTGTTTCTCTGCTGCCACACTGTGAGATCTGGAGATCTACCTCAGGTTTGCCAGGCTTTTAAAACATCTGTATCTGTTGATCCATCTCTCCAGCCCAAATCATCTGTGGTATGGGCAGTGTTACTCAGTGTGTGGGGAGCTTCCAGTTTTCCTGTGCTTAATGTCAGATTTTACCATTGCAGTAGGGAAGAGATGCGCTGGCCAGACATCACTGGGACACGTCCCTCTCTAGAAAAACAGATTTGTGTTTTCATACTAATAAAAGTCTAAGTTATTGAAGACTTAAATGTTGAAGTACAAGGAAAATTGACAGTACTACAACTGTGGCTTGAATTAAAGAAGCATTGCAGGTAATCCAGAAGATAACATTGGTTCTTTGAAATTGATATGATCAAAAAGTATCTGATAGACCAAGATGAGTCTGAAGACAACACGTGCAACAAAGGGGTGTAGTCCTTGATAGTCAAAGTAACGTTTCAGGGCTGGGGACGAGGCTCAGAGGATCCCCAGGATCCTTGTCTAGGATGAGCAAGGCCCCAAGCTTAGCCTTAGCAGGAACACTGGAAAACCGAAGTACGGAAATGCGTATGAAATAAAACCAATAGTGGAAAATTTCCAGGATCATTTTCTGGAAATGATAGTTCATTGGTAATCAAGGAAATGTACATTAGAGTGATGATGTATGTACTCCCAAAGGAATTTAAATTTGAATTGTATGTGTATGACAATCTCCAGCAACATTAGTGACCACATGGAAAATAAGAATCTCAAAAATGATTGCTATATATACCACTATGTTATAATTCATTTAAATCAGAATTCTTCACAAAGTGTACAGAGGTAGGTGGGATAGCTTTTATCAACTTGATAAAATCTTGAATCTCCTGGGAAGACATTATCCATGAGGAGCTGTCGTATACAGGCCAACCCAATGTATGTATATGGGGGCTTCATTGCATTAATTGGTGTAGAAATTCCTAAGCACTGTGGGTAGCACCATTTTCTGAGCTTGGGTCCTAGCCTGCTTAACTTTGGAGAAATTGAGCTGGACAGTAGGGATGCTGGCCGTCATTCCTGTCTGCTCTTGACTGAGAATGTGGTGTGTCCAGCTACCTGAAGCTTCTGTCACCTTGAGATTCTTGTTATTATTCTGTGGTTCCTGGTGGTGTGACCCAGAGAATCTGTGGCTTAATAAGTGTCCCTAACCATGTTAGTACTTGGAGAATTGCTGCAATCGTTAAAGGCTTGCAAGAGGAAGACACACATCTTTATTCCTTCTACAGAACACAGAGCTTCCAAGGTGAGCTGTGTGGAGGTATGGGGTACAGGAGGACTTATAAACTCATGACCAGAGCCCCTATTGCCATGCAGAAGATGTTATGACAAGCCATGTAAATTTGAGCTTTGGTTGGAGAAGAAGTAAAAGGAAGAAGATACTGAGCCCAGCTGAGTAACTCTGAGCGAGTTCTGGTCGACCCTTCTGTCCAGTTCACCATTCTGGAAATGAGAAGATAGTGACACTCAGCCATTTGACTGATGGGTTAGCCAGGAGAAGAAAATGCTTCAAGGGATGGTGAGATGGCACAGAGGTAAAGATTGCTGCCAATCTTGATGACTTGAGTTAAATTCCTGGGACCCACATAATGGAAGAAGAGAACCAACTCTCAGGCTGCTCTCTCACCTCCACAATATAAGTGAAGGCTAGTTTAAAAGCATCAATGCTGCATTACAAGTGGGTTCTGCTGTCTGGGGGCATTTAGGACGCAGATCCCTCATGTCTTTGCTGCTGGACCACTCCTCAGGGACATTCCCATTCCTGGTGAGCAAGTCCTTGTTCATTCAGGAATGCATTCCTTCATTCACCAGCTTTCAGTGTGTGGGTGGATTTTATTGCAGTTGCTTGTTCTTAAAGAGCCTGCACAATTCAAAATGCACATAACTCAAAGCTAGTCCTGACAGAAAATAGTGGGTCTGCCTGTTCTTCATCAACAAAAGATAACAAAGGTACTTACAAATTCGTTTTGGTTACATTTTAAAGTATAGCTACCTAAAGCATTTTTAAATTGCCAACCTTCTTATCATTAAAACATACCACTCAAGCTCATTATTTCAAATGTTCATAGTAATATGTAGTCATGATATACCTCTATAAACTTACCGTCCCATCTGTCTTTTTTGAACACGTCGATCTGTTTTGTGTGTATGCATGTTTGACTGCATGGGTGCATATATGTGTAGAGGTGCACATGTGTGTGAAGGACCGGAGATGATATCAGATGTCTCTCTCAAGCACTCTGCATCTTTGTATATTAAGGCAGGGTCTCTGGTGGAACCCAGAGCTCACCATTTTGCAGTCTGGCAGGGGGATCCCTGTCTTGTCTCCCCCACCTCTGGGAATTCAGGCAGGCTTCCATGCTCACATGGCATTCACATGGGTGCTGGGAATGGTGAGCTCTTTACATATCGAATCGCTGCCTTACCTCCCAGAAACCATACCTTTCTTGTGACCCCATCCCACCCCACAACATAAAACCCAAACCAACCCCCCCCCAAAAATAAACCCAGAACAAAACAAAAAACAAACAACAGCAGCAACAACAAAAACATTATAATGAAGATAATCAACAGCCTCAACATGGGTTAGGTCTTTGCCTCCGTTTCCTTTTCTGAATCCTCTTTAAGGATATTTTGGGAAATCTGTTAATAAATTACAGAGGGTGTAATTAATTAATTAATTAATCAATTTAGTTCCTGCTGTCCTAGGAACTAAAGGCACTTCTTTAAAGCTTAAAGCTTTCGTCCCACACTCTCCACAGTCCCCAGTGAGCTGTGTTTCCAAGCAACAGAAGGGGTTTCTCCTGTACAGGTAGTAGTTAAGGTTTCCGTATGGGCAGATAAGGAAACCGTTCTATAATACTGTATAAAATCAGCACCAAATTCAGGTCATGCCATTGAGGTTAAAAGTTCCTGGCGCCATGTGTCAGCACCGCGGACAGCGCAGGCAGCACGCGGCTTAATTGCTCGCGCACTGCTCTGTGGTTCAGAACCACGGACAGCGCACAAATCCTAACAGCGGCCATTTGATCTCGCGCTGTCTGTAGTACAGGACCACGGACAGCACCCCGCGATCACGAGGCTGCTCGCGAACAGAACCGCGGACAGCTCCTCCAAGGGATTTTAGTTTGTTCCACACCAGAGGCCAGATTTTGCTGTAATGGTTCAGTGGGAGGCTGGCTTTTCCCTCCCACCTCCCCAACGTGTTAGGATCAGGGACACCTGCAGATAGTTCAGCAGAGCGGACAGCGCATATTCCATTGGATTAGCACTGCAGGCTGATCCAAGGGGACTGCCACCATCAGAGGTCATTTTTACAGCTTTCTTTTGAGCACCATCCAGAGCCTACTCTCCCAACCACCCAGTCCTAGAGTTTCTGATTGGGGATATTTGCATCCTCCCAGGACGACTGGGCCATACTTACAGAAGTTCAGGTATCCGACGTTTATGCATGCCACAAAGGAAACTCTGAGTTTTCCCTGCAAACAAAACAAAAACCCTGATGTCACTGAATGCACTACCCAGCACTCACCTGCTCAAGCTCACAGCCCAGACCTTCCTAGATTCATCCCTTGTGTGTATACATCAAAACCCACCTGCCTGTCAGCCCTCTCGACTCCACTGGTATTGTATATCCTGAATACATCCACATCTGTCATCTCCATGACCACTTTATCTCAGGCCTCCCGAGCTACAAGCAAGCAAGCAAATAAATAAATAAATAAACTTCTTGTCTTAGAGTTTCTATTGCTGTGAAGGGATACCATGACTCAGCATCTGTTATAAAGTAAGCATTTAAGTGGGGCTGGCTTGCAGATTGAGAGGTTTAGTCCATTATGGTCATGGCAGGAAGCATGGTGGTGTACAGGCAGACATGGTGATAGAGAAGCAGCCAAGACTTCTACATCTGGATTGGCAGGCAGCAGGGAGAGAGACCACATGCACACACAGTCAAAGAGAGAGAGACAGAAAGAGAGACAGACTGGGCCTGGTTCGAACATTTGAATCCTCAAAGCCCTGCCCCAGTGGCTCACTTCCTCCGACAAGGCCACACCTCCCAGTGTCTCCCTAAGCATTCCCTAAATATGTAAGCCTATAGGGACCAATCTTATTCAAATCACCACACTTCTGTAAAGGCTTTTAGGAAAATGAATTAATTTAAAATAAAAATGCTAGGAAAGTTAGAAGTGGCGGCACCCAACAGTAATCCCCAGCTCTTGGGAGGTAAAGGCAGGAAGGTGGTTCAAGGTCACCTTCATTTTATAGCAAGTGTGAGGCCAACGTAGGCTACATGAGGCTTTGTCTCAGGAGAAACCAGAATGAAAAATAAGCAAAATAAATAGTATTGTGATGTTACATGGCTCTTCCCTACACACCTACACAGGTATACATACACTGCATACCCAAAGAAAAAAATTAAAATAGTGATAACTTGATGGAAACTTGTTTGCTTGTTAATTACTTTAGAGAGGTGTGTGTGTGTGTGTGTGTGTGTGTGTGTGTGTGTGCGTGTGCGTGTGCGTGCGCGCGCGTGCGCGTGCATGAATTCGTGTGCTACAGTGCATATATGGAGGTCAAGGATCTTCCCTTTCATCCTGTGTGTCCTGGGGATTGAAGTTGGATTTTAGCAGCAATTTCTTTTTCCCACTGAGCCTTCTCGCTGGTTCTTGGTGAAGTGCTTTCTAAGTTAGCACTCACTCTGCATGAGAAATGAGTACTCATTTAACCTTCAGAACAAGCCTCTGAGGCAGCAACTATTCTTGTCCCCATTCCCCCCCCCCCAGGCAAAGAAATTGAAGTCCAGGTAATCAATACTCACATTTTACACTAGTACATGCTTGGATCTGCATCTGGGGCCCAGCGTGTCAGGTCCTCAGGACATCATGAACTACACATCTCTCCTTGTCTGTCCTTCAGCTAACATTCTGATACTAAATGAGATGGTGAGAACTGAATGGAGTGTTTTGTTTGTAATTCATTTCTCTTCAGGTCATACTCTGAGCTGTCCGAGGAATGGCTTGGGGACTTATCTCCTAATTTTCAAAACACAGAGTGTCTCCCAATAACAATAGAACAATTAATATAAATAATATTGGTAAATTGTCAGATAGTTAAAAAACATTGATTAATTTTGATTTTTGACAATTTCGTACATGTATACAATATGTTCTATTACTCTCTCCCCTTGCCCTCTCTTATCTCCCTTCTGTGCCTACCAAACCTTACCCCATGCCCAATACCAGGCTCATGACTTTTGGTTTGGTTTTCTGATCCATTATTTTACCGGGGCACTATCTCCTGGAGCCAGGGAGGGGGTCGTCAGGGGCACATATCAGAAGGCAATGAATGACTTCCTTATACTCTGAATGAATGGGTCATGACTCACACATTGAGAAGCCACTTATCTAGATCATATTAATTTGTGGGAGTGTCTGCGGGGATTGTTTTGATTGTTAACTGCTTCGGGAGGGCCCGATTGACTGTGGGTAGCCCAGGTCCTCGGATAGGTAGGTGCTCCTGGGCTGCATAAGGCAGCTAGCACGCTGGACTGTGACATAACTTTATTGCTCCTTGACCGCGCATGGAGAGCGCTCCCCGCTTTGGCTAGACCCTCGGGGTCTATACTGCATCCGCTTTCCTGCAACTACACCACAGGCCAGCGGTCTCTGTTACATCTCCAATCGGTCTGCGGTGCTTTCAAATGCAGGCTCCCGGAGGAGGAGGGAGAGAGAAGGCCACCTCCTTCTCCCCCCACCCCTCCCATCTCCCACCCGCAGCCTCCGCGTCTGCGCAGCTGCTGTCTTTGCAGCTCCAGCTCTGCAGTGCCTGGCAGGGTCTGGTTGGGGAGGGTGAGTCCTTACAGGGACCCCCGTGGGTGGGACGAGGGAGGGAGATTGGGCTGGGGGGGCGTGGGCAGTGATCCGGGGAGGCGCATTCTTGTGTGACTGTGCATGCGTGTCCATGCGTGGGTCTGGGGTGGGCGGGTTCGCAGCATAACTGCTCTAGGTCTGGGGTCTGGGAAGGGAGGGTCCCGAAAGCCACGTGGTAGGAGACGGCAGGAAAGGAGGCGGGGGTCTAACCAGGTTGGGTTCGGTTTTTTTTTTTTTCCTGCTAAACCTGATCTGCCTATCCCGTGCCTGTACATCGCACACGGATTTCAGCAACCGGGGAAAAGGGACCCGGCAAGGAGCTTGCTCTCAGGCGTCTGTGTTCCCTCGCAGATGTGTGCACGTGCACATCATCTCCCGGAGGGGGGCTGGGGGACGGTCCCCGGTCTCTGTGTTGGGTTTGCTGCACCTGGGGATTTGGCCGCGTGTGCACCTGAGCATATGTGCGTTGTGTGTGTTCCGGGCTGGATATGGTGTGTCCTGCAACAGGCTAGGAGCATAGGTTGTTAAATCCCACAGGTGCCGGGGTTTAAGGGTCAGCCTGACTCTCCTGAGCTCTGAGGCTGTGATAGAGATCCTTGCCTATCTGTGCAATGGAGCCATAACCTTAACTACTCCGCTGGGCCTGAAAATCATATTCACCTCAGGGAAAAGCGCCTCTAATACTGTTGTTGTTATCATTATTATTACTATTACGATGATTTCCCTTGCTGTCACTGCCTCTTAGCCGTTCACCTCAGCGGGTGGTACGTTTGCCAATTTACCAAGAACCCCGGGGGCTGAATGTGAGATGTAAATCTCCTGGGTCGGGCTTCCCTTCCTCTCCCTTTTCATTCTCTGCTCCTGCTGGGCTTCTAACCCCTCCCCCAGCTCTCTCCCCGGGTCTTGGACTCCTACCTATCGTTTCTTCTTCCTCCCTTTCTTTTTAAAATTACATTTATTTGTGTGGAACACATAGTTCAGAGGACAAATTGTGGGAGTTGATCGATTCTCCTGGGAATTGAACTCATGTGGTCAGGTTCGGCAGCAAGTGCCTTTTATCCACTGAGCCCTATTATTACCCTCTCCACACCCCACACCTGTGCTTTCTTCTCTAGCTCCCTGCTTCTCAGCCTAAATCTGTGATTAACCATGCTTCACGTTGAAAGTAAAGCAATAAACAAAACCCAGTTCTGACACACACACACACACACACACACACACACACACACACACACACACGGCACATTTTTGTATTAACCCTGACCAGATCCCCTTGCCTCTACCTCCTGAGTGCTGGGGTTGCGAAGGAGCATCCTGGTGGCTGGTTTATGCAGGACTGGAGACTGAGTGAGAGGCACTCACTCCACTGCCCAGCTATATCCTTAGCCCCATTATCCGTCCATGCTGGAAATCTTGTCTTTTCATAACCTTCCTACAACATACACTCCAATTCTTACTGGTGTTGTAGATTGGTAGCCCAACAGTGTATTTGGCTCAAGGTGTCAAGGACATTTTAAATGGCAGACCCAGTCTCAAAAATAAATAAATAAAAACGAAAAGAAAGAAGACCAAAACAGGGCTAATATCAGGTGACAAGGAAGGGGGTAGGGTGTAGGCAAAAGGACATGAGTTAGGAAGATGGTACAAAACTTTTTATTTTTTTTCCTTTTCCTTTCTGGTTTTAACTTTTTCCATAGTTTTAAATTTTTTTATTTAACCTATGGTGGATAAATGAATTCAGCTTTCTGGGTATTGAAGTAGTAAAAACCATAAGTAATTAACCAGCTAACTAAGTATTAGTAGTAAGTGCAAAACCTTTACTTAAATGAAGCTAGAGATTTCCGGGTAGCCACTTTCTGTACAAATGAACTTCACTGCCATGTATAGAGTTGGGGGCTGGGCACGGAGTTTGAGTGGATCCCTTAAACCCGATGTACGTTTTTTATTTGTGAATTAATTAGAATAAACCGATTTTATTAATATATTTTAAAAGTGCAAAAGATGTCATCTGAAAATTAATTTCCCAGTCTCCTAAGAAATCGAAAGTGGGGCTGGAGAGACGGCTCAGCAGTTAAGAAACTGGCTGCTCTCCCAGAGGACCTGAGTTCAATTCCCAGTGCTCACATGGCAGCTCCCAACTAACTCCAGTTCCAGGGGATCCAACACACAGACACGCGGGAGGGCAAAATACCGATGCGCATGAAATAAAAATAAATAATTAAAAAGGAATAGAAAGTGGCAGCCGTGTGTCTCGTGTGTTTGCCAGGCTGAAGGGGCAAGGCAACTCCTCCCCCACAAAGGACACTTGATCCGATCTTCTGCTGTACAATTCTGGGCTCTTCCCATTGTTTCTACCGCGCTGCGCAGTGGCTGGCTGCTTCTGTTTTCTTTGTGATGAAGAAACAGTCCTCTGGATTTGCATTTTGTCTTTCAGTTGCGGAAGTGAGAGCCATAGGGAGGCTAATGCTTGACTTATTTTATTCTTGCCCCATTCCTGACGAGCTCTGGCCGTGTTTGCGGTCTGAGCCCCGGTACCGGCATTTCCCTCTGGGGCACCTTCATATCTGCTACTAGGTTGGTCCTGCCTGCTCACCTCCAGGATATCAGTAGCTATCGATGGGGACATTCAGTTCATCCATAGGCTCTCAGGACTCCGCAGGGGCCTGATCCAAAGTTCTCTTGAGAACTATTGTGAATCTTCACATGCAGTCAAACACCGTGGGTGGCAAGTAGTTTTGGAGAGGTGACGTGTGAATTAAGGTTAGCCTTGAAGGAAGGGTGGCGATTCAAGTTGGCAGTGCCAGGAGAAGGAATTTACCTCTTAAACTCCATTCAGCGGGTGTTCTGTCCCTCGGTGAGGTGACGGGTGTTGTCGCCAGCATCCTTCGTGAAAGAGCAAGCTGAAGCTCAGAGAGGTTGTGTGTTCCAGGACACACGACAATTGCCACGGCAGAGGTTACATTCAAGGGCACCCAGTGATGTGATTCTAACTCAGGCCTTCATATACTTAATTTAGAAATATGTATAATAGATAGTGTGTATATGTCTACACATATATACGTGTGTGGTAGGTACATACAGTTTGTATGCATGTAAATACATATTTACTCATTTTGTTGATGCTGTTTGAGCATCTTTCTGAGACGCCATGCTGCCTCAACTGGCCTCAAGTCTGAGATCCTGCAGAATGATGACATTGTGGATGCTCTTGACCACACCCAGTGGTTGTCAATATTTATTTTTGAGTCAGAGTCTCAGGTAGCTCAGGCTGCTGTATTAACTCACCATGTAGTCGAACTTGTCATCCTCCTACATCCACTTCCTGAGTTCTGGGATTAGATGTCTGTGCCACAGCGGTTTATGGTGTAGCGCTGGGGACTGAACCCAGCCAGCATTTTGTGTGTGCTAGACAAGTGCTCTACAGCTAAGCTGCATGCCCAGCCCCAGCTGTAATATGTTAAAAATATCTGCATTGTTTAAAATTTTGTGTGTGTGTGTGTGTGTGTGTGTGTGTGTGTGTATACGCGTGCGAGCAAGTACTCCCAGAGGCCGGAAGTTGTCAGGTCCTCTGGAGCTGGAGTTACAGAATGTTGTGAGCTGTCTGATGTGTGTGTGCTGGGAACTGACCTGAGTCCTCTGCAAGAGCAGCCAGTGCTTGTGACCACGGAGCCCTCTCTTCAGTTCCAGTTACCCATACACATTCACGTGCTAGTGTGTGCATGCAGCAGCCCATGTTGGCACACGTGAAGGCCAAAGGATACTTTCCTCAGTTCTTCTTTATTACCTCATTTATTTTGAGGCATGGCCTCTCAGCCCAGCCTGGCGGGTGCTTACTGTTTTGGCTGCATGCATTGGTTGGCCAGCAGGTCCCCTGGAATGTTGTTTCTGCTCCTTTTCCAGTAAAGAGGTTATTCAGGGATGCAGCAGGTCAACCAGATGTCCAGATCTGGACTTTGCTGCTCTCTTCTTTCTCCTGCATGTGAGTCGACCCGATGTCCTGGCTGGACTCTTTTTTTTTTTTTTTTTAAATAAATATAATATCCCCCCCTTTTACAATGCGATGTGGGGTCTTGGGATTTGAACTCAAAGCATCATGCTTGTGCAGTATTCTCTACCCATTGAGCCATGTACTAACCCCCCCCAACAGCTTTGTTTTTTAAATATAGACAGAGGAGTGGTAGCTCCCACAAACACATGAACACAGGATAGTTTTCCTTTGTCTAGCATAGGTGCAGAGGGACAGGAACATCACTTGTGGGGTATGCATATGTTTAGACTTAACATATGGTGTGGTGGGGTTTTACTAAACGGTTGTTGGGCTAACAGACACTCCTACCAGCACCCATGAGCCAGCTTGCTTTTAAAAAATCTACGCAGAGAAACCCTGTCTCAAAAAAAAAAAAAAAAAGGAAAGGAAATCTCTCACAGTGGGAGAGGCAGTGCCAGCGTCTCTTTTAATTTCTAGGGTTTTACAGTTAATTGAGAATAACTATGAAAACAAGCACAGTGAGAGTAAGCAAATACCAGACCATGTTCTGATGGAGATGTCCCACGGGCCCCTGAAGCTGCTCTCCATTTCCTAACTAAGGGGCACCCCAGTAGGAGAGCTGCTGAGTGTGACATCTCATGCCTGCAACCTCAGTGTCCAGGAGGCATTGGCAAGAGGAGCAGAAGTTTGAGGCTAGCCTGGGATACATAGTGAGTTCAAAGCTACCCTAAGATACTTGGCAGAGTGTAAAAATATGAAACGAAGGCTGGCGAGATGGCTTGGGGAGTTAAAGTACATGCCACACAAGACACACACACACACACACACACACACACACACACACACACACACAAAATTAAAAAACAAGACAACTAAACAAACAAACGACAGATACATTGGCACCAAGGTGAGGCATTCTCTTTCATACCCATTGAGAACAAGTGTTTGCTTTTGGTTTTTTTTCCTTCCAAAAATTCCTGGATGGTGTAAAATCTGTGTCTCTTTGGATGTTACACTAACTAACATCCATAACTAAAAGTCTAGATCATTGTAACCAACCAGGATAGAGAATGACAAGGCTAGTGGGTACTTTACGCTTAATTATTTACTTTTGTGAGTCAATGGGGACATGGTAGACATATGGAGGTTAGAAGATAATTTATGGGAGTTGCCTCTCTTCTTCCACCACATGGGTCCCAGGGATCAAACTCAGGGTATCAGGCTTGGCAACAGGGTTCTTTACTCATGGAACCATGGGACCAGCATGAAGCTAGTGAATGGACTGGAGAGTAGGTTTAGGGGCTGAGCATCATTAGGAGCTGAGTGAATCCCAGGAGACTGGGAGGCTGTGACAAAAGCTTCTATATCCTGGGGACAGAATCTCAGGCCAGGCTGTGGTCTGGAACAGCAGACAGAGAGCGAGGTGTTTTCTAACAAAAGAGTAGGTGGGCTGGCTGGCTGGTTGCATGTGGTATGAGACAAAGACAAGACAAAGACAGCATTGTTGGAGCTTGTGGGAAGGATGGGGAGGGGTCTTGAGCAGGAGTGAGGCTCTAGGAGGGGGATGTACTGGGGGTATAGAGAGATGAGTTGCCTTGGAGAACTTGCATTTAATTGTAGATTCAGAGTCCTTTGACACATGCTTCTCCAAGAGACAAATACTGGATGGTGGGCTGGAGGGATGGCTCAGCAGGTAGGAGCTCACGCTGCTCCTGCAGGGAACGCAAGCTTGATTTTTCAGAAACCATGTTGGGCAGCTCACAACCTCTGGCAACTACAGTTACCCTACATTATTTCTCTTAGTGAAAAACTGGACTCCTTTTGTTTTGTTTTGTTTTTTTGACACAAGATTTCACTGTGTAGCTTTGGAGGCTGTCCTGGAACTCACTCTGTAGACCAGGCTGGCCTCAAACTCAGAGATCCACCTGCCTCTGCCTCCTGAGTGCTGGCATTAAAGGTGTGCTAAGATTACAAATGGGCGCCACCACCGCCCAGAAAAACTGAACTCTTAAGCCTGTTTTGTCATTCTCTTAGTCTCTTCCCAGGTTCCAGGTACCTGATACTAACATAATACCCTTCTGTGATGTTGGCTTTTTAGTTTACATGTGTGTTCAAGTTTCATTTCTGTTACTGTAACAAAATATCTTGACAGCAAGCAACTTTATTGGAGGTAGAGTTTTCTATAGTTCACAATCCCATGTTACAGAGGCGTCACAGTGACAGGAGCTTGAGATAGTTGGTCACATCAAATTTATAATCAAGAGCAGAGAGAAATGAATGCATGCTTACTTGCTTGTGCTTGGCTCAGTTTGTCTGCTTTAATACAGCTCCACACCCTTGCTAGGGAATGGTGTCTCCCAGAGTGGGCTAGGCCTTCCTACTTCACCTAACTTAAGACGATCCCCTACGGACATGCACACAACCCAATGTAGAGCATCCCTCATTAAGACTCTATTCCCAGGTGATTCCATATGGTGTCAAGCTGATAATGTTGACAATCTCAACATACAAGTGATTTCAAGATATAAGCGATATCATGTGGTGTCTGTCCTCTCAAAATTGTTTTAAAGCACATCTCAGCTATCACACCAGTTTTATTCCAGCTACTTCACGAACACCTCTGAAACAGAGATGGGTGTGCCTGGCGTGGTGGCACCCATTTGTAATCTTAGCACTTTAAGGGATGAGATGAGAGTATGGTGAGTTGGAGTCAAGACTGGGCTACGCAGTAAGTTGAGGCTAGCCTGGGTTGTCTAACAAGACCTTGTCATAAACAGATGGACAGACAGACAGACAGCTCCTTACATCTTACATTATGTCTTATGTCATTTGACAATCAATAAAGTAAGCAACAAGTATTTGGTATTATTATATCCCCAGCCCGAATACATTTTCTGTAATAAATATTTTTGTTTCACAACATGCTGCTCGGAATCTGCATCTACGGTGATTAATCTTGTCATCTAAATTACTGTCCACGATGGCAATTTAGAGTCACCATGGAAACCCTGTGGGCATGTCTAATAAGGATGCTTCCAGACCGGCTTAACTAATTAGGAAAAACCTACCCTGAATGTCACCTTCAGTCCATGGAGTGGGGTACTGGCACCCACGATTCTCTGCTTCCTGACTGTGCAAGCTCCCTCATGCTCCTGCAGCCGTGCCCCCCCCCCACGATAGGTCATGAGTCAAAGCAGACCATTCATTTTTAACCTCCGAACCATCTCCAGCACCCTACTGTCTTCCTAGCAATCGTCACCATGCCTAGCACCATTCGCTAGATGACAATGTGTCTGTCCTTCCTTAGGTTTTGAATCCTGTTCCCGAGGAACCCCGCAGGACACTGGACAGGAGGAGTAAGAGCCTGCTTTGGAAGCCCCACCTCCTCCTGAGGAGATGCAGAATCTCAGGACTGAGCAGACCCAGGGACTGCTGCCTCGGGACAGCCGGGCCTGGGAGAAGCCATGCCACCCCACCTTCCCCAAGGACTGGGAGGCTGTGGAGGTCGGGACCTCCAGCTGCGACAGCGATGACAAAGGTGAGGGGTCCTGTGGGTGGGCAAAGGACATGCTCTGGACAGAATTTAGGGAGAAGCTGGACATCCATTCTGTCACCCACTGAGTCAACAGACACGGCTTGTGGAATGTTGCATTGAGCAGTTTTTTTTTTTTTTTAATGATTAATTTCTACTTACGTGTATCTCTGCAGGCCAGAAGGGGGCGCCAGATCTTATTGTCGATGGTTGTGAGCCATCATGTGGTTGCTGGGAATTGCACTCTGGAAGAGTAGTCAGTGCTTTTAACCTTTGAGGCCTCTCTCCGAATTGGTCAGCTTTTGCTGTGTAACAAGTTACCCCAATATTTAGTCTCTTAATGCAACACGAATGCATGGGTTCATAACTCTATAGGTCAGCAATTTGGCATGACTAGGTTGAGCCTTATGTCTCCAAGAGGTTTATTCTTATGGGTCCTTGGGGGGTAGTGAGGAACAGGGAATGCTGGGATGCCTATGCACTTAAATTTTTTGAAAGTGTGTGTGTGTGTGTGAACAGGTGTGTGCAGGTACCCACAGAGGCCAGAGGAAGGCACAGGATCCTTCAGAGTTACAGGTAACTGTGAACTGCCTGATGTAGTTTCTGGGAGCTAAACACAGGTCCTCAAGAACAAGTACAGCATGTACCTTAATGTACTTTAAACCACTGAGCATCTCTCCAGCCCTCTTATCCACTGAGCATCTCTCCAGACTCCTGACCACTGAGCATCTCTCCAGCCCTCTTATCCTCTGAGCATCTCTCCAGACTCCTAACCACTGAGCATCTCTCCAGACTCCTAGCCACTGAGCATCTCTCCAGACTCCTGACCACTGAGCATCTCTCCAGACTCCTAACCACTGAGCATCTCTCCAGACTCCTAACCACTGAGCATCTCTCCAGACTTCTATCCACTGAGCATCTCTCCAGCCCTCTTATCCCCTGAGCATCTCTCCACCCTCCTAACCACTGAGCATCTTTCCAGCCCTTTTATCCCCTGAGCATCTCTCCAGACTCCTAGCCACTGATCATTTTCCTGCCCTCCTAACCACTGAGCCATCTCTCCAGCCCTCCTAAGCACCTTAAATCCTTTGCTAGCAACTTGATGATCCCATGTGATTGGTCAAAAGATTGCATAGTCAAGGCCAGGATTAGTGGACCATTACTCCCGACAGATAGGGAGCCCACAATTAAAGTTACTAACAAGAGCCTGCATAGGCAGAGGTCAGAATGTATTGTTAATCTCACAATGAACAATCCAGGCCCTCCCCTCTAATAATTATGCAGCTCAAATGTCAGGGATGCTGAGGGCATTAAGCCTGCTTTTTTTTAAAGCTGTTTTCCAGAATAAATTGTAGATTTAGGAAGTTAAGAGTGGAAGGCAAGACAAGAGGTCAGTTAAGAGAGAACCCAGGGCTAGCACGATGGGGTAAGTAGATGAGGCTATGAACAAAGCAAGGGGACCCTCACTGGTGTCCTGGTTGCTCACTAGCAGCCCCCTTCTCTGTTTTGTTGACTTCACAGATCTGTCCTCTCAAGAGACTGGGCTGTCTCAGGAATGGAGTTCAGTAGAGGAAGATGATGAGTCAGAGGACTCCCAGGTATGTATAGGAATTACTTCCTTTACCACAAATGTTATCCTGAAGATCTCAGTGAGTTGTCACATTTTCTTCCTCAGCCTGGAATGACTTCCCTGCACAGAGGTTCCAAGTGCTCTCTCATCGGAGAGATGGCATATTCTTGTGGTGGTCATACATAGTGGAGGGTACCTAGTGATATGTGTGTATCTCTATGCACACAAGCCACCCATAGCTCTGCATTCATAGTCAGTTCGTTCGTCCATTCATCCATCTACCCACCTACACATCTATCCATCCATCCATCCATCCATCCATCCATCCATCCATCCATCCACCCACCCACCCATCTACCTGTTTATGCATCCATCCATTCTCCTATCCCCACTCATTCACCCCTGATACTTATCTATTTATCCATCCACTGTCCACCATCCATCCATCCATCCATCCATCCATCCATCCATCAATCCATCCACCTGTTTATGCATCCATCCATTCTCCTATCTCCACCCATTCACCCCTGATACTTATCTATTTATCCATCCATCATCCACCATCCATCCATCCATCCATCCATCCATCCATCCATCCATCTATTCATCCATCCACTCATTTACCCACATGCCCACCCACGTATAATCACATGCATGCATCCTTCCATCCATCTGCCCACTCATTCACCCATACCCTTCATCTAGTCACTTTCCCGTTCTCACAGAAACCCTGGGTTTGATGTCCAGCACACCCTAAGTCTGGAATTCCAGCACTTAGGAAGTAGAGGGAGGAAACAGAAATTTCCAGGGTCATTCTTAACTATGTAGTGAATTGAAGCCAGTTTGGGCTACCTGAGACTCTGTCTCAAATGAAAAAAAAAAGCTTTACTTACATAGGGCAATACAGAAAATATACGTGCAAACACATGTTAATACATATTCATCTCACTGTTACCACAACACCTGACAAGGTGTGAGAGGAGGCAAGACTTATTTTGGCTCATGGTTTTAGAGAGGTCTACTCCACCAGCCCCAGTTAACAGGGGTGGGAGTATATAGTGAAGGCTCTTCATGTAGGAAAAATGAAGAAGCAAAAGGAACCAGGAATCACAAATTTGTATAGGTCACCCCCTAGCAATCTACTTCCCCCAGCTAGCCCTGCCTCCTGAAACCTCCACAGCCTCCCAGGACAGCACGCCTACCTATGAAAAAACAGTGAAAACACCAGTCAGTAGGAGATATTCAGAATTAGACCATAACAAACTCTGTCTAACCTGGGAAGAGAAAAGCGAGTATGAATGCTAAGTTAAGAGGCAGGTATCTGAGGCTGGAGAGAGGACCCAGTGGGTTAGAGTCCTTTCCGCTCTTCTGGAGGACCTGGGTTCTATTCCCAGCACCTGAGCCATCTGTAACTCCAGCTCCAGGGTCCAATGCTCTCTTCTGGCCTCTGTGGCTACTGCATTTGTGTTTGAATAACCCACTACCCCCACAGACGTACATATATTTAATTTAACATAATCTTGGGTTGGAGAGATGGCTAACAGTCAAGAACACTGATTGCTTTTCTAGAGGACTCCTGTTCAATCCACAGCACCCGCACGGCAGCTCGTAACTATCCATAGCTCTTGTTCTGGGGGGATAGACTCCCTCTTTTGGTTTCTATAGGCATCAGGCCTGCGCATGAGACACAGACATACATGCAAGTAACCCTCCCTCCCCCATATACAATAAAAAATTAAAGTAAAAGTTTAAAAAACTAAAATAAATACTGAAAAAGAAAAGCATTTGTCTGTAGCCAGAGGATGCAGAGGTGATGTCTTTGGCCAGAGTGTTGGGAATAAAAGAAAGCGGTCAACTATGGAAATGTTCTGAAGGCAAAGCCAACAGCATTTGCTGATGCCGCAAACATGGGTGGAGAAAGGAAGTAGTCAAGGGTGATGCTGTGTTTAAGAACTGGAGGGATGTGAAGGGATGATGTGGAGAGAACTATATCACATTTCTTTAGTGAGGAGCAGGTATTAGCATATGTGGGAGGGCATGCAAAGCTTAAAATGCCAGGTTTGGGGGATGGCTCAGCGTGGGAAGCACTTGGCAAGAGCAGAGAATGGTGTTTGGATTCCCAGCACCCATGCAAATGCTGCGTGGATGTGGCTGCCTGCATTTAATTCTAGCACTCTGAATGTGGAGGGTGGAGAGTGGGGATCCCTGCTGCAGGCAGGCTAACTACAGTGGTCCATGTCATCAATCTCTGGGTTCAGTTGAGAGACCCTGCCCTAATGTATATAAGGCGGAGATCAACTAAGGGAGATTGCGTATGTCAACCTCAGACAGCAACCTGCATATGACCACACATGGATGCACATGCACACACACAATATGAACATACATGTACACAAAACACAAACGTGCAAAAAAAGTTCAAGGCGGCTATTATGTTTACAGATGAGTATGTTTACACAATGAGATAGACAGTTGGAGATTTAATAGAGGGGTTGGGTCAAGAGCTAGCACAAAGTGGCACAAAGCTAAGGCTTTCTATATGAGTGATATTTTGAAATTCGATCTCTTAATTCTGATTTTTTTTTTTAAATACAGGTATGTTGCTTGCTTTCATAATTATTCTGTCATGCAGTTTTAAACTCAAACAACTTCTCTGCTGGTAGACTCCTAATCCTGGGATACTATTTTTCTGCAGTGACTGATGCTAATCTCTTCCTGTCCAGTGCTGATAATCTTTTTTTCTTTCTTCCTTTCTTTCTTTCTTTCTTTCTTTCTTTCTTTCTTTCTTTCTTTCTTTCTTACTTTCTTTCTCTCTTTCTTCTTACAGGGCTTTATGGAGTGGCCCAAAGCTCCACAGCAGACAACCATCGTGTTGGTAGTATGTGTGCTGTTCCTGTTCTTGGTTTTAACTGGAATGCCCATGATGCTACACATTTAGCTGTCATGGTAGCCACTGTATGGAAACGTAAGCCCTGTGTCCCATTAAGGAACTGTCCTGGCTAGAAACCAGGAGTGAGTACTGAACATCATGAAATGCCTTTCAAGCATCCATTGAGATGAGTCTTTTATTATGTTTAATTTATTTAAGATTTATTTTTAATTATGTGCGTGTCTCTGTGTGTATATGTGCTATTGTGAGTGCAGTGCCTGCAGAGGCCAGCAGAGGGAGTCTGAGCCCCTGCAGCTGAAGTTGTAGGCAGTTGTGTGTTGCCTGATATGGGTGCTGGGAGCAGAACTCTGGTTCTCTGCAAGAGCAATAAGTACCCTTAACTGCTGAGCTGTCTCTCCAGCTTCATGAGCTTTCTTTCTTTTTTATAATCCTTTTTTAGTACGAGTTTTTTTTTATTACTGAAATTTATTTAAATGAATACATCATTGATAGTAAAAACATTATTTTGTACACTGCTGAGAATTTTCTTTACTGCTGATAAAGTGAAATGTGTATTAATTATAAGACATTATGAATTAAAAGACATCTTTTCAGAGAAGGTGAAAAACGTGCAACTTAGGGTCAACGTTGAACCATCTTCTGTCTTTTAAAAATAATATATTACAATTTAATGTTTTGCTTGCACGGTTGTCTATGTACCGAGTATGTACCCGGTGCCTGTGGAGGTCAGAAGAGGGTGTTGGATCCCCTAAAACTGGAGTCACAGATGGTTTTAAACCACCATGAGGGTGCTGGGAATTGAAACTGGGTCCTCTGGGAGAGCAGCCAGTGATCTTAACTGCTGAGCATCTTTCCAGCCTCAATATCATAGCGTCTTCAATATGTATATAGTCTTTCCATAGACGGCCTTCTTTTTCTTGCTATTTTATGTAAGAACTCTTGTCTCTATCTTCACATGTTCAGATGGTGCTATTTTTGTGAAGCTTTTGGTCTTGTGGTTTAGGCTTGCATCATTGAGAGACCTGAGTGACTTTCCACACGTCCTAAGGCTTTTGAATAATTCCTGTAGCTTGAGAAATACCAGGTCTTTGATGGTCTAAAGAATCTACCGTGGCTGGAGAGGAGGCTCAGTGGTGTAGAGTGCCTATCACTCTTGCAATTTGCTTTCGCGCACAACTCCAGCAACTCCAGCTCCAGGGGATTGCACTTCCTCTTCTGGCCTCTGGGGGGCGAGACACTCACGCGTACATATTCACTCATATACCCCTCCCCATACATATAATTAAAAAATAAATCTTAGTTTTTTTTTTGAAAATTCACCAGTAATCAGTTCTGAGATTTGTGAGGCGGGAATCTCAATGTTTGGATAAAGGTTTGAGTTATCATAACTCATTTACTAGTCATTACTATAATAATTCTATACTGGTAGCTTGTGAATAGTTTTTTTTTTTTTTTACTTCTTGGATTTATTTTGATGATTTATAGTAGTCTTTTATCCTCTAGAGAGTTCTTCGTGCTGAACACATTTTGAGATTATAAGCTTAATCGTGAACACTATTTTTATAATTAAATGAAAATATACTCTGCAGTTTTTCCTATCACTGTTCCCCTTCTAACTTGTCCCTATGGCTTACTTGCTACTTGGTTTTACCAAACACTTACCTGGTCCTTCTTATTTTTCCGAAGATCTGGTGTTTGGCTTTATTTACATCCCTTATTTCTTTCATTTGTTATTTATTTTTATATGTTAAATTACAAAATATATATTGTGCTTAGTTCTACCTTTATTTCCTGTGTCACATTTTACGCCAGACACTTATTTTAAGTTCTCTCTGTAATTGCAATAATAGCACATTTAACAGTAGAAACGTCCTTCTGGATATAACCTTGGCCACGGTTTGATATTATATAATCTTTATATAATCTTTATCCTGGCTTGTTGTGACTTTTTTTTTTGTAGCATTCCTACTAAATGCTTGGAAGTTCAGTGGCTTAGTTTGGTTTTTGGTTGAGAACACTTTTATGGGGGTGGGTGGGAGGGGCTGGGGAGATGGCGCAGAGGGCGACAGTGTTGTCTCTGCAAACATGAGGGCCTGAGTTTGAATCCCTAGGATCCACATAATGTACGCTCTCTGTGTTGTAATGTCAGCATTGGGAGGTGATATCTAGTGGAGACAGTGGCCAGAGCTCTCTGGCCAGCCAGCTTAGCTGAAAAGGCAAGCTTCTATTTCAGCGAGAGACCCTGCCTCAAGGTGGCGATGTGGAGAAGCAATGGACGAAGACAATCCTGCCCTGATTTCCACGAGCACATGCGTGGGTGATCATCTACGCACTCACATGCGCGCAACCAACCCACCCACCCATCCCCCCACACACCAAAGGAAAAGGTTGTCTAATTTATGCTCTGCTATTGTAACCTATAATATATTTGCTTCCAAAAGCATTTTGCAAAGCTTCAGCTATGGCCAAGGGCACGCCCAGTCTTTGTAATGGTTTCGTGGATAGGTAAGAGGAACATCTGCTCTTTGTAGAATAGAGAACCATGTGTGTCTGTCAACTCTGACTCATCAGTGATGCTTCCAGACTCACGTGTAACGCGACTTTGGACTGCTGCATTTTGATTTGCCTATATATATATATATAATATTTACTTCATGAGCCCACTAGCTGTCTAATTCAATGCAAACAAATCCTGAACTATTACAATGTGCTTATTAAAAGACATGTGTGAAACACCAGGCACAATAGGTATATAATAATCACTCAATAAATGCCAGTTAAAACTTGATTCTGACTCTTTTATTACATATAACATGATTGCTTTTATCTAATTTGATAATCTGAAACTTTCCTTTTCAATTGTAGATTGGTATGAGTGTTTTTCTCTTTCTCTTTTTAAAATCTTCTGTGAGTATATGCACAGAATATATCCACCACACCATTTTGCTTTAATAGGATAATCTTTTTTTTTTTTTTTTTTTTTTTAAGCTGCATTTATTTTAGTGTGTGTGTGTGTGTTGATGTGTTGCCTGGTGCCCACAGAGGCCAGGAAAGGACATTTGATCCCCTGGAACTGGAGTTTCGGATAGTTGTGACCAAACCCAGGTCCTGTGCAAGAGCAGCCAGTGCTCTTAACCACTGAGCCATCTCTCCAGCCCCAAGAGAACATATTTATTATGGATATGAGTTACACTAAAACTTGAGGTGGGATTGCCTCTAGATTTGGCTCAATCCAGGAAGCCGAGGTGTCAATCGGGTGTTTCCTCTTCGTAGATATCAGACTCCCGCCAGCTTTTGAGACTGGCAGCCCTCTCTGGGTTGCAGTTTTAGGGGACCTCTTCTGGTGGTCACACCCTCCAAAGGGCAGCTCTCCTTAGAATGTACCCGATCTTGTGTGTGTGTCAGTGGGGACTTCTCCAGTGTTCCAGCTCTTGAAGCAAGTGCCACAGGAGGTCTTCAGGTCCAAGTCAGCGCTCTGGGGTTCCAGAATGGGTGGTGGCAGCCGCCATGGTGTCCCAGCAATGCCAGTTTGTGCCCTGGTGCCTGCCTCAGGCTGTGTGATCCTTCCCTGTGGCTGTTGTGACTCAGTGGACTGACTGGATAGCGCTGGGGATTGAGTCAGCTGGAGGAAGCCATTAGCACACAGGAGCCCGAGGGGCTCAGAAGTGGGGAGGGAGAAGCCTCTGATACATGGCGATCCCCTCTCCAAACCAACCCCAAACTCTCCAGCCTCCTCTGGCACACTCCGGACAGCCACGGAGTTATGAAAGAGACAGTGAAATTTCCCACGGCCTTCCTCTGCTCAGGTGTGAGAATTTTCTAGAACACAGGACACAGGTTTTGCTGTTACTTGTTTCTTTGTTTGAAAATGTTTATTTTTCCTGTGTGAGTGTTTTGTCTGATGTATGTCTGTGTACTACATGCATGTGGTGCCTGCAGTGGCCACAAGAGGGCGTCAGACCCACTGGAACTGGAGTGAACAGATGGTGGTGAGACGTTTCCCATGGGTGCTGGGAATTGAATTGGGTCCTCTGGAAAAGCAGCGAACACTCTTCACAGCTGATGTATCTCTCCAGCCCTTACTTATTTTTCTGAAGAATTCATACATGTATATAGTGTATATTGGTAATACCCATTTCCACCCCTTCCCCCCAGCTTTTCCTATCCCCACAACATATCTTCCCTATGCTGTGTGTCTTTTAAAAATAACCTACTAGGGGCCGGAGAGATGGCTCAGTGGTTAAGAGCACTGGCTGCTCTTCCAGAGGAACTGGGTTCAATTCCCAGCACCCACACGGCAGCTCAAAACTGTAACTCTAGTTCCAATAACCTCACACAGACAAATACACATGTAGAAACACCAATGCATGTAAAATACAAATAAATAAAAAACAAAACAAAAAAACCAAACAAACAAAAAAAACCGAAACAAAACAAAAAGCCGCCGCTGGGCAGTGGTGGCACATGCCTTTAATCCCAGCAATCAGGAGGCAGTGGTAGGCGGATCTCTAGAGTTCAAGGCCACCCAGGTCTGCAGAGAGAGTTCCAGGACAGCCAGTGCTACATGAATAATCCCTGTATCGGAAAAAAACAAAGAAAAAACAATAACAACAAAACAAACAAACAAAAAGCTCCTCCCCCTCATCCCCCAGATACAATAGTCTCTGTCCATGTTTTCGGTGTTAACGTGTATGGTCATCCACTAAGGCATGGAAAATTTACCCCTCCCAAAGAAAAATGGCTCTCTCACCCCATCTAGTAGCTACCAAGAGTTTATAGCAACTCAGCAAGGGGTGGGACTTCAAAAGCCCCTCTCCATCTACGCTTTTTGTTTGTTTGTTTTGAGACAGGATTTCACTATGCAACTGTAGCTGGCCGGGGCTAAGCTGGCTTCAAACCCACATAACTCCAACTGCCTCTGCCTCCTGAGTTCTGGGATTAAAGGAGTGCTGCGATGTTTAACTGGTTTGATCCTATGCACGTAACACCGAAACAATCTAATTAAATGTATCTTATTTTCTCTTCTGGTATGCGATCAGCCCCTTTCGTCACTAGATGGCACTGTTTAATAAGGGACAGGGAAACAGACTCGCGGTTTAAAATGTAATTTGATGGGGGGAAATATACGCAACATAGATGGTACCTGAAGATGCTCTAATTTTTTTTTTTAGATGAAATGCTTGAGCACAGTGGCTAATTTTTGAAGTGTGATAAATACCCAATAGTTAATACTTATCATTCTAACGTTTTTCAGTATTTTAGAATATTTTTGAAGGGACCTGTGATGTTCTTTTCCACAGTGAAATGTAACGTGTCACATTCCCACCAACAGTGCACAAGGTTACAGTTTATCCAAATCCTGATAGCATGCTATTCTATCTTTGTTTTATTTATTTATTTGCCTGTGTGTGTGTGTGTGGGGGGGCACATGTGTATGAAGGTCAGAGGACAACGTGTGGGCATCAGTTTTCTGGGTCCTGGGAATAGAACTCAGACTGTTAGACCTGGCAGCAAATTCCTTTCCCTAAGGAGCCATCGCTTTGAATCTTATCTTTGGGTTGCTGGTGTGCACCGGTATGTGCCAAACTTTCCGTATCTTTTGGAAAGGAAAAGGTAATTTATTTCCATTTTCCCCCATTAATGTACGTTATGAAACGCGGCACTGGCGCATCTCTCAAGCTTTGGAATCACAGCACCCATTTCTCCTGATCACTGACTTGATTGTTGCTTTTTTTTTTTAAAGGGCCCAGATCCCTCGGGGGTGGGGGGATTGACAGGAGGTAGGGCGGAGTATTCTTTGTGGAGGAGAGAATGGAGGAACTGGTCTGGTTACCCAGCAACGCTTGCTCAGTATCAGGGAGCTGAATCACCGAGACTGAGTGGGGGAGGGGTGTTCGCTTCAGCCCCTCGCAGCTGCACAGACTGAGGACCGTGATGTGCACGTCCCTTGATTTAATCAGAAGCGTCTCACTTGTGTATCCGCCTGGTTTGCAATTTCATGCAATTATCCACTTAAGTTAGGGCAGTGAGGTTTAGCTCATGGACCCCTGCGAGAAATCAAGACCATTTCAGAAACCATACATTTCAACCCCCGTTTTTTTCCTTCTAAGAATACTTGGAATTTATTATTATTATTATTATTATTATTATTATTATTATTATTATTATTATTATTTTGTGGTGCAGGGTCACCGGGCCATTTCCTGCTCAGTTTCCCACAGGATGTAATAATGCATGTGTTTGATTTAGGAAGTAGACATGAGACAGAATGATGCAATGGCGGTGTGTGTGTGTGTGTGTGTGTGTGTGTGTGTGTGTGTGTGAGCCAGCCACAGCACTGTGTGTGGAGGTTTAATGACCTGAAAGCCTCAGGTCTGGGTAGGAAAGTAGACATCACTGATGACACCTGTGGGCTGTCAGGCCTCTGAAGCTTCTGATAAGAGGATCTACACACCTCTTTGAGCGGCTTCTACTGCTCTGAGAATGCAGGGTAGCTCCAAGTACCCCGTGCCCCATGTATGGTCTCTACATCCATGGAGAGGCTTGACCCTTCAGTTGTCTTGATGAAAAGAACAATTCTGCTTCTGGACGTGTCTGTCTGCTTTCTTTCATTTCCATATTGCCTCCATCAATCCTGATCTAACAGTGTGGATCTCTTCCCACCTATGGGGTCAAATCCGGTCTGCAGGCTTGGTGGCAAGCTCTGTTAACCACTGAACCATCTTGGTGGCCAAAAAGGCAGACTTTTAACACTCCTGGTAAATGATGACGATAGCTAGTTGTGAAGTTATGTGATCCTTAAAATTTTATTTATTTTTATGTGGATTGGTGTTTTGTCTGCATGTATTTGTGTGTGTGTGTGTGTTTCAGGTCCCCTGGATCTGGAGTTACAGACAGCTGTGAGTTACCATATGGGTGGTGGGACTTGAACCCAGGTCCTCTGGAAGACCAGCCAGTGCTCTTAACAGCTGAGTCGTCTCTCCAGGCCCATGTGATTGTTTTGATGATTCTAAACACTCGCAGAAAATGTGATCCAGGTCTGGCATTTCTTCCCCCCCCCCTTTTATTGAAAATAGATTTTTTTCTTCACATACTATATCCTGACTATGGTTTCCCCTCTGTCTACTTCTCTCAGTTCCTTTCCTCCTCCCCTCCCTGGATCTGCCCATTTTCAGTCTCTTAAACAGGCATCAGGTGATGGTGGCACAGCCTTTAATCCCAGCACTCTGGAGGCAGAGGCAGAGGCAGAGGCAGGCGGATCTGAGTGAGTTCAAGTCCAGCTGGTCTACACAGCAAGTAGCAAGTTCCAGGACAGCCAAAAACTAACACATCAGAATTGAGCAAAACAAACAAACAGAAAGAAAAGCCTCTCAAAAGAAGACATAAGAAACAGGTCCACTCATTTGCACATTAAGGAGTCCTAAGGAAAAAAAAAAAAAAAAAAAAAAAAAAAAAGAAAAACAAAAAGAAACTGAGCAGGGTGGTGGTGTTGCCACACACCTTTAATGCCAGGACTCAGGAGGCAGAAGCAGATGGATCTCAGTGAGTTCAAGGCCAGCCTGATTCACAGAATGAGTTCCAGGACAGCCAAGGCTACACAGAGAAACCCTGTCTTGAAAAAAAAAAAAACCTACTGGAAGCCATAATATATAAAGTACCTGTAGGATAAAAAGGAAAAAAATATATGTATATATTGTAAGATCCTAATTTCGGGGTCCTGATGGGCCGGTGGGAGAGCCCCGAGACACAAACACCAAAACCAGGCGATGCAACAAGCAAGAGGCGTTTATTGAACGAGTGCACTCGGGTGACAGAAATCTTGGGGAAAGCTGCACACCCCTCAGAGGGTTCAGGCTCTTTTTATACAGACAAACCGCAAGTCAGCATACATGCATGGGGTGCAAGGTGATTGATTACAAAGTATGATCTCATGTTTGAGAGATCACCCAGGTGTGACCCAGACTGGGCTGGTCATCTGGGACCATTTGTTCCAGGGTTGGGGTCTATTTCCTTGTTGTGGGCCAAGACCTATGAGAAACTTCTTTCATACTCTGGCTTTCTCTTGGCTGTACATTTAGAGCCTTCAGTTATTCCACAAAGGTTTGATGATTCAGTAACTAGCCCTACTTAAAAAGATCAGCCTATCATATAACCACTAGCCCCATCACCATAGTAACCTTTCTTGTTCTCATAATTCCTGATCTTTCCACCCATGTCAACGTTTATTCTTTGTGATTTTCTATATTCTGCTTGCAAGAACTATTCTCCTGACCCTTCCCTACATTCTTGCTCTGCAAACTAAAGTCTTTATATATACATATACATATATGTATATATATTTAATAAAAATTTGAAAAAGCCCTGAAATATTATGAGACAAGGAACCTCTAAAGATGCCTTGAGTTCTTTTTCTGTTGACCTTAGGACAACATCTGTATGACTAGGTTGAATATGAAGAAATCAGGCTGGTTCCTACATAGAGCAGTCACCCTTGTGTTCTAATGCTTTTGGTACAGGAAGAAACTCTGCACACTACGTAGGGGAAATGTAAGCAAGCCAGACACAACCACTTGGATCTCCAATGGTGTCCATCTGTCTAATATCTAGGGTAATGTTGGCACAAAGCTTGTGGGGGAAACCAACCAATAACCGATTTGACTTAAGGTCTACTCCATGAGATGGGAACTGTGAGGATATATTGTTTATGATCTAATAAAGCTTGCCTGGAGATCAGGATGCAAAGCTAGTCAAGCCACCAGAGAGCTTTTACTTTTACCAAGGCTGGGGAGGTCCTGTCCTCATTGTGACTGGAGACTAATTGCTGGGTGAATCCTGAATACCTGCTCCTATCTTATATAGCTTTCTAGTACTGGGATTAACGGCACGAGCTCTGTTTCTCTTTTGGACCGACTCACTCTCATATAGCCCTGGATGGCCTTGAATTTACAGAGATCCATCTGCCTCTATCTCTGGAGTCCTGGGATTAAAGGTGTGTTGCCATAGAAGTTGGGCAGTGTTGCCACCACTCCCCAGCTTCTATGGCCGTGACTAGCTTAGCATTCTGATCTCCAGGCAAACTTTATTAGATCATAAACAGCATCTCACCACAGGAACCTACTCAACACTGGTTGGATGACCAAGAACCTGAGACTAGGTAGCCCAGGAACCTAAGGTAAAACCAAACGGACTGTTCTTAAAAAAGGGGACGGTGTTATTATTAAAGTGACTCCCAATGGGGCTGGAGAGGTGGCTCAGGGGTTAAGAGCACTGGCTGCTCTTTCAAAGGACCCAAGTTCAATTCCCAGCACCCACATGGCAGCTCACAACTGCCTGCAATTTCAGTTCCAGGGGACTTGACGCCCTTAGTAAAACACCAATGCACTCCAAATAACAAGACATGAAAATTTTAAAAATTTCATGATGACTGAAAGGGGTGATGGGAGATGCCATTCTGTAAATATGCTTCTCGCATTGGTTAATGAATAAAGCACTGTTGGCCAATAGGAAAGCAAGATAGGCGGGATTAGGAGACAAGGAGGAGTCAGGAAGAGGTAGGAGGGGAGTCAACACATAGGACCAGAGAGCAGAGGTCTGGATCCTCTCTCCGGTAAGATAAGACCACGTGGAAATACTTAGATTGATAAAAATGGGTTAATATTTAAGACAGAGCTAGCCGATAAGAAATGCTAGTAACTGGCCAAAAGCTTTATAGCTGATACAGAGTCTCTGTGTATTATTTGGGGCTGAAGCAGCTGTAGGACCAGGCTGTCAGGAAAACCACCTGTAACAAAATGGTGCCCAACGTGAGGCCTTGCCTCACGTGAGGGTAAGCCAGCCTTTCTACCTCTCTTCTTTTGTTGTGGGCTGTCAGGTACTTTAGGCCTTAGCCAAAACTGGTTGTACCAACATTGCTGTGAGACTTTGGGTGACTGTCCAGGTAGCCTGCTGTTTCTGTCCTCGCCACACCATTTAGAAGTTGCCCATCTGTACTTCCTGCCTACCCTAGTATTGTTATCTTCCTTCTCAGGTCTTTGATGAGGTTGAAGGTTAAACTGTCACAATTATTATTCTCTCTTCCTAGTTACATATATTAGGTACTAGACTTAAGCTTTCCAGACAGTTATGCCTTCACCCTAGGACTAGATATGTAGGTCATTTTGTTCTCCATTTTCCTTTTCTTAGAGCACACTTGTTATTCACTGTTTTGTATATAGTTTGGTACCAAGCCTAAATCTTTTCTTTAGACTAAAAGGGGAATTGTAGTGAGATATTCACTTTGTCCGCACCTGTGGCACTGACCACACCCATTGGGGGTAGGGATAGGGGTGGACATTACCTGGGGGAACTAGGTCAGGGAAGGGACCCCAGAACGCTCTCTGGCTTGCAGCAAGGGGACAGAAGAGCATCTTAAGGCATCCTTGAGATCAGGAACCTGCTGGCGTTCATTTGTCTCTGTTGTAAATTATTTCTCCCTGAATAAATATCTATTCAGCCTATCTGTTTTTCCCAATAAAGGGGTAAACTAAACTCAAAGGCTTCATTTCTAATAATTCATAATGGGGAGAAATTGTATAAATGTGGCAAAGCCTTAAGTTCCCATTCAACTCTTATTCATAGAGAGAAATAAAGGGACCAGACCTTCACTCAGCCCCTGGCTTTAGCAGCCATAATAGGCTACAGAAAAGTCATGTAGGCCTCTGACTCAGCACATAACACAAGGAAACTATATCCCCTAGCCAGCCTCCAGGAGCCTAGGGCCAAAACTGAACATAAACAAACTCCAGAACCCACTCTCTCCCCCACAGCCTCCTAGATACTTGGTTCCTGGGGACTGTTAGGCACAAAAGAAACTCTAGGGAAACAAAAAACTCCCCTGTAGACTACAGAATACAGTTCTGAAAACTATCGGTATCTATGAACAACAGGCCACCTGCAGGTAACAAGACAAAGCCATGGAAACCACAGAATGCTCCCTCTCAGTATTGGCCAACGAGAATAATTGGTACACAGGTATTTCATGCCAAAATATGACTTTGAGAAACTCCCTTAATTGTTCCCAAATGTGAATCAATCAAAAACCAAACCCTACCTACTGATGTAGTCCTATGGTTTTTGTTTTTTCCTTTAATTTCTGGCAATAGACAAAGGACTTCACTCCTTATAGACGCTGCTGAATCAGCTAGCTAGACGAGGTTCCTGTCATGGTTGGATGAACAATAAACCTTGCTTTTGCAGTTTGGTGGGTATGTCTTCCTGATGGTCTTTGGGGATCTTCACGACTTGGGCATGACAATGACATTTGACTATACTCATAGAGCAATGCTTTGTTCAGCTGTCATCAAAGAAGCTTCCTCCTGTAGCAGATGGGAGCTAATACACAGAGGAGAAGGAGAGAAAGAGAGGAAGAGAGAGAGGAAGAGAGAGAGAGAGAAGAGAGAGAGAGAGAGAGAGAGAGAGAGAGAGAGAGAGAGAGAGAGAGAGAGAAGGGGGAAGTAAACAACTCAAAAGTTTCAGAAAGACCTTGAACCTGACCAAACGCACTAGGCTTCTCCCAGATCAAGCATACACAAACAGGAAGAACAGATTAGAGACATCTGTGATAAACTGACCTGCCTAGAACAGTGATTCCCCACCTGTGGGTTAAGACCTCCTTAAGGTTGAACAACCCCTTCGCAGGGGTCACTAGGGACCATTGGAAATATAAGATATTTACATTAGGGTTTATAAAAGTATCAAATTTACAATTATGAAATATCATCACAAATAATTTGATGAATGGGGGTCACCACAATGTGAGGAACTATATTAAGGAGACACAGCATTAGGAAGGTTGGGAGCTGGTGGCTTAAAAAGATGCTCATACCAGCTGAAGTGCCTCAGAGGTACTCTCCCCTGTCGAATTGTCTGCAAAGTTGTGGCGTCAGTTCCAGAAATCCTGACATTGTGCATCATCACCTATGCTGGGGTAGGCTTTTGTTGAGGAAAGCTGTCTTTGAGTCATTTCTATTCCTGTAAGTAACCTCAGTAAAACCCACGGGTTCACCAAGTTGTCTTTGGTAGCATCCTTACTTTGGTCTGTCTTTGATTCCCTGTCTAGAACGAGTGGAAGTTACTTCTTAATAGTCTCTCTCCCTCTGTCTGTCTGTGTGTGTGTCTCTCTCCCTTGGTCCCCCCTTCTCTCTGTCTCTCAGCCTCTGGATCAGGATGTGCCTCTCAGCTACTGCTCCTGGACCATGAATACCACCATGCTTCCACTGTTTCCCACCATGATGAATATGTACTAAACCTCTGAAACTGTAAGCCAGCTCCCCACTAAATGTCTTCTTTCATAGGAGTTGCCTTAGTCATGGTGTCTCTTCACAGCAATAGAATAGTGACTAAGAAAATTAGTAAAGCAGTGAGATTTCAATTAATTTTAGTACTAAAAACATATTTATAGGAGAAATATTTTCATAAACTAGTATTGATGCAAGCTGAATTATTTATTATCTTGAGACAGGATGTTGTGTAGCCCAGGTTGGCTTTGAACTTTACATGTAGCTGAGAATGACCTTGAACACTGATCCTCCTGCCTCCATCTCCCAAGTCGGGGGATTAGAAGCATGCAACAACAGAATATTAACTTTGTAGCCAAGATTTTAGCCTAAGTCTCCCTCAAACCCTTCTCTCTGTGGTCAGTTCATTTATCTGAAGTTTGTCTTATAGTGACATATTGCTTTGATACAAACCCGTTTTGGTAAGCTGAGTCTTTTTGATTAGAAACAGTCACCATAATTCCTGTCACTGGAGACCATTAGGTCCTAGAAGATGTTCCCTTATCTGTGGGCTTCAACTAGACTTAGAACCAGAGTTCCTCTTGTGGGGGTTACCCAGGAGGCACGTGTCTAGGCACATAGAGCAGAATTAGAGTTGCTGGCAGCATGAAGAAGTAGAATGAAGACTGAAGATTGGCTACAAGGTTTCCGTTTCACGGATGAAAAGCATTGTAGAAGCTAGATAGTGTCAGGGGTTCAAACAACACAAATGGGTGTAATGTTAAAATTCCAGGTGTCTAAATGTTCTAGATCATAGACTACCTTCATATAAATTTGGAAAGACACCCCAGAACCACACACACACACACACACACACACACACACACACACACACACACACACACACACACACACACACACACACAAAGATAATGACCAGTATATGGATGCCCAGCATGATTGTTACTTTTTATTGTCAATAGACAAGACCTACAGTTCCATAAGAAGAGGGAACACATTAAAAAATTGTCCGGATCAGACTGGCCTGTGGGTATGACTGTGCAAAATTGTCTTGATAGATGATTGATGTGCCTGGTCCCAGCCAACCAGTATGGATGGCACCATCCCAGGTAGATGTCTCTGAGTTGTATATGAAAGCAAAGAGCAGGAGCCAATGACAACATCTGGCCATGGTTTCTGCCTGCATGTCCCTTCCTGCCTTGAGTTCACGCCCTGGCTTCCCTCAATGATAGACTGTGACCCACCAAATAAATAATTTTCTCTCCTAAGTTCTTTTTGGTCCGTATGTTTTATCACGGCAACAGAAGAGAAAATTACACCAGACACTCATCCGTCATTCATCCTCGTGGCAAGCATTTACTAAGTGACAAGTGAGTACTAGCATGGTCCTGGGTGATAAGTATAAGACTACAGATTATGCAAGGTCAATTTAAATTTACTAAGGAGAGCCACTGAAAGTGCATTGGTGGTCTGGTGCGATGGGACATGCCTGTAACCCTAGGAGACTGGGGTAGGAAGAGTGTGAGACTGAGACCAGCATGGGGTTCTGCAGCATGGGGCTCTAAAAATGTAACCAGATATTGTAGTTGTTTCTAAATGGAGGAGGAGTATTTTTTTTTTTTTGTCTGATCACCAGGTCCCAAATAATCACACAAAAGCTTATTATATTAATTACAAAATGTTCAGCCTGTAGCTTGAACTTACTAACTAGCGCTTACAAATTAAATTAACCCATTTATATTAAGCTGCACTTTCCCACACAGCTGTGTCTTTACCAGCAAGCCCTGTTTCGCTGGTGGCTGACTCCAATCTCCTGACTCCAGCCTTCCTTCTCTGTCTCTCTTCAGTTTGGCTTTCCCACCTAGACTTTCTCTGCCTTTCGAAAGGCCAAATCAGCCTTATTATTAACCAACAAGAGTAAGGCATATTCACAGCGTATAGAAGGCGTATCCCACAGCAGTTGTTTGAGTGGTGGGAAGGGGATATGATGCTGGGAAAGGCTGAGACACGCCTTACTCCAAGAAAACTGGGATGGCTCATCTGGAAGACAAGGTAGTCAGCTCTCCAGGGGCAGATTAGCTCATTGTCCTCTTCTCGTGAGTGAATAATTGACAGGAATCAGCTGACAGCTAAGGAAGAGACACTGCCCATCACGGTGATGAAGGCATGGCACCAGAAGCATGGGGTGGCTGATCACATTACATGTGCAGTCAGGAAACATCAGACAGGAAGTGGAGTTGAACCTTCTTCAAACCTCAAGGCCTGCCGCCTCCCAATTCCACAACCTTCTAGGAATCTGCTGCCAGTTGGGGCAGTACTAGCAGACAGCCTAAGCATGTTCTAGTCACTGGTATATCCAATATCATATAAAGGCTACATAGTGTTGCTTATAATGAATTGCTTGCAAAATATAAGAAGAGAAGGTCTGTGTTCATGCAGATGGGATTTGTTGTTTTAATTTTTATTTATTCTTTGTGCATGTATACAAAGTGTCTTACACACATCCACCACTCATTCCCCACTTCCAACTTCCCCTGGGATCCCAATAATATCTCCTTCTCCATCCCATGTGCTCTTACACTATTCATTTTAAAACCCACTGAATGGAATCAGTGCTACCTATACATTCATGGGCACGGGATCATCCAATGGGCCTAGACAACCTTCCAGAGACCACACTAAAGGAAAGGGGCTGCCAAGGACTGGAGAGACGGCTCAGCTGTTGAGAGCACTGAATGCTCTTCCAGAGGACCCGGGTTCAATTTCAAGCACCCACCCTTCAGTTCCAGTTCTAGGCGACCCAACGGCCATGGCAAAGCACCAATGCACCTCACGCTGGAAAGTCTAACTGGCTTGGTCTTGCGTGGGTGGTCACAGCTGCTGTAGCTTCATGTGTGCAAAAGGCATGTCATGTCTAGAGAGCAGCATTTGACAGCGCTCCTCCCCATTCTCCAGCTCTTACATTCTTCCGGCTTCCCCTTGGAGATGTATTCTGTGTTAGGATAAATCTCAAGGAGAACCTTGAGTGGGGAACCTTGATGGATTCCATGGCAGGCAGGACAGAGCTCAAGTGAAAAGTGTAATTAAAAGGGAAGAGAGTGGGGAGGAAGAAGAAAAGAGTCCAAGAGACACAGAGACACAAAGAGGACAGAAGAGAAGAGGGAGGCAGGGAACATACTGTCTGCCCCAGGGGAAAGTGGGAAAGAGAGCTGGAACAGAGAGCATAAGTGGGCGGTATCTGTCATTTAAAGGACTCCTTTGCGCCTGCGTACAAACCAGCCAATCATGGAACCCTGGGCTGAACAGGGTACCCGCTGGGTACATTCTGTCAGATGGGGCAGGCCAGCCTAAAGCCTTAATCCTTACATCGTGAGCCTTGTAAGTGGGTTGATGCGATCTTCAGCCAAGCACCCAGTCACTTGTTCTCAACATTACAAACAAGAATGAGTGTCTTCATTAAGCACTACTATAAGCATCTCTTTTAACCCAAGTTCCTTGAGAAGTTTATGGATATAAACATGAATATTTAAAATGAAGTTTAACAATCTGACACTGTAGCCCCTCCAGAGGACCCGAGTTCAGGGCCCAGGCTCCTAGAAACTGACTGCAACTCCAAGTCCAAGCTCTGATGCCTGTGACTCTGGGGATTGTGATACTAGTGTGCGCATGTTCACATGCAGACACACCTAAACATAACTAAACATAACAAGAATAAATCATTTTTAAAATAGCAAGATTATGTCATTTTTGGGAAAATGGGTGGAAACGAAGATCATTTGGTTAAGGAAAGTAAGTCAGAGTCAGAAAGACAAACGTCACTTGTTTTCCCTTATTTGCAGAATGGAGATTTTTAAGATGTCAAAGAGGAAGGGGAAGTATTTGGAAAGAAGGAATGGGACCAGTGCCTGAGAGAGGGGACACAAGAGAGGATAATGCAGTGTGAATATAATTTTACACATGCACACACATCCTTATGGACCGTCTTGTTTGTCATTAATATTCACCAACTTAAAGAGACACTTGTGGGAAGATGAGATGGCTCAGTGGAGAAAAGTGTGGGCCACCAAGCCTGATGATGTCAGAGTGAAACCTGAGGACCCACATGGCGGAAGGAGAGAACCGAAGCCCTCAAGTTCTCACCCAAGCCTCATATGTGCACCATGTGTACACAGAGACAGACAGACAGACAGACAGACAGGCAGGCAGGCAGGCAGGCACAGAGACTGAGAGATGCAAGAATTACTTTTTAGACAGAAATTTCATCAAAAAACAATAGAGCAATAGTCATCTACTGAGACCAACAGGTGCTGAGAATAATGATGTAAATCCAAGTGTCCTCCAGCTACATTACTGATCTACTACTATCAAAGACAAGATATGAAACCATCTACACTATGATGCCACTTCTAATCCTAACATCCTTTGTGTTTTGTTTTGATTTTAAGGCAGCGTATCCCTACAGTCTACTGGCCTGCAATTCCCTATGTAGACCAGGCTGGCCTCAAACTACAGAGCTGCACTTGCCCCTACCTCCTGTTAACGGAGAGTGAAGATGTGTGCCATTACACCCAGCCTCAATGTGATGTGTCTTCATGTGAAATGCATAACTGCTGCTCATGTGAATCTTTCAGAGCCTGGTTTTGTCTTATTTTTATTGAGAAATAAAATTATAGAGGTAACATCTACGTTTGAATATTTTTAACATCAGATGGGATACCCTCATACCACGTGTTAGTTACCTTTCTTGCCTCCACGTGTAATGTCTGACAAAAAGCAACATAAGAAAAAGAGCTCAACTATGGCTCATAGTTTTGATGTTTGAAATACTTATTATTTTTATTTTATATCTGTCGGGCAGAGAGCATGCATGTTCACCTTGTGTGTGTGCAGTGACCATGGAGGCCAGAAGAGGGCATCAGATCCCCTGGAACTGGAGTTACCGGCAGTGAGCATTGCACCAGCAGTCAGGAAGCAAACAGGAAGTGTGCTTCAGCAGACAGGAAGTAAACAGGAAGTGGGACCCGGCTTTGAAACTTCAAGGTTCACTCTCTGTGACTCACTTCCTCCAGCCAGATTCCACCCCCTAAAGTTTCTCCTAACTTTAAAACTGTACCTGCCATTGGGACACCACGTATTGAAACACATGAGCATATGGGGCAAATTTCATACTCAAACCACAATACACCCTAAATAGAGTGATTTATAGGAGATTAAAATTTGAAGTTTTCTCTCTAAAATTTGCTTTTTCCTTGCTACAGTTGACAAGTCTACTTGCATGGGAAAGATGCTGTCACCATGCTTTTGAATTCCAATCCACCTGCTACGTTAGTGGACAAACAGAATGCCACCTACACAATACAAACAGCAAGTAGAAAATTTGGCTGTGCCAAAAGGCCCATTAGAAAATTGTGAGAACTTGCAAGAACATCCCAGCAATAGAATCTTTTAGACAGGGTTTTACTTACTTGTGCATTGAGATCCTCAAGACCACTAGGGTAGAAATGATCCCCAGGGAATTGGGAAAATGAAGTCATATACAGGTCAGGGGGTAAAGGTACCTCTTCTCTGAATGAAGACTCGAACTAAGGCAGCCTTGAATTCCTTGTTCCGCAGGCTGTAGATGAGGGGGTTGAGCATGGGGGTCACCATGGTGTATGACAGGGACACCACTTGTTTGCTCTCGGGAGAGTAGCTGGCCTTGGGGCGCAAGTGGATGACCCCTGTTGTGCCATAAAACAGAATCACCACGACTAGGTGGGAGGCACAGGTGGACAGGGCCTTGTGGCGCCCAGAGGCTGATGGCATCTGAAGAACAGCAATCAGAATCCTGGTATAAGACATGACTATGAGACAGACTGGAACAATCATAATTAATACTGTGGCCACGAACACACTGGCCTCGAAGACTCTTGTTTCTGTACACACCAGGCTCAGCAGAGGTGCTATGTCACAGAAAAAGTGTCGGATGCCCTGTGGTCCACAGAAGGGGAAGTTGAAGAGCCAGATGGTGAAGACCAGAGCCACGGGGATTCCCGCCAGCCAGCACGTGGTGGCCAGCAGGTGGCACAGCCTCAAACTCATGATGGCCCCATAGCGCAGTGGCCTGCAAATGGCCAGAAAGCGATCCCAGGCCATGACTGTGAGGAGGAAACACTCAGATGTGACAAAGGACAGCACCAAGAAGAGCTGCAGGGCACAGCTTATGGGGTACATCCCGCGTCCAGGCAGCAGCAGGGTCACCAGAAGACGGGGTGCCACATCCAGTGAGAAGCAGATCTCCACCAGGGCCAGCTGACGCAGGAAGAAGTACATGGGTGCACGCAGGCCTGGGTCCAGGCTTGTAAGCATGACGATGAGTGTGTTGCCTAGCAACGTGAGCAGGAAGGCAGCCAGGAAGAGCACTGCAAGCATTGGCCTCAGGGAGGGCACATGTGCAAAGCCCAGCAGCACGAACTCCAGCTCACCAGCGCGGCTATGATTGGCCCAGGGAAGAGCTTTCCAGATCGATGGCATGGACCCAGGATTCGAGGGCACTGAGTTAAGGACCAGAGAGAAATACTATTGGGTATCAGAGGGAGGAGAAGGTGAAGTGAAAATTTAAGATTGTGGGTCTCATTCTTTGCATTCCCTAGGGGAGCTTATGGAATGGTAGATAAAGCCATATTCTGACCATGGACAGAGCCCTTCTTAAAATCCCCATGAGTGTGGGATGAAGCAAAGACACCTCTCCTTCTGACCTAGACTATCTGTGCTTGTAGTCCTCTCTCTTCAAAAATAACAAACAAAATCCTTAGAGCATCTTTCTAAGTAGCCCTGGCTGTCTTGATCTCATTCTGTAGTCCAGACTGTCCGGGAACTCACAGAGATTACCCCTGCCTCTGTTGTGCACCACCATGCCTGTGAGATGTTTCATGGCTAGCTCTCCATCCTGGTCTCCTTCTGCACTTTGAGCTCACTTGGCTTTGTTTCCAGAGCTTTTCCATCTACGATTCCCGATCTTTCCGTCTCCCTTCATGACATTTGTCACATAGGTTAAACTTAGAGTATAGCAAAACCAAAGCAGGACAAAAGGATGTAAATATGGGAAATGGATGTGTGGGAGAGTGAGTACTTGGGGTGGGATGGAAAGAGGAGAGAATGAGGTGACAGTAACCAGAATTATATATGTATATATGAATGATATATATGAAATGGCCAAAGAACAAATTAATTTTATGAAGAAAATTCATAAAAAGGAAGAAATTTGGTTGGCTTTTGTTTGTTTTTTGTTTGCTTTTGGTTTTGGGTTTTCATTTTGTTTTTTGAGACAGTCCTGGAATCCACAGTGTAGACCAGGCTGGCCTCAAAGTCACAGAGATTCACCTGTCTCTGCCTCCCAAGAGCTGGGATTTAAGGCATGTGCCACCACCACACAAGAGACAGAAACAGACAGAGAGACATAGAGAGACTGATGCAGCCTATTCACCATGATAGGAAGTTGATATTCCAGTACGAGGGTGATGGAGGTAGGAGCATCAGGAATTCAAGGCCATCTCCAACTATATAGAGAGTTCAAGGCCAGCTTGAACTATGTGGGACCCTGTCTCAAAATATAAAATATGAAATACGATGGGATGGGAGAGGAGGGAGAGGAGGGGATGAGGATAGAGGAGAAGAGAGACAAAACGAGGGTAGGGGAAGGGAAGAGAGGAGAGGAGAGAGGAGGATAGAAGAGAAGGAGAGGAGGGATGGGAGAGGTGGCATGCCACAGTACAATGACATAGAAGATATTCAGGAAATATTGTGTCCCTAAACACAAGTCGTGGAGTCAGAAGAACAGAGTGATATCTTAGTTTTGGTTACTATTGCTGGGATGAAATCCATGACCAAACCACCTTGGGGAGGAAAGGGTTCATTTGGCTTAAGTAGATACCAATATTGTAGTCATTGAAGGAAGTCAGGACAGGAAATCTAACAGGGCTAGAACCTGGAGGCAGGAGCTGATGCAGAGGCCATGGAGGGTGCTGCTTACTGTCCTGGTCCCCATGGCTTGCTCAGCCTGCTTTCTTATAGAACCCAGCACCACAGGCCCAGGGACAGCACCATCCTCAATGGGCTTGACTCCCCCTCCCCCCATCAACCACTGATTAAGAAAATGCCCTACACTCTAGCCTACACTACTGTCTTATGGAGACATTTTCTTAACTGTTGCTGCCTTCCCTTGATTGGCTTTAGCCTGTGTCAATTGACATAAAACTATCCAGCACAGACACTCTGATACAAAACACACCAGAGAATTACCTTGTTTACCTTTCAGGCTCATGTGTACTGGGAGAAATGTACCATGAATGTAGGAAAGGATACACCCTAAACGCTGGAGATTCCTCTCAAAGACAAGGATCCTAGTTGGAAGTTAATAGTCAGGGAATTTTAGATTTGGTGTTTTTAGATTGTGAGTTGGAAAGATGGCTGAGTGAGTCAAGGTGCTTTCTGTCAAGCCTGATTGTTTGAGCTTGATCTCCAGAATCCTTATGGTGAAAAGATAGGACCTGGAAGTAGTTATACTGCAAGGTTTCTCTCTCTCTCTCTCTCTCTCTCTCTCTCTCTCTCTCTCTCTCTCTCTCTCTCATCTGTCTCACACACACACATAGATAAATGTAATTTTAAAATCTATTTCATCTTAAAAATTAATGTAAACAAATCACTCTTTTTTAAAATTTATTTTTACTTTATGTGCATTTGCATGTATATATGTTTAGGGTGTTTGATTTCCTGGAACTAGAGTTGCAGACAGTCATGAGCTCTCATGTGAGTGCTTGGAATTGAACTTGAATCTTCTGGAAGACCACACAGTTCTCTTAACCACCTAGTCATTTCTCCAGCCCACAAATCACTCTTAAAGAGAGTAGGTGGCTACCAAAAAAAAAAAAATGAATTCAATGGCATCTTTGGGCACTCATTATCTAATAAATTTTTGGTTAGATCTTTATTTCTTTATCTTTTTTGAAGGGGTTGAGATAGGGGTTGCCTGTGTAGCCCTGACTGTCCTGGAACTAGCTTTGTAGACCAGGCTGGCCTTGAACTCATAGAAATCTGCCTGCCTCTACCTCCCAAGTGCTGGGATTAAAGGCATGCCTGGTTTACTCATTTATTTTTAACTTACATGTCTTATGTGTGTATATTACAACTCCAGGTCTGCATTTTTATGTGATTCCTGTGTGTGCAAAATGTGTGTCTCTGTGTCTACACATGTTTCTTGTGCTTTTTCTCTGCATTTCTTCTGCTTGTTTTGTCCTATTCCAGGTTGTTTGTGTTTGCTTTATCTTATTTTATTTTATGATTATTCTTTAGGTGCCTGTTTGCTTTATAAAGAGATAAGGTGTGGATTAGGACCTGTAAGAAGTTGAGGAGAGGGAATTGTATGTAAAATATATCTATTTTCAATAAAAGAGAAAAAATAGAATTACTGTAAGGACAAAAAGTAGCAAAGTTCATTCTAGCCACACTCTTCACAGCCTGGACACTCGATCCTGGAGAACTTAAATCCTGGACCATTCCAGGCTGTGGATGTAGGTATGGAATGGATTTTAATCTATGCGAGACATTGTGTTTGCTGTTTTGTTTTCTTGTCAACTGGAATCATAGATCTGGAATCAGGGCTCTGATCTCTCATTTCTTTAATTCTCCATCACCCAAGAAAAGAAAATCAGATCCTTCCTGTAGCTCAAAGCGGTATATTCCAGGAATTAAGTTTCTGGTCCACTCCTGAGCCAAGAAATTCATTTAACAGGACCTAATCAGCATTCTTTTAGTGAATTGGAGCATTTTTATATATGACCATGGCATAGACCAAGGATTAGAACTGTTTCTAAGATCCCTCCGAACTTCTCCCTATATTAAGAATGTGCAAACAAAGAACATACCTCCTCTTTTTAATTTTTTTTCTTGAGACGGGGTCTCTTGATGTAGCCGAGGTTGGTCTGGAATTCACAATGTAGTTCAAACTGGCCTCCAACTAATGGAGATCCCCCTGACTCAGGCTGTCAAGGTCTGGGATTACATGTCCCAGTCATCAGCACTGTAAGCATACTCCTTCATCACATCAATATCACCACATCATCACTCTCACCATCATCACTGTTACCTTTATCTCCATCAGTGAGACTTCAGGGTCACCACCATAACCACTGTCACCATCAACAGGGTCATCTGCACCATTTTATCCCCAACACCACACACTTTCATCATCACCACTATCACCATTAATACCACATCACTATAATCTCATTCATCACCACCATCACCACCTCATCACCGTATCATTATAATCTTAGACATCATCATGTCATGACTATACCATTTTGATCTTAATCACCATCATCACCATGGTACTACGATCTTTATCTTCGCACACATCACCATCACCCCACCACCACCACCATCACAGAACTATATAATCTTAATCTTCATCATCATGATTAACACCTCCATCAGCATTGCCATCATAGAATGAAAAAAAAAACCCAATGATGTTCTTCTCCCAGTAATCATTACAGCATCTGTCAGTCAAACAGAGCCCATGTTCATTCTTTTCTGCAACATGAACCCGTGCCCTTTGTGGAGACCCAGCTCACCTCTTCTGCTTCTCTGTCTGTGTGGCAATAATTATGGTGACAAAGCTACATTCTTGATCTTGCAGCTCCTGGGCCTGACTGGGATTCCAGAAACGAAAGCTTTCAGTCTTTGGTTCTGGACAGAAAATGAGAGCCCTGAAGACTCTCTCTCCCCTTGGAGAGTTGTGATCATTATGTGTTTCTATGCCCCTGGTGAAGACAGAAAGAGGCAGAGAGTCTGGAGCCCCTGCTTCCCCCAGAGACTGTGGTCCTTGCTATACTTCCCTCCCCCTGGATTTTGACCTACTGGGTTGTGTTTGCCTCTATCTACAGACAAGTAAATGAACACTTCCCTCGATGCCTTGTAACGTCCCTAAAGATTTCTCATCTCTACCCTTCCATCTTCATGTCTTACCATGTCATGCCTTACCTTTTTATATCCCAATGGCTCCTAGCTATACCAGGGAAAATGAGCAGGGATTAAAGTATTAGCATGAAAAGCTAATGGTTCATGGTTTTACTGTGCTGACTGAATGGAGACAAATGAGGAAGGTTGCACCATTTGAGCCACACTCCCCCTCATCCCTTTCCCTGGTGTATTCTAGGCTGGCACCCACCCAGTGAGTTATGACCACAGCTCCAGTTGATAGACTTCTGAGTTGTTTCTGCATGATTGGGGCTACTGTGAGTAACACTGATGTAAATATTGTACACAGGTTTTTGTGTAGATTTATGATTTCCTCTGATTTGGGTGTCTACCAGGGGTGGGAACTGGATAATAGGACACCTCTCATCTTGAAATTCTAAGAAGCCATCAAATCTTCAAACTTACTATGTATTTGTTCACTTTTCACACAATAATTGTAGAGCATATTCATATAGTTTTTGGTGGTCCACCTTGAGCATGGAAGACTCAATTAATGATGGAAACATTCCCAAGCTTTCATCTTTTTGGTGAAAGAACTTCAAAATCACAACCCCTGGACTTATGGTTTTGGGATATAGCACTCAAATTCTAAAATAAAGTCCTTTTTAAACATCCACAGATTTCTGTTTTTATTAAGACTATGAGAAATCAGTGATGTGGCTCTGTGTGTAAAGGCACCAACAGCAAATCCTGATGACACAATATGGTCTTCAGGATTGGGGTCATCCTCTGAACTCCACACACACAAACATACAAAAATTAATTAGTTAACTATAAATAAATATGCAATTTAAAAAACTTTTAAGAAAATAAGGGGTCTGGAGAAATGGCTCAGCAGTGAAGAGAGTACTATTCTTGCAGAAGACCTAAGTTCAGTTCCCAACTCCTACATCAGATAGCCCACAGATGCCTGTAACTCAAGGAGATCCGATGCCCTCTTTCAGCCTCCATGGCTTCTGGTAGACACACGTGCATGCACTTACAACATAAACATAATTAAAAAAATAAAATAAGAGGCTGGAGAGATGGCTCAGCAGGTAAGAGCACTGGCTGCTCTTCCAGAGGTCCTGAGTTCAATTCCCAGCAACCACATGGTGACTCATAACCGTCCACAATGAGATCTGGTGCCCTCTTTTGGTGCACAGCCATATATGTAGGCAGAACACTGTATACATAATAAATAAATAAATAAATAAATAAATAAATAAATAAAGCTTTAAATAAACAAGTAAAACAAAACCCTCTGCACTACCCAACACAGTGTTTTTCTTCTCTGAACATAACATGAAAATATTGCCACCGTCTTTACCCTGTGGGTGGTGATCAAAATACTCCATGCTGATAAGTGACTATCATATCCCTTATTCTCCATATATCATCAAAAAAATGTGCCCTGTTACTTTCTGTTTAAAGAGTCTAGTCTCAGAGCCCATAGATTCTTTTGGGAGCACTCTCAGGGTACCTGTAGAATGATAGAGAGAACACATTCCAGCTATGCTGTGCTTTCCTCACCCAAAGTGATGACTGCTGCCTCTGCAATGGTGAGCTGAAACAAAATAACCATTTCTCACTATAATCTGATTGTCTTGGGCATTTTTTACAGGGTGGAAAGTTGACTAACACAAAGAGGACATGCCCAAGTGTTTTTGACACCTTTGAGTTTCTAGCTGGCTTACCCCATGATCATCTACACAATAGTGACGTGGAGTTTAGATATGGAGAAAATAAAGCTCAAGGCCAAAACCTAAAGCTGTGACAGGCTGAAGAAGTATATTTGGTTTTTCTACAAACGTCCAAACGGTGTCTGCAGAGATGGCTCAGTTGTTAAGACCATGGACTGCTCTTGAAGAGGACCCGAGTTCAGGTCTCAGCATTCACATCTGGCAGCTCACAACAGCCTCTAGCTCCAGTTCCAGGACATATGCCCTCCTCTGTACTTTGCAAGCACCACACTCATGTGCACATACCCACACTCAGACATGCATATATACATAAACGAAAAGGAAAAATTTAAAATCAACATTCCTTTATGATACAAGTCCTGGAAAAACTTAGAGAAGAGAGAAGGTGTGTCAGGACAATAAACGGTTCATAACATATCTATAGAAAAACATTTTATTAAATGGAGAAATAAAAAGTGTTCAGCTGGAATCTCCAGCTCTCACCTGCTTGATCCAGCCATTCCTCCCTCTCCAAACCCCTCCCTCTCTGAAAAAAAATCTCTAAAAGAACCAAGTTCTGCAGGGGTGGTGGCTCCTCCCCTAAAGCAGCTAGCTACTCAAGACCCCACCTAAAATGGTGCCATACTTGGGTACATACCCAGCTTGTGGAGGACCCGTCATCCCTCCCACCCTTTACAGGGTATTTAATCCCCCTGCTTTAGACCCACCACGTGAATTTCTCCTTCTGTCTCCTCTGCCCTCGCTCTCTGGGGCCTGGAGAGTCACCCGTGAATGCTATGCTGAGATAAACCAGGTCTTTTACTTGTTAATTTGGCTTGATCTGGCTTACTGTCAGTGAAGAAACCTATCATAGAGGACAAAAGGTTGGGAGGGGCAGAAAGAAAAGGTTTTGGTGGTGATGGTGGTCAAAGTATACGATGTAAGTGAACGAGAACGTATGTGTGAAAGCCATCATGTTGAATGATGAATTCTCAATCCTTCTGCTCTTGCCTTGCATAACAGGTCTGGTTCATTTCTGAGAATGAGATTGTTGAGTTTGTATTTTGCTTGGTTTTGGAGATGGGAAAAAACATGGCCTTGCTATATATAAATTTTTTTTACATTTTTAAGTAAATAAAAAAAGTAAAAGAAGCCAGGTAGTGGTGCACACCTTTAATTAATCCCAGGACTTGGGAGGCTGAGGCAGGAGGATCTCTGAGTTCTGAGTTTGAGGCCAGCCTGGTCTACAGAGTGACTTTCAGGACAGCCAGGACTACACAGAAAATCCCTGTCTTAAAAGACTAATGATGATGATGATGATGATGATGATGATAATAATAATAATAATAGAATCGGGGCCGGTGGGAGAGATGACTCAAATGTTAAGATCACATACACACTCAGGCTTTAACTTTTCAATTTTCATGCATTTTTACCTAAAATGAGAATCACAATGCTTTCCCCATTCCCTCTCCTCTCCCTGTACCCTCCTTCCAGGCTTTGAGGTACACAGATATTATGGGGTATCCAGACAACAATGTCCACTAATGGTTTTCTGGATGCAGCACTAAGTTCCTTTCAGACGTTATCTGTAGTGTCTCTCTCCCTCTTCATGATAACAGAAATGAAGCAGCCACAGCCACTCTGAAAATATTTATCATCTGCTTCTTTATTTACCGTGTCCGCAGGGCTGGGGATGGGGTAGAGTGCTTGCCCGGCGCGCACAAAGCCCTGGTAGGTCGACCATGATCATTAAATGGACCCACACCCTTGAATATAAGGGGAAAACTGGTGGGGTGGTTTTTATTTGTTTGTTTTTTCGGTTAGAAGTGGGGATGCATCTGGAAGGAGTTGCGGGAGGAGTGGGAGATGGGTGTGATCAAAATATACTCCCAAGAAATTATCAAAACGTCAATGAAAATATACTAACTGTTTGAAACCCTGTATGGTGGCACACCCATTTAATCCCAGCGCTCCAGAGGCAAGGCAAGCGGATCTACATAATGAGTTCCAAGCCAGCTAGGGTTGCCTACTGAGAGCCTCTCTCTCTCTAAAAAATAAATAAATAAAATAAAATAAAATAAAATAAAATAAAAAGGAAGATGTCTCCACAGAATTTGAAGAGCCCATCACGGACAAAGTTTTCTGTGCCCCGCACAAGTGGCTTAGTGCAGCGCAGTGCCCATCCCCCGGAGTCGGGCCAGGGCATACTGGGCTGCCATGTGGACCTCACGATTTCGAAGGCTGTAGATGAGTGGATTGAGAACAGGTGTGACCACCAGGTAGAAAACCGCCACCAGCTTATGGTGTCTGGCGGGGAGAGAGCTAGAGGCTCGGGGCCGCAGGTACATGGCGCTCACGGTGCCATAGAACAGCCCTACCACCGCCAAGTGCGAGCTACAGGTAGACAGAGCCTTTCGGCGACTCCCAGCAGAAGGCAACCGGCGCACCGCGGCCAGAATCAAGGCGTAGGAGGCCAGGATGAAGGCCAAGGGTACCAGGAGGATGGGCACGCCCAGGCCGTAGACCAGCCTGTAGTTGGCTGTGGTGTCCGCACACGCTGTCCTCAGCACCGCAGGCAGCTCACAGAAGAAGTGGTCCACCGCAGGCCTCCCGGGACAGAAGGGCAGGCGCAGCGCCGCCACCGCATTGGGCACAGACAGTACGAAACCCAGCGTCCAGGATGCTCCAGCCAGCGCTGCGCAGCGGGGCGTGGTCACCAGGGTCGCGTAATGCAGGGGTCTGCACACTGCCAGACAGCGGTCCAGGGCCATGGCGGCCAAGAGGATGGCCTCGCAGCTGCCCAGGGAGATGCCCACATACAGCTGTGCCCCGCAGCGTGCCAGGGAGAGGCGGGCCTGGCGCATGGCCATGTGTGCCAGTGCCTGCGGCAGCGTGGTGCTCACATAGGCCGTGTCCAGCAGGGCCAGGTGGGTCAGCAGGCGGTACATGGGCCGGTGTAGTCGTCTGTCCAGAGCTATCAGTCCCACCAGGGCACCATTACCCAACACTGTGGCGAGGTAGGCCAGGAGAAGTGAGGCCCAGAGCAAGGGACGCAGGGAAGGTGGGGCCCACAGGCCCAGCAGCAGGAACTCCTGCGTTCCTGAGTCATTGAGGGTTCCTGGGCCCATCCTGGAGACAGAGACAATGGCAGCATCACTGCAGCCCCTCTGGGCTAGGAGGGTAAGGGATAGGGGGCTATCCAGCTTCCCCCTCTCCTTCCTCACCCCTCCACCGTTTTCCCCAACTCTGAGTTAGGTTTTGCTTTTTCTTTCTTTCTTTCTTTCTTTCTTTCTTTCTTTCTTTCTTCCTTCCTTCCTTTCTTTCTTTCTTTCTTTTTTTTTTTAACAATAAAACTTGGTTACTGGTTCTATCTAGGCCACTCGCAGACTGGGTTATATTGAAGGAAGTTTCTGAATCTGAAGTTTCCTCTTAAAGGTTTTGACAAAAGCCTAACGACTTGAGTTTAATCCTTGAAACACACACACACACACACACACACACACACACACACACACACACACTGAAGATCGCGGTGGTAAATTAATTAAAGCATGTATTTTCTAGATCATTTTGTAAAAGGTTCTGTCTCTGCCCCATCTCACCTCCCTCTCCTCTGCCTCTCTCTTCCTCTCCCTCCCTCATTTCCTCCCATTTCTCCATCCCCAGCCTTGCCCCTTCTCCCCCTTCCTCCACCCTCTCTCTTTCCCCTCCTCTCATACCCTTCCCCTCTCTCATTCCTTCCAATCTCCTCCACTTCTCCTATTTTATCCCCTCTTCTCTCTTCCTCTTCTTCATCCTCCCACTTCTCTCCTCTCCCTGTCATCTCCCCTTCTCCTTCCCCACCCTCCCCTTCCATTATCTCTCCCTGCCTCCATAGTTCTACGTCATCATCTAATTCACATCCAGGTTCCTTCAGGTTGGTTTTGTCTAAGTCCTTATAAGAGCCTGGGACCCCCAACTCTAACTCCAACTCTTCACCATCTGTCATTCAGTCCTTCACCCCCAAAATCTTACATAGTGAGTGTTGCCACCTGGCAGGTGGGAGGGTTGCGTTAGGCTTGTAAGACCAAGCCAGCTCTGGGGACCAGTGTACCCCACACCCAAACGTAAACCCAGGGTGGTCCATGCTCCGGGCCTTCTGACACTGTCTTCTGCTGCTCTTCTGCTCTCTCTTTCCTGCTTCTGAAATCACCAGCCCTCCTTCTGCCCTGTGCCAATCGTTCTTAAGTTCCAAGGTTGTGCTTGGGATCCAAGGCAACATCTCAAGGGGCCCTCCTATATTTTGCTGGGAAAAGGCTATGTCATACAACAGTTCCACAACACAGGCAAGTCAGAGTCACACTCCCTGCCCCTCTCACCTCACCTCTCCTCACCGCTCTCTCCTCTCCTTTCCTATCCTCTCCTCTTACCTTTCCAAGTTGCCATTTCCTCCTCCATCACCATTTCCTTCTGGATTCACACGATGCCATCAGATTGTTTTCCCCGTCACTTTACTGCCCCCCTCAACTTTCTCTCCACTCCACCTATCCTTTGTCACAAACCCTACCCACCCAATTCCTACCTTCCATTCCTCCCTCCTTCTCACTTTCTCCTTCTCTCCCTCATTCCTTCAGTGACACACCCCTTCCTCACTTCTTTTTGCCTTTCCGTGTCTCTCTACCTTTCCTTATCTCTACCCAGACACTTTTTGTGCCTTTTGTTCTCACTTCCTATCCTGTCTTTCCTTCTCTTCCACTCTCGTGCTTCTGTACAGTCCTGGGTCTCCCTGTCCCCACAGGTGTCCCTGCCTCTAATGGCCTCTTCTGTCTCCCCTTACCCCTTCATCTCTCACCAGCCACCATCCCCTCTCCTCTTCTCAATCCTCATTCTCTCTCTTCACTATCAGTGGCCAGGACCAGCCCATGTTAAAGAGAGAGCTGTGCATAAAACCTCTGGCTCAGCTCTACCTCTCTGCTGCAGCTTGCACAGACACTAGAAAAGCAAAATTCTCTGGGAAAGTCTGGCCTGTTCCTCTCCAGGGAGGACCACCTTGGTGAGACTGCAACAGTCTCCCGGCCTCCAGAACTCCTTCATAGATACATTCCAGGCTGACCTCAAAGTCTCGTGATGAAGACCATTTGTTGAAAGGATAGGGAAGGAGTAGCTGAAATGGGCAATCTCTACAATTGGCTTGCTCTGTTCTGATTCTGCCCATGTCCTAAAGAAGAAGGAGAAGGAGGAGAAGAAGAAGAAGAGGAGAAAGAGAAATTCTATTTCCTCATTTGTAAAATGCAGATGATTTCTGCACAACGTTTACAAGCTTGTTTGAAGAGTGTATTAATACACATAGGGACATTAGAAAGGCGTCTATCAAGGCTACGGAGATGGTGTTAGGGGCAGGAGCCCATTGACACACAGAAGTGAGTCCAGGCCACATGACAGAAGTGAGCATGGCTGGGCCAAGGTGGCCAACGGCTAGAATATGACAAGTGAAAGAAAGGATGAGCATGTGGTCTAGCCAAGGCCCTGCCAAGTGAGACTGGAAGTCCATTATAGTGTCAATTACAGGGTGACACATTCTGATTGACTGGGACATCTGAGAAGACTTCTGAGTTTTTCTCTCAGTGGGAATGTGGACCTTGGTTCTAGGGAAGTACCGTAGGTACAGTTGTATAACCAACCCTTGAAATTTTCCTTGCCCTTGACTGAAATTTTATACTCACTTTAAAGAAGTGAGAACTTACTCCTTCTTTTCCTCTTTGAATCTAGTAGAGAACTATTTTCCCATATTTTCAACAATCTTATTATATAGCTGAGGCTAGTCTGGGACTTGCTATGTACCCCAGGATAGATCCAAACTTTTTTCCCTATTGCATCAGCCTGCCAAATACAAGGAATAGAGATATGCAATGCCATATGTTCTTGTGTATTACATTTCTTAGACCGTTGTGGCATCCTTAGCCTAATATCTATCGAGCACTTGAATAGATGAGACCAGAATTTAGAAGAGAGACCATGGCTGGATGTGAGATTCACAAATATCAGAGTCTTCCAGTAGTTATAAACCCACTGAAGCCACAGGTACACGGGAGGAAGTCAATCATGAGAGATACCTACAGTCCTATCCTGTGATATTGGGGGAAGACTGTGATGGAAGAGAGATGGAAAGAGATGAGATTTCCCCCATAAACCTTTCTGCCTTACACACACACAAATCACTTTGTATAACATGTTCTCTGGACTACAGAGCATCTCACTGTCTCCCTGAGGGTCTCCCTCAAGAATCTGAAACTTCAACAGACTCACCTCACCGAAACCTCTCACCTCCTCCTTTACCGCAAAGCCGCTCCATGGCCATACATCCCCTTAATGGAGCAGATAGACACTCTTCCCACCACCAGAGGCTCCTGGGCTCAGCAGTGGGGGGGGGGTAGCAAATTATCCAGACTGTGTTCAGTGTAGGATGAGTTTAAGCCCTCTACCCAGATCTGTAGAGAGAGGACTCTGACACAGAGAGACCAGGGGAGCAATTACAGGACTCCCCACTTTGATCTCTCCCTGGGTCAGGACATCGGGACCACACTTGGCTCCCACAAGGACCCATTATTGGCCATCTGTAATGAGGCTCCAGTGGGTTGATCTTGGCACCAGATCCCCATGGGGCCCTATGGATGTGAGAATGGAAGTCGCCCTGAGAGAAAAGACAGCGACATCTGCTCTATCATTTTCTCCATCACTCCTTTGCTTCCTCTCTTTTGTTTTTACATTATCTATTTCTTCGTGTACATCTCTCAATCCATCTCTCTCCATAATAATTTCTCTCCTACCTCATCTCTGAGTCTCTGGCTTTCCTTGTCGGTTGTAGTTCTTCTTTCTAATATCTGCTGGTCTCCCTGCCACCGTGTCCCCGTCTTTTCTGCAGTGGCCTTTCTCTTCTCCTCTGACTTTCTCCATCTTTGCATTTCTCTGAGTTTCTTTTACCCTGTATGTTCAGCTTTCTGGTTTTCTTTGTTTCTCTCCTAGAATCTTTTTTGTTTGTTTCTTTGTCTATTTTCTGAGACGAGCTTTCTTTGTGTAGCTCTGGCTGTCCTGGAACTCCCTCTGTAGACCTCACTGGCCTCGAGCTCAGAGACCCATCTGCCTCTGCCTCCCAAGTGCTGAGATTAAAGTTGTGCACCACCAACTTGCATTCTTATCTAGAACCTTATTCTGTCTGAATATATTACTCTCCCTCTGTTTCTCAATCCTTATCTTCCCTCTCCTCCCATAGCTCTGTCTTTCACATTTTATTATATTTTTATTAATGTATGCTGTGTGTGTGTGTGTGGTATGTGAACATGTGTGCAGTTCCTTCAAAATCCAGTGAGAGTGCAAGATGCCCCAGTCCTGGAGTTAAGGGACATTGAGCTGTATGGGTGTTGGAAATCCAACTCTGGTTCTCGGCAAAAGCAGTTTCCTCTTTTAATTGCTGCATCATCATCTCTCCAGCCCTAGGTCCATCTCTCTCATTTACTATCTGCCTTATCTTATGATTTCAAGGTTTCCAAAATCCCACGTCTACAGTAATCAACACATTGTATACACCAGTCTAACATGGTTAGTGTCTGTACCATAACAACAACCAAGTTGAACAGAAAGGATTTACTTGGCTTAAACAATCAAAGCATAGTGCACACTGAGGGAAGTCAGGGCAAGTACTCAAACAGACGAGGAACCTGGAGGCAAGGCCTGAAGCAGACTGTGGAGGAGCACTGCCCACTGGCTTGCCTTTCATGGCTTGCTCAGCCTGCTTTTTTTTTTTTTTTTTTTTTTTTTTTTTACCACCCACAATGGGGGATGCCTTTCATTGTCAATCGAGAAAATGCCTTCCGCCACCCCACTCATTTACCCAAAGTTAACATATGATGGCATTTTCTCTGTTGAATTTCCCTCTTCCAGATGACCCTGGCTTGTGTAAAAGTGACAAAAACTAGCCATCACTGTATCCATAAGTCAGAAAATAACGACACTGGTATGTCTTGGAGAAATTGGACCCTTTCTACATTGTAGTTAGACTGTGACTTTATACTTTGCAAAACATTAATTCTGATAGGGTCTGACATAAGTAAATCACCACATTGACAAATGATCCAGCAATTTCACTTTGATCGACACCACTGTGCTGGTGAATTGTTAAGTGTCAAGTTGACCCAACCTATAACAACCTGGGAGAAAAATACTAACAAAGACTTGCCTTTACACACTGGCCTGTTTGCATGTCTGTGGATGACTGTCTTAATTTTTAATTGATGAAGAGAGAGAGAGAGCCCATTGTGACATTACCATTCCTTAGATACAGGGCTCATGGACAGTATGAGAGAAGGGGTAATCAACTGAGAGCTTGCATTTATAAGAGGGTCTGTGTTTATTCCCTTTCAGCTCTTGACTGCCAGTGTGCTGTTGTAGATGTCTACCTTGCATGGCCCATAAATATGGACTGCAACATAGAATCGTTATGCCAAATGAACACTCTCATTCTTGATGTTGCCTCTTTGTTGGGATATTTTATCCCAGCAACAGAAACGGAGTGAGAGCAAGCAAAGAATTAAAAGTAGGCATTTGTGGCTGTGTGCTGAGCTCCTGTTTGTAGCGGTGGTATTCCAGAGAAAGGTGGAGCAACCCATGTCCATAAAAGATGAATAAATAATGAATGAAGTGTGGTGCTCACTTATGACTGAACACCTAGCCACACACAGATGGAAATTTTGAGCTATGCTGTGTTGGAAGCACATAGAGGGTGTTAGGTCAAGTGAGAAAAAGAATTCACAACTCAAATTTGGTCCTAATTAGTCTTATGAAAAAAATCCAGAGCCAGATATCAAGGTTAATGATGAAAGATCAGAGAAGCAAAGGAGCAGACACAGTCACTTCTTATCTCTCTAAATCCTCTGACAAAAAGGGGCCAAGGTCCTGTCTACACACTGCCTTGTCACTTCCTGTCTCCACCTCATGTAGTCACTTCCTGTCTCCACCTCATGTAGTCATTTCCTGTCTCCTCTCTGTACAGACCTCCAGACCTCTATGGATATGGTTAACTCGTGGCTATCTCCACCTCTGAACTCCAGGCAAGATTTATTTATCAGAACACAAACAAAATCACCACAACACATAGATATAAGTTACTGATTATTGCCCGATTACAATTCCACAAGCAGTGTATCTGACTTTCATTCAGAAACACACACAGAGGAGCTAGGGTGTAGGATTGCCAGAGGCTGGGGTTGGGAAGGGAATGTGAGAGTTCAGCAGATGAAGAGTCTCAGTTTTGTAACATGAACAGTCTTGGGGATAAGCATCTGTATTGACTGGAAAATGATGCGAATATGGTTGATCCACTGAGCTATGTTCTTAGATGTTTAACAGGGCTGGAATCACAGCCCATTTTTATAATGCTTTCTTTAACTCCTAGTTTCATTTGTGTTGTTGAAATAAAGTAACCTGACAAAGAGCAACTTTGGGGCACAGGGGTTATTTCAAGCTTACAATTGCAGGTTGTAGTCCATCATTGTGGAGAAGTCAAGGCAGGAACTTCAAAGGGCTGGTCACATGACAGCCAACATCAAGAGCAGGAAGACATGCTCACTATTTGCTGAAGTTCATATCCTGTACAGTTCAGGACAGCCTGCCTAGGGAGTGATGCCCCTCACAGTGGGTTGGGTCTTCCTGCATAACTCTGACATATTTTAAGACATTCCCCTACAGGCATGCCCACAGGTCAACCCAATGTAGACAGTGACTCATTGAAACTCTCTCCCCAGGTGACTCTACCTTGTAGCAAATTGACAAGTAGAGCTAATCATTTCTTGTGTGATACTATTCCTGAGGAGATATGAGCAAATATCTACTCATCCCAGGCGAGGAACTAAGGACTGACTAAAGTAAAGGCACCACTGAAGTTCAAGTTGATGGACCAATGGGTTTTATTGTGTGGCTGGGGGAGCAAAAATGACTCAAAGTTAGTGTCTTTTAGAATATCTTCATTTCTTCTAGGCCAGTTACAAAAGGACTTTTGTTGCATTTTCCATGTATCTTCTGACTCAGAAAAATGTTCACAAATGATGGTAGTAATGTGGAATCAAAGACAAGAAAAAAATAATGGTACCAGGATTGAAAGACACATGGAATGCTCCAGCCTGTCTCTCTGAAGCTCTGTGCTTTGTACCCACATGTAAGCCTTTCCCAGAAAGAAGGAAGGGCAGTGTTTGCTTTTCCTGGGAGGTCTGTGCCAACCTTCCTCCTTTATCTCCATTCAGTCAGCACAGTAGAACTCTAACCATAAGCTTCTCATACCAATACTTTATCTCAGATTCCCTGGGATATATAGGGATTTAGAGGTGTGGCATGACATAGTAAGACATGAAGATGTAAGGGTAGGCATGAGAAATCTTTAGGGACATTACAAGGCATTGAGGGAAGTGTGCATTTTCTTGTCTATAGATAAAGGCAAACACAACAATGTAGGTCTGAGGGTAAATCCAGGAGGAGGGAATTCTGGTAAGGACCACAGTCTCTTGGGAAAGCAGGGGCTCCAGACTCTCTACCTCCTTCTGTCTTCATGAGGGGCATAGAGACACATAATGAACACAACTCTCCAAGGGGAGAGAGAGTCTTCAGGGCTCTCATTTTCTGCTCAGAGACAAAGACTGAAAGCTTTGGTTTCTGGAATCCCAGTCAGCCCCAGGGACTCCTAGCTCGGTGGAGTAGCTTTGTCAGAACTTACTGCCAGACAGACAGAGAAGCAGAAGAGGTGAGCTGGTTCTCCACAAAGGACAAGGCTTCATGCTGCAGACAGGAATGGATATGGGCTCTGTTTGACTGACAGATGCTGTAATGACCACTGTGAGAAGCACCTCATACGGTTTTTTTTCCATTCTTTGATGGTGATGTGGTTGGCGGTGTTAATCATGATGATGAAGATTAAGATTTTATAGTTCAGTGATGCTGCTGTTGTTGCTGGTTTGGTGATGGTGGAATGATGGTGAATTTGCAGATAAGTAACAGAGAAATCAAGCCATTATCACAGGTACTAAATGGTAGAGTTTGGATTCAAGCTCCTGTCCCTCTCTTAGAAACACTTGGGGGCACTTACTCATTGACAAAGCTTTCTCCTCTCATTGCCCCAGCCCCAGGTTTATTATGACCTTCCCTTCACAGGTGGGGAGAGGAGTGCTTATCAAGGCGAAGGTCACACATTGAGATCCTTTTTGCTTTGTGTTGTGCATTCCCTAATATCTGATTGCACCCCCAGCTCTCATGCCAGCATCCTGAAGGAGGCACTGTGTCTGTGGTCAACATTAGATTCCAAGGCACAGATTTTTTTTATCCCATCAAGTATGGGCATCCAAGATGTCTTTGGAGCTTTGTTTCAGGAAGTGCAGGGTCCTGACAAGTGCTGGCGACTGGGCCATGTAATCCCAGACCTTGACAGCCTGAGTCAGGGGGCTCTCCCTAAGAGGGAGGCCAGTCTGAGCTAGCTTGTGAGTTCCAGACCAACCTTGGCTACACAGCCAGGCCTGCTCTTAAGACAAAAAATGAAAAGAGGGTGTTGTGTTGTTTGTTTGTACATCCTTAAATAGGGATGGGTTCAAAGTGATGTTAGAAACAGTTTAAGCCTACGTCTATGCCATGATAATATTTTAAAATGCTCAAATTCACTAAAAGATAGTGCTTAGGTGCTGATAAATGAATTTCATGGCTCAGGAGTGGACCAGAAACTCAGTCCCGGAAGATACAGCTTTGAAGTACAGGAAGTATCTGATTTTCCTCTTTGGGTGATGGAAAAGTTAAGGAATGAGAGATCAGAATCCTAATTCTAGGTGGGTGACAATTGACAAGAAAACAAAACAACAAACACAATACCCCAGGATGATTTAAATCCATTCCTTACCTACATCCTCAGCCTGGCATGGTCCAGGATTTAAATTCTCCAGGACCCAGTGCCCAGGTCATGGAGAGTGTGGCTGGAATGAGCTTTGGTATTTTTTGTCCTTACAATAATTCTTTTTCTTTGTATTTCTTTTATTGAAAATAGATATTTTTTTCATACAGTTATCTCCCCCCAACTTTTTACAGGTCCTAATCCACACATTTTCTCCTTAGAAAACAAAGAGGCATCTTAAAAAATAATCATAAAATAAGATAAAGCAAACCCAAACTATCTGGAATAGGATAAAATAAGCAGAAGAAAAGGCCAAGAAAAAGGCCAAGAAACATGTGTAGACACAGAGACACATATGTTTACACACAGGAATCCCTTAAAAACAGAGTTGTGATATACACACAAAAGACATGTACATATAAATTGTATGAGTAAGCCCGGTGGTGGTAGTGGCACCTTTAACCAGCACTTGGGAGGCAGAGTCTGGCTGATCTCTGTGAGGTCAAGGCCAGCCTGGTCTACAAAGTGAGTTCCAGGATAATGAGAGTACACAGAGAAACGCTGTCTGAAACCTCCCAAAAGAATAAAAAATAAAAACCTGACAAAAAATTATGAAATAACAAGTCCCCAAAGATGCCATTGAATTCATTTTTGTTTTTTGTTGGCCAGCTACTGTTCTTAAGAGTGATTTTAAACAGTATTGTTTAAAATGAGACAGATTTTAAACTACATTTATTTGTGTGTGTGTGTGTGTGTGTGTGTGTGTGTGTGTGTATTTGAGGTGTGTGTGTGTGTCTGTGTTTCTGTGTGTCTGTGTGTTTGAGGTGTGTGTGTGTTTGAGGTGTGTGCATGTCACAGTGCAGTGTGGCAGTCAGAGGACAATTTGCAGGTCCTCTCTTTTCACCATGTGGATTCCAAGGACCAAATTCAACCCATCAGTCTTGACAGCAAGCACCTTGACTCACTCAGCCATCTTGCCAGCCCACAATCCAAAAACACCAAATCTAAAATTCCCTGACTATTAACCTCCAACCAGGATCCTTGTCTTTGTGAGGAATGTCCAGCATTGTTTTAGGGTGTATCCTTTCCTACATTCATGGTACATTTCTCCTAGTACATATGGGCCTGTAAGGTAAACAAGGTAATTCTCTGGTGTGTTTTGTATCAGACTGTCTGTGCTGGGTAGTTTTATGTCAATGACACAGGCTAAAGCCAATCAAGGGAAGGGAGCATCAGTTAAGAAAATGTCTCCATAAGACAGTGGTGTAGGCTAGAGTGTAGGGCATTTTCTTAATCAGTGGTTGATGTGGGGGGGTCAAGGCCATTGAGGATGGTGCTGTCCCTGAGCCTGTGGCCCTGGGTTCTATAAGAAAGCAGGCTGAGCAAGCCATGGGGACCAGGACAGTAAGCAGCATCCTCCATGGCCTCTGCATCAGCTCCTGCCTCCAGGTTCTAGCCCTGTTAGATTTCCTGTCCTGACTTCCTTCAATGACTACAATGTTGGTATCTACTTAAGCCAAATGAACCCTTTCCTCCCCAAGGTGGTTTGGTCATGGATTTCATCCCAGCAATAGAAACCAAAACTTAGACACCACTCTGTTCTTCTGATTCCACAACTTGTGTTTAGGGGCATTACATTTTGTGAATATCTTCTAGTCTTTGCACTAGCACACTCTTTCCTCTCTGAGCCCCTCTATCTCCTCCCTTCTATTTCCCTCACCTCCTTTCCCATTCCATCCTGTTTTTATATTTTGAGTCATGGCCCCATATAGAATAGGCTGGCCTTGACCTCCCTGTGTAGATGGAGATGGCCTTGAATTCCTGATATTCCAGCCTCCATCACCCTAGTGCTGGATGGAATGTGAGGTTGTGCCACAAAGGCCAATAGGTTGCACCTGTCTCTCTTTGTTTGGGTCTCTTTCTATCTCTCTGTCTCTCTGTCTGTCTGTCTCTCTGTCTCTGTCTCTGTCTCTCTGTACACAGGGGTGTATACATGTGGAAGCCAGGGTCACTTTCAATGGTCTTCCTGTATTGGTTTTCTTATTCTTCAACACAGGGTCTCTCACTGAACTTGGCAATCACTATTTCAGCTAGGCTAGTTTCTGGTCCTCTAGTCTCTGTCCCTCCTTCCAGCGTGGAGGTTACAAGGTCCTGCTGCCATGTCTGGCTGGGGATTGGAACTCAGGTCCTCATGTTTGTGCCACAAATTCTCTACCCTGTTCTATTATTCTAGCCTTCTGACTCCCATTAAAGATGGCCATGGCCCTGTTGGATTTTTGTGCATGGTGCTACACTTATATGAAGGACTGTGCTATGTGGCCTCCCATGTGAAATCCTATTGTCACAACTTCAAAGGTAAGAAAGGAGGCTTAGAGGATGCTGCCCTGCTCACATGTGGTAGGGATTTCTCCATCTCTCTAAGACACCTGGTAGCAATCACACCCTCTAATTTCTTGAGTTTTTACATTTACATTTACATTACATTTGCTGGGTGTGGCTTTCCCTCCTCCCAGTGTTTTCCTTTACAAGTTGCATTCAGAAATTTATAGCTTTCTTTCTACTGACAGAGTCATTGTGTCATTCTCAATGGATGTTTCATACTATGAGCTTCAGGGTGTTTAAACAGAGACTTAGTTTGATTCCCTTGGTGTGTTTTTACTTTTCACTTTTGGTCTGGTGTTGTCTTGCAAATCTTAAGTCTTTAAGAACACAAATGTTACAGGCACGTCTTCCCAGGCAGGTCTGGTCCCGCTGCCCTGCTACCATGCCAGCCCCCAATAACACTCTGAGACTCTGTATTTGATACAATCCTGTTGGCAAGTTACCATTATTGTATATGGGCTAGCTCTGTCTTAATTATTAACCCATTCCTACTTATCTAAGTATTTCCCCATGGTCATCTTATCGGAGAGCCTCGGACGGCATCTTGCTTCCTCTAGGCTCTACATGCTGACCCCGCCTTACTACTTCCTCCTTCCTCTTTCCTCCTTGTCTCCTAGCCACACCTATCTTGTTTCCTATTGGCCTCAATGCTTTATTTATTAACCAGTATGAGAAACATATTTATAGAATAGCATCTCCCATCACACAAATTCTGCCAGGCGGTGGCACATGCTTAAATTCCAATCCTTGCATGGCAGAGTCAGCTGGATCTTTGTGATTTTGAAGCCAGCCTGGTCTACAGTATGGGTTCCAAGACAGCCAGGACAGTCTCAGAAACTAAAGGAAAACCCAAAACCAAAACCCCAGCAATAATCACACTGACAAAATTCTCAAAATAAAACCCAGCCAATTTTTTGATGAATTTTCTTCTAAGTTTAATATACTTTGCAATTTCATATATATTGTATATACGTTCATATATAATTCTGGTTATTGTCACTCACTCTCTCCTCTTTCCATCCCACCCCAAGGACTCACTCTCCCACACATCCATTTCCCATATTTACATCATATTGTTCTGCTTTGGTTTTGCTATACTCTAAGTTTAACCTATGTGACAAATGTCATGAAGGGAGACGGAAAGATCAGGGACTGTAGATGGAAAAGCTCTGGAAACAAAGCCAAGTGAGCTCAAAGTGCAGAAGGAGACCAGGTTGGAGAGCTAGCCATAAAACATCTCACAGGCATGGTGGTGCACAAAAGAGGCAGGGGTAATCTATGTGAGTTCCCAGACAGCCTGGACTACAGAATGAGATCAAGACAGCCAGGGCTACTTAGAGAGATGCTCCTAGGATGTTGTTTATTGTTTTTTGAAGAGAGAGGACTGCAAGCACAGATAGTCTAGGTCAGAAGGAAAGGTCTCTTTGCTTCATCCCACACTCAAGGGGATTTTAAGAAAGGCTCTGTCCATTGTCAGAATTTGGGTTTATTCTATAAGCTCCCCTAGGGAAGGCAAAGGATGAGAGTCACAATCCACTATTTTCACTTCACCTTCTCCTCCCTCAGGTCCTCCACAGGGTTTGTCTCTGGTTCGAGAGCATACTGCCCTCGAGTCCCAGGCTCATGTCACCATTCTGGGAAGCTGGTCCCTGGACCAATCATAGCCGCGCTGGTGAGCTGGAGTTCGTGTTGCTGGGCTTTGCACATGTGCCCTCCCTGAGGCCAATGCTTGCAGTGCTCTTCCTGGCTGCCTTCCTGCTCACGTTGCTAGGCAACACACTCATCGTCATGCTTACAAGCCTGGACCCAGGCCTGCGTGCACCCATGTATTTCTTCCTGCGTCAGCTGGCCCTGGTGGAGATCTGCTTCTCACTGGACGTGGCGCCCCGTCTGCTGGTGACCCTGCTGCTGCCTGGACGCGGGATGTACCCCATAAGCTGTGCCCTGCAGCTCTTCTTGGTGCTGTCCTGTGTCTCAGCAGAGTCCATGCTCCTTACAGTCATGGCCTGGGATCGCTTCCTGGCCATTTGCAGGCCACTGCGCTATGGGGCCATCATGAGTTTGAGGCTGTGCCGCCTGCTGGCCACCACGTGTTGGCTGGCAGGAATCCCCGTGGGTCTGGTCTTCACCATCTGGCTCTTCAACTTCCCATACTGTGGGTCACAGGGCATTCGGCACTACCTCTGTGATATACCACCTCTTCTGAGCCTGGTGTGTGCAGACACCAGAGACTTTGAGACTAGTATTTTTGTGATCACCGTGGTATTTATGATTGTTCCTGTCTCTTTCATACTCCTGTCATATACCAGGATTCTGATTGCTGTCCTTCGCATGCCGTCAGCCTCTGGGCGCCACAAGGCTCTGTCCACCTGTGCCTCCCACCTCATCGTGGTAATTCTGTTTTATTGCACAACAGGGGTCATCCACTTGCGCCCCAAGGCCAGCTACTCTCCTGAGAGCAAGCAGGTGGTGTCCCTGTCATACACCATGGTGACTCCCATGCTCAACCCCCTCATCTACAGCCTCCGGAACAAGGAATTCAAAGCTGCTTTAGTTCGTGTCTTCATTCAGAGAAGAGGTAACTTTAGCCTCTGAATGTATATGACTTCATTTTCCACAATTCCTTAGGGAGCCTTTCTACCCTAGTGGTGTTGATGACTCTACTGCACATGTAAGTGAAACCGTTTTTAAAAAATTCTACTGCTGGAATGCTCCTGTTTGCTGTGAGGATGGCGTCATAATTCTCCAACAGTCTCCTTAATACAGCCTAATTTTGACTTGCTCCATGTATTGTGTAGGTGGCATTCTGTTTGTCCACTAATGTAGCAGGTGGATTGGAATTCAAAAGCATGGTGAAGGCATCTTTCCCATGCAAGTGGAATTTTCAAGTGTATCAAGGAAAAAGCATATTTCAGAACGAAAACTTCAAATTTTAATCTCCTATAAATCACGCTCTTTAGGGTGTGTTGTGGTTTGTGTATGAAATTTGCCCCACATGCTCATGTGATTCAACACATGGTGTCCCAATGGCAGGTGCTGTTTTAGAGTTAGGAGATCACTTAGGGGGTGGAGTCTGGCTGGAGGAAGTGAGTCACAGAGAGTGAACTTGATGTTTCACAATGGAGTCCCTCTTCCTGTTTGCTGAGGCACACTTCCTGTTCGCTTCCTGACCACTGAGGCAATGTTTCATATTCCTGCCATAGTACTTATCTGACCATGGGATCTCAACCCTCCTATGGTGAGCCAGGCAGCCATGAAGAGCACTCATTACTCTTGCAGAAGGCCAGGGTTGGATTCTCAACAACCCCTCAGGGAAGTCACCGCCTGCAACTCCAGATCCAGGAGATCTGCTATCCTCTTCTGGCCACCATAGGGACTGCATGGTGAACCTATGGCCCATAGGTTCACACATATGGTGAACATGCAAGCTATCTGGCCCACAGATATAAAATAAAGTATAAGTATATAAAAGCAGCAAAAGGTATGAGCCATAATAAGCTGTCTGTCTTTGTTGCTTTTTGTCAGACATTGGACTCAGAGGCAAGTAGGTTACTAACATGTGATATGAGGATATGCCATCTGATGTTAAAATATTCAATCACAGATGTTACCTCTATAATTTTATTTCTCAATAAAAGTAATACAAAATCAGGCTCTGAAAGATTCACATGAGTAGCAGTTATGCATTTCACATGAAGACACATCACATTAAGAGGCCGGATGCAATGGCACACATCTTTACTCCCCATTACCATGAGGCAGAGTCAAGTGCAGCTCTGTAGTTTGAAGCCAGCCTGGTCTACAAATCAAGATATCAAGGTGAATGCTGAAAGATCAGAGAAGCAAAGGAGCAGCCACAGTCACTTCTTGTCTCTCCAAATCCTCTGAACAAAGGGGCCAAGGTCCTGTCTACACACCACCTTGTCACTTCCTGTCTCCACCTCATGGAGTCACTTCCTGTCTCCTCTCTGTACAGACCCCCAGACCTCTATGGTTATGGTTAACTCGTGGCTCTACCCTCTGAACTCCAGGCAAGCTTTATTCATCACAACACAAACAAAATCACCACACATAGCAGGTACTGATTACTGCCTGATTCCAATTCCACAAGCAGTGTATCTGACTTTCATTCAGAAACACACACAGAGAAGCTAGGGTGTAGGGTTGCCATAGGCTTGGGATGGGCAGAGAATTTGATAGTTCAGCAGATGAACAGTCTCGGTTTTTTAACATGAACAGTCTTGGGGATAAGCATTAGTATTGACTGGAAAATGATGTGAATATGGTTGATCAACAGATCTATATACTTAGATGTCTAACAGGGCTGGAATCACAGCCCATTTGTATAATGCTTTCTTTAACTCCTAGTTTCATTTCTGTTGTTGAAATAAAGTATCCTGACTAAGAGCATCTTTGGGATACATCGGTTATTTCAAACTTATAATTGCAGACTGTGGAGAAGGCAAGGCAGAAACATCACAGGACTGGTCACATGACATCCAACATCAAGAGTAGAAAGACATGCTCACTATTTGCTGAAGTTCATATTCTGTACAGTTCAGGACAGCCTGCCTAGGGAGTGATGGCCCTCATAGTGGGTTGGGTCTTCCTGCATAACTGTGATGAATTTTAAGGCATTCCCCTACAGGCATGCCCACAGGTCAACCCAATGTAGACAGTGACTCATTGAAACCCTCTCCCCAGGTGACTCTACCTTGTAGCAAATTGACACGTAGAGCTAATCATTTCTTGTGTGATACTATTCCCGAGAAAACATGAGCAAATATCTACTCACCCCAGGCGAGGAACTAAGGACTGACTAAAGTAAAGGCACCACTGAAGTTCAAGTTGATGGACCAATGGGTTTTATTGTGTGGCTGGGGGAGCAAAAATGACTTAAAGTTAGTGTCTCTTAGAATATCTTCATTTCTTCTAGGCCAGTTACAAAAGGACTTTTGTTGCATTTTCCATGTATCTTCAGATCCAGAAAAAAAATATTCACAAATGATGGTAGTAATGTGGAATCAAAGATCAGAAAGAATGGTCGTACCAGGATTGAATGCCTCTCCTGTCTCTCTGAAGCTCTGTGCTTTGTGCCCACATGTAAGCCTTTCCCAGAAAGAAGGAAGGGCAGTGTTTGCTTTTCCTGGGAGGTCTGTGCCAACCTTCCTCCTTTATCTCCATTCAGTCAGCACAGTAGAACTCTAACCATAAGCTTCTCATACCAATACTTTATCTCAGATTCCCTGGGATATATAGGGATTTAGAGGTGTGGCATGACATAGTAAGACATGAAGATGTAAGGGTGGGCATGAGAAATCGTTAGGGACATTACAAGGCATTGAGGGAAGTGTGCATTTTCTTGTCTGGAGATAAAGGCAAACACAACAATGTAGGTCTGAGGGTAAATCCAGGAGGAGGGAATTCTGGTAAGGACCACAGTCTCTTGGGAAAGCAGGGGCTCCAGACTCTCTACCTCCTTATGTTTTCACTTGGGGCATAGAGACACATAATGAACACACTCTCCAAGGGGAGTGAGAGTCTTCAGGGCTCTCATTTTCTGCTCAGAGACAAAGACTGAAGGCTTTGGTTTCTGGAATCCCAGTCAACCCCAGGGACTCCTTGATCAAGAGAGTAGCATTTAGAACTTATTTCCAGTCAGACAGAGAAGCAGAAGAGGTGAGCTGGTTCTCCACAAAGGACAAGGCTTCATGCTGCAGACAGGAATGGATATGGGCTCTGTTTGACTGACAGATGCTGTAATGACCACAGGGAGAAGCACCTCATACGGTTTTTTTTTTTTCATTCTTTTATGCTGATGTGGTTGGCGGTGTTAATCATGATGATGAAGATTAAGATTTTATAGTTCAGTGATGCTGCTGTTGCTGCTGGTTTGGTGATGGTGGAATGATGGTGAATTTGCAGATAAGTAACAGAGAAATCAAGCCATTCTCACAGGTACTAAATGGTGGAGTTTGGATTCAAGCTCTTGTCCCTCTCTTAGAAACACTTGGGGGCACTTACTCATTGACAAAGCTTTCTCCTCTCATTTCCCCAGCCCCAGGTTTATTATGACCTTCCCTTCACAGGTGGGGAGAGGAGTGCTTATCAAGGCGAAGGTCACACATTGAGATCCTTTTTGCTTTGTGTTGTGCATTCCCCAATATCTGATTGCACCCCCAGCTCTCATGCCAGCATCCTGAAGGAGGCACTGCGTCTGTGGTCAACATTAGATTCCAAGGCACAGATTTTTTTTTTATCCCATCAAGTATGGGCATCCAAGATGTCTTTGGAGCTTTGTGTCAGGAAGTGCAGGGTCCTGACAAGTGCTGGCGACTGGGCCATGTAATCCCAGACCTTGACAGCCTGAGTCAGGGGGATCTCCCTAAGAGGGAGGCCAGTCTGGGCTAGCTTGTGAGTTCCAGACCAACCTTGGTACACAGCGAGGCCTGTTCTTAAGACAAAAAATGAAAAGAGGGTGTTGTGTTGTTTGTTTGCACATTCTTAACATAGGGATGGATTCAGAGTTATGTTAGAAACAGTTCTAAGCCTTGGTCTATGCCATGATAATATTTTAAAATGCTCAAATTCACTAAAAGGATGTTGTTTAGGTGCTGATAAATGAATTTCTTGGCTCAGGAGTGGTTTGAAACCCAATGCCATATGATAATACTTTGAGATACAAGAAAGATATCATTTTCCATTTTGGGTGATGGAGTATTTAAGGAATGAGAGACCAGAGCCCTGAATCTAGTTGGGTGACTCTATGTGTGGCTGGAAATGAGCTTTGTTATTTTTTGTCGTTACAGTAATTATTTTTCTTTGTATTTCTCTTATTGAAAAAGATATTTTTCCACATACAGTTCCCTCACACAAACATCTTACATGTCCTTATTCATACCTTTCCTTTTTCAAAAATAAACTGGCAACTTAAAAATAATCATAAAATAAAATAAGATAAAGCAAACACAAACAACCTGGAATGGGATAAAACAGGTAGAAGAAAAGGCAGAGAAAGGGACCAAAAAACAAATATAGACACAGATTCACACATGTTTGCAAACAAGAATCACATAAAAACAGAGACCCGGAGTTGATATATGTACATACATACATACATACATACATACATACATACATACATACATTTACAAAAGACATGTAAATTAGAAACATATGAGTAAGCTGGGCATTGGTGGAGCCACCTTTAACCCCAGCACTTGGGAAACAGAGTCAGGCTGATCTCTGTGAGGTCAAGGCCAGCATGGTCTACAAAGTGAGTTCCATGATAGCCAGGGCTACACAGAGAAGCTCTATATCAACCCCTCCCAAAAGAATGAAAAATAAAGCCCTGACAAACACAAATTATGAAATAACGAGTCCCCAAAGATGCCATTGAATTTAATTTTTTTGTTGCCCATCTACTGTCCTTAAGAGTGATTTGTTTACAGTAATTGTAAAATGTGATGTCTGTGTCTGTATGTGGGAAGCAGGACAGTAAGCAGCACCCTCCATGGCTCTGCATCAGGTCCTGCCTCCAGGTTCTAGCCCTGTTAGAGTTCCTGTCCTGACTTCCTTCAATGACTACAATATAGCCAATTAAGCCAAACGAAACCTTTCTTTGCAAAGGTGGTTTGGTATTGGATTTCATCCCAGAAATAGTAAGCAAAACTAAGAAACCACTCTCTTCTTCTGATTTTACAACTTGTGTTTTGGGGCACTATATTTTGTGAATAACATCTATGCATCTATGTTCTTGTAGTGGCACAGCCCTTCCCTCCCCGAACCCCTCTCCCTTCTCCTTTACTCCTCACTGCACTATCTCACTCACCCCTCTCCCATTCTATCCTATTTCCTATTTTATATTTTGAGTCATGGTCCCACATAGCCTAGGCTGGTCTTTGACTCTCTTTGTAGTTGGAGATGGCCTTGAATTCCTGATATTCCTGCCTCTATCACCCTAGTGCTGGAATGTGAGGTGGTGCTCTCATAGCCATTAGGCTGTACCAGTCTCTCTCTGTTTGTGTCTTTATCTCTCTCTGTCTCTCTGTTTCTGTCTCTCTGTGGGTCTCTGTGTCTCTGTCTCTGTCCATCTCTCTCTCTCTGTCTCTCTCTCTGTACACAGGGGTGTGTACATGTGGAAGCCAGGGGTAATTTTCAAGGGTCTTCCTGTATTGATTCCCTTATTTTTCAATACAGGGTCTCTGGCTGAACTTGGCACTCACTATTTCAGCTAGTCTAGCTGACTGCTGGTCCTCAAGTCTCTGCCCCTCCTTCCAGCATGGAGGTTACAAGGTCCTGCTGCCATTTCCGGCTGGGGATCTGAACTCAGGGCCTCATGCTTGTGACACAAATTCTCTACCCTGTTCTATTATTCTAGCCTTCTGACTCCCATTAAAGATTGCCATGGCCCTGTTGGATTTTTGTGCATTATTCTACACTAATATGAAGGACTGTGTCATGAGGCCTTGCATGTGAAATCCTGTTATCACAACTTCAGAGGTAAGAAAGGAGGCTTAGAGGATGCTGCCCTGCTCACATGTGCTAGGGATTTCTCCATCTCTCTAAGACACCTGGTAGCAATCACACCCTCTAATTTCTTGTGTTTGCCCTTTGCTGGGTGTGGCTTTCCTTCCTCCCAGTGTTTTTCTTTACAAGTTGCATTCAGAAATTTATAGCTTTCATTTTACTGACAGAGTCTCTCTGCCATACTCAACGGATGTTTCATACTATGAGTTTCAAGGAGAAACAGAGACTTAGTTTGATTCCCTTGGCATGTTTTTACTTTTTACTTTTGGCCTGGTGTTGTCTTGCAAATCTTAAGTCTTTAAGAACACAAATTCTGCCACGTGGTGGTGGCACATGCCTTGGCTGTGTCAGTTGGAATTCTGTGATTTTGAGGCCAGCCTGGTCTACAGTGTGGGTTCCAAGACAGCCAGGACTGTCTCAGAAACTGAAAAAAAAAAAGAACCCAAAACCAAAACCCAACAATAAACACACTGACAAAATACTCAAAATAAAACCCAACTATTTTTTTGATGAATTTTTCTCTAAATTTAATGTATTTTGCAATTTCACATATATTGTATATACGTTCATATATAATTCTGGTTATTGTCACTCACTCTCTCCTCTTTCCATCCCACCCCAAGGACTCACTCTCCCACACATCCATTTCCCACATTTACATCATTTTGTTCTGCTTTGGTTTTGCTATACTCTAAGTTTAACCTATGTGACAAATGTCATGAAGGGAGAGGGAAAGATTGGCAACTATAGATGGAAAAGCTCTGGAAACAAAGCCAAGTGAGCTTAAAGTGCAGAAGGAGACCAGGATGGAGAGCTGGCCATGAACCATCTCACAGGTGTGGTGGTGCACAACAGAGGCAGGAGGATCTCTGTGAGTTCCCAGACAGCCTGGACTACAGAATGAGATCAAGACAGCCAGGGCTACTTAGAGAGATGCTTTTGTTTGTTTTTGGAAGAGGGAGGACTGCAAACCCAGACGGTCTAGGTCAGAAGGAGAGGTCTCTTTGCTTCATCTCACAATCACCTGTCATTTTAAGAAGGGCTCTGTCCCATCCCCCATGGAGGGATACTCCCTTAACCTAGAGACAGGAGAGAAGTCCTAGTCCCTACTTCAAATGACTTGTCAGATTTACATGACCCCTCTGGATGGCATCATCCTACATGTGGAGTGTAGGGGGAAATGTGAGGGGAGGGTAGTCAGGGTCATGTGAGGGGGGAGAGAGGGTAAGAGGAAGGGAAAGCATAATGGAAGGAGGGAAAGAGGGAGAGAGGGAGGGAGGCAAGAAAATGATGTCGATATGTAAAATAAATTAAATTAATAAAAAAAGAAGGGATCTGTCCATGGTAAGGCATTGGCTCATTTACCATTCAATAATCTCCCCTAGGGAATGCGAAGGATGAGAGTCACAATCCACAATTTTCAGGTCACCTTTTCCTCCCTCTGGTATTCCACAGGGTTTGTCCCTGCTCCTAGCTCACTGCCCTCGAGTCCTGGGCTCATGTCACCATTCTGGGAAGCTGGTCCCTGGGCCAATCATAGCCGCGCTGGGGAGCTGGAGTTCGTGCTGCTGGGCTTTGCACATGTGCCCTCCCTGAGGCCAATGCTTGCAGTGCTCTTCCTGGCTGCCTTCCTGCTCACGTTGCTAGGCAACACACTCATCGTCATGCTCACCAGCCTGGACTCAGGCCTGCGTGCACCCATGTATTTCTTCCTGCGTCAGCTGGCCCTGATGGAGATCTGCTTCTCACTGGACGTGGTGCCCCGTCTTCTGGTGACCCTGCTGCTGCCTGGACGCGGGATGTACCCCATAAGCTGTGCCCTGCAGCTGATCTTGGTTCTGTCCTGTGTCTCAGCAGAGTCCATGCTCCTTACAGTCATGGCCTGGGATCGCTTCCTGGCCATTTGCAGGCCATTGCGTTATGGGGCCATCATGAGTGTGAGGCTGTGCCGCCTGCTGGCCACCGTGTGCTGGCTGGCAGGAATCCCAGTGGGTCTGGTTTTCACCATCTGGCTCTTCAACTTCCCATACTGTGGTTCACGAGGCATTCGGCACTACCTCTGTGATATACCACCTCTTCTGAGCCTGGTGTGTGCGGACACCAGAGTCTTCGAGGCCACTGTGTTTGTGGCCACAGTGTTAGTTATGATTGTTCCGGTCTCTCTCATACTCATGTCCTATACCAGGATTCTGATTGCTGTTCTTCAGATGCCATCAGCCTCTGGGCGCCAGAAAGCCCTGTCCACCTGTGCCTCCCACCTCATCGTGGTAATTCTGTTTTATTGCACAACAGGGGTCATCCACTTGCGCCCCAAGGCCAGCTACTCTCCTGAGAGCAAGCAGGTGGTGTCCCTGTCATACACCATGGTGACTCCCATGCTCAACCCCCTCATCTACAGCCTGCGGAACAAGGAATTTAAAGCTGCCATAGTTCGAGTCTTTATTCAGAGAAGAGGTACCTTTACCCCCTGACCTGTATATGACTTCATTTTCCCAATTCCCTGGGGATCGTTTCTACCCTAGTGGTCTTGAAGACCTCAATACACAAGTAAGTAAAACCCTTTCTAAAAGATTCTATTGCTGGAATGCTCCTGTTTGCTGTGAGGATGGCATCACAATTCTGTTCTGGTCCCTGTGGCACCACCCAATTTTCTACTTGCTGTGTGTATTGTGTAGTTGGCATTCTGTTTGTCCACTGGCATAGCAGGTGGATTAGAATTCAAAAGTATGGTGAAGGTATCTTTCCCATGCAAGTGGTATTGCCGACTGTAATAATGAAAAAAAGCAAATTTCATAAAGAAAACTTCAAATTTTAATCCTATAAATCACCCAATTTAGGGTGTGTTGTGGTTTGAGTATGAAATTTGCCCCACATGCTCATGTGTTTCAATACGTGGTGTCCCAATGGCGGGTGCAGTTTTAGAGTTAGGAGAACCTTTACGGGGTGGCGTCTGGCTGAAGGAGGTGAGTTACAGAGAGTGAACGTTGAAGATTCTCAGCCAGGTCCTTCTTCCTGTTTGCTTCCTGTCTGCTGAGGCACACTTCCTGTTTGCTTCCTGAGTGCTGGTGCAATGCATCATAATCCTGCCATAGTGCTTATCTGACCACGGGATCTGAACCCTCCAGTGGTGAGTCAGTCAGCCATGATGAACACTCATTACTCTTGCAGAAGGCCAGGGTTGAATTCTCAACACCCACTCAGGGAAGTCACTGACTGTAACTGCAGATCCAGGGGATCTGCTGCCCTCTTCTGACCTCTACAAGGACTGCACACACATGATGAACATGCAAGCTATCTGGCCCACAGATATAAAATAAAAATACAAATATGTCAAAGCAGCAAAAGGTATGAGCCATAATAAGCTGTTCTTTCTTATGTTGCTTTTTGTCAGACATTGGATTCGGAGGCAAGAAACGTAACTAACAGGCGGTATGAGGGTATGCCATCTATGCCATCTCATGTTAAAATATTCAATCACAGATGTTACCCTTAAGATGGGAGATGTTATTCTGTATATATGTTTCTCATACTGGTTAATAAAGACCTGTGGCCAATAGGAAACAAGATAGGCGGGGCTAGGAGACCAGGAGGAGGAGAGAGAAAGTTGGTTGGGGTCGAGATGTAGCCCAGGGAGGAAGGAAGACGCCCACCACTGCTCCCCGATAAGACGACCACGTGGAAATACTTAGATAAGTAGAAATGGGTTAATAATTAAGACAGAGCTAGCCCATAAACAATAATGGTAATTGGCCAACAGGATTGTATCAAATACAGAGTCTCAGAGTGTTATTTGGGGCACACTTGTTTGCGGGACAATGGCGGCAGGACCGGAAGGCTGGTGGGGAGGAACCCACTTCTGACACCAGATATTGTGATTTAATAAGAATCAGGATAAACAATTAGGCCGAACAGAAGTTTATTAAGGGAGAAATATCTCACAACATAGGCAGATGCACGCAAGCGGGTTCCAGCAGATCCTGAGCCTTCCAGCGTCCACCACCCAAAAGGGGCGGCCCGACCCTCTCCCAACCTTTTCTCTCCGCTCCCATCCGGCCCTGTCTCCGCCCCAATGGGCATGGCCTAAGCCACAGGTGCAGACAAGGTGAATATCTCGCTACACCCTTATAATTTTATTTCTCACTAAAAGCAATAAAATAATCAGGCTCTGAAAGATTCACAGGGGCAGCAGTTATGCATTTCACATGAAGACACATCATATTAAGAGGCCGGATGCAATGGCACATAGCTTCATTCCCCGTAAACAGGAGGCAGAGGCAAGTGCAGCTCTGTAGTTTGAAGCCAGCCTGGTCTACAAATCAAGACATCAAGGTGAATGCTGAAAGATCAGAGAAGCAAAGGAGCAGCCACAGTCACTTCTTGTCTCTCCAAATCCTCTGAACAAAGGGGCCAAGGTCCTGTCTACACACCACCTTGTCACTTCCTGTCTCCACCTCATGTAGTCACTTCCTGTCTCCTCTCTTTACAGACCTCCAGACCTCTATGGTTATGGTTAACTCGTGGCTAGCTCTACCCTCTGAACTCCAGGCAACCTTTATTTATCAGAACAGAAACAAAATCACCACAAAACATAGCAGGTACTGATTACTGCCTGATTCCACTTCACAAGCAGTGTATCTGACTTTCATTCAGAAACACACACAGAGAAGCTAGGGTGTAGGGTTGCCATATGCTTGGGATGGGCAGAGAATTTGATAGTTCAGCAGATGAAGAGTCTCAGTTTTGTAACATGAACAGTCTTGGGGATAAGCATTAGTATTGACTGGAAAATGATGTGAATATGGTTGATCAACAGATCTATATACTTAGATGTTTAACAGGGCTGAAATCACAGCCCATTTGTATAATGCTTTCTTTAACTCCTAGTTTCATTTCTGTTGTTGAAATAAAGTATCCTGACTAAGAGCATCTTTGGGATACATCGGTTATTTCAAACTTATAATTGCAGACTGTGGATAAGGCAAGGCAGAAACTTCAAAGGACTGGTCACATGACATCCAACATCAAGAGTAGAAAGACATGCTCACTATTTGCTGAAGTTCATATTCTGTACAGTTCAGGACAGCCTGCCTAGGGAGTGATGGCCCTCATAGTGGGTTTGGTCTTCCTGCGTAACTGTGATGAATTTTAAGGCATTCCCTACAGGCATGCCCACAGGTCAACCCAATGTAGACAGTGACTCATTGAAACCCTCTCCCCAGGTGACGATACCTTGTATCAAATTGACAAGTAGAGCTAATCATTTCTTGTGTGATGCTATTCCTCAGAAGACATGAGTAAATATCTACTCATCCCAGGAAAGGAACTAAGGACTGACTAAAGTAAAGGCATCACTGAAGTTCAAGTTGATGGACAAATGGGTTTTATTGTGTGGCTGGGGGAGCAAAAATGACTTAAAGTTAGTGTCTCTTAGAATATCTTCATTTCTTCTAGGCCAGTTACAAAAGGACTTTTGTTGCATTTTCCATGTATCTTCAGATCCAGAAAAAAATATTCACAAATGATGGTAGTAATGTGGAATCAAAGATCAGAAAGAATGGTCGTACCAGGATTGAAAGGCACATGGAATGCTCCAGTCTGTCTCTCTGAAGCTCTGTGCTTTGTACCCACATGTAAGCCTTTCCCAGAAAGAAGGAAGGACAGTGTTGGCTTTTCCTGGGAGGTCTGTGCCAACCTTCCTCCTATATCTCCATTCAGTCAGCACAGTAGAACTCTAACCATGGGCTTCTCATATCAATACTTTATCTCAGATTCCCTAGGATATATAGGGATTTAGAGGTGTGGCATGACATAGTTAGACTTGAAGATGGAAGGATGGACATGAGAAATCTTTAGGGACATTACAAGGCATTGAGGGGGTGTGCATTTTCTTGTCTGGAGATAAAGGCAAACACAACAATGTAGGTCTGAGGGTAAATCCAGGAGGAGGGAATTCTGGTAAGGACCACAGTCTCTTGGGAAAGCAGGGGCTCCAGACTCTCTACCTCCTTTTGTTTTCACCAGGGGCATAGAGACACATAATGAACACAACTCTCCAAGGGGGAGAGAGAGTCTTCAGGGCTCTCATTTTCTGCTCAGAGACAAAGACTGAAAGCTTTGGTTTCTGGAATCCCAGTCAGCCCCAGGGACTCCTTGATCAAGAGAGTAGTGTTTAGAACTTACTTCCAGACAGACAGAGAAGCAGAAGAGGTGAGCTGGTTCTCCACAAAGGACAAGGCTTCATGCTGCAGACAGGAATGGATATGGGCTCTGTTTGACTGACAGATGCTATAATGACCACTGGGAGAAGTACCTCATGCGGTTTTTTTTTTCATACTTTTATGGTGATGTGGTTGGTGGTGTTATTGATGATGAAGATTAAGATTTTATAGTTCAGTGATGCTGCTGTTGCTGCTGGTTTGGAGGTGGTGGGATAATGGTGAATTTGCAGATAAGTAACAGAGAAATCAAGCCATTCTCACAGGTACTAAATGGTAGACTTTGGATTCAAGCTCCTGTCCCTCTCTTAGAAACACTTGGGGGCACTTACTCATTGACAAAGTTTTCTCCTCTCATTGCCCCAGCCCCAGGTTTATTATGACCTTCCCTTCACAGGTGGGGAGAGGAGTGCTTATCAAGGCAAATATAGCACATTGAGATCCTTCCTTGCTTTGTGTTGAGCATTCCCCAATATCTGATTGCACCCCCAGCTCTCATGCCAGCATCCTGAAGGAGGCACTGCGTCTGTGGTCAACATTAGATTCCAAGGCACAGATTTTTTTTTTATCCCATCAAGTATGGGCATCCAAGATGTCTTTGGAGCTTTGTGTCAGGAAGTGCAGGGTCCTGACAAGTGCTGGCGACTGGGCCATGTAATCCCAGACCTTGACAGCCTGAGTCAGGGGGATCTCCCTAAGAGGGAGGCCAGTCTGGGCTATCTTGTGAGTTCCAGACCAACCTTGGCTACACAGCGAGGCCTGTTCTTAAGACAAAAACTGAAAAGAGGGTGTTGTGTTGTTTGTTTGCACAGTCTTAACATAGGGATGGGTTCAGAGTGATGTTAGAAACAGTTCTAAGCCTTGGTCTATGCCATGATAATATTTTAAAATGCTCAAATTCACTAAAAGGATGTTGTTTAGGTGCTGATAAATGAATTTCTTGGCTCAGGAGTGGTTTGAAACCCAATGCCATATGATAATGCTTTGAACTACAAGAAGGATATCATTTTCCATTTTCGGTGATGCAGTATTTAAGGAATGAGAGACCAGAGCCCTGAATCTAGTTGGGTGACTCTATGTGTGGCTGGAAATGAGCTTTGTTATTTTTTGTCGTTACAGTAATTATTTTTCTTTGTATTTCTCTTATTGAAAAAGATATTTTTCCACATACAGTTCCCTCACCCCAACATCTTACATGTCCTTATTCATACCTTTCCTTTTTCAAAAATAAACTGGCAACTTAAAAATAATCATAAAATAAAATAAGATAAAGCAAACACAAACAACCTGGAATGGGATAAAACAGGTAGAAGAAAAGGCAGAGAAAGAGCCCAAGAAACAAATATAGACATAGATTCACATGTTTGCAAACAGGAATCACATAAAAACAGAGAACCGGAGGTGTAAATATATATATATATATATATATATATATATATATATATATATATATATACAAAAGACATGTAAATTAGAAATATATGAGTAATCCGGGCATTGGTAGAGCCACCTTTAACCCCAGCACTTGGGAAACAGAGTCATGCTGATCTCTGTGAGTTCAAGGCCAGCTTTGTCTACAAAGTGAGTTCCATGATAGCCAGGGCTACACAGAGAAGCTCTATCTCAACCCCTCCCAAAAGAATGAAAAATAAAGCCCTGAGAAAAACAAATTATGAAATAACGAGTCCCCAAAGGTGTCATTGAATTTATTTTTTTTGTTGGCCATCTACTGTCCTTAAAAGTGATTTGTTTACAGTAATTGTAAAAAATGGTGTGTCTGTATGTTTGAGTTGTGAGGTGTGTGTGTGTGTGTGTGTGTGTGTGTGTGCGCGTGTGTGTGTGTGTGTGTGTGTGTGTGTGTGTGTGTGTGTGTACATGTCACAGTGCAGTGTGGCATTCAGAGGACAACTTGCAAGTCCTCTCTTTTCACTATTTGGTTTCTTTTATTCCAGAGACCAAATTCAAACAATCAGGCTTGACAGAAGGCACCTTGACTCACTCAGCCATCTTGCCAGCCCACAATCCAAACACACCAAATCTAAAATTCCCTGACTATTAACTTCCAACTAGGATCCTTGTATTTGTGAGGAATGTCCAGCGTTGTTTTAGGGTGTATCCTTTCCTACATTCATGGTACATTTCTCCTAGTACATATGGGACTGAAAGGTAAACAAGGTAATTCTCTGGTGTGTTTTGTATCAGACTGTCTGTGCTGGATAGTTTTATGTCAATTGACACAAGCTAAAGCCAATTGAGGGATGGGAGCATTAGTTAAGAAAATGTCTCCATAAGACAGTGGTGTAGGCTAGAGTGTAGGGCATTTTCTTAATCAGTGGTTGATGTGGGGGGGTCAAGCCCATTGAGGATGGTGCTGTTCTTAGGCCTGTGATCCTGGGCTGTATAAGATAGCAGGCTGAGCAAGCCGTGGGAAGCAGGACAGTAAGCAGCACCCTCCATGGCTCTGCATCAGGTCCTGCCTCCAGGTTCTAGCCCTGTTAGAGTTCCTGTCCTGCCTTCCTTCAATGACTACAATATAGCCAATTAAGCCAAACGAAACCTTTCTTTGCAAAGGTGGTTTGGTATTGGATTTTTTCCCAGCAATAGTAACCAAAACTAAGAAACCACTCTCTTCTTCTGATTTTACAACTTGTGTTTTGGGGCACTATATTTTGTGAATAACATCTATGCATCTATGTTCTTGTAGTGGCACAGCCCTTCCCTCCCCGAATCCCTCTCCCTTCTCCTTTACTCCTCGCTGCACTATCTCACTCACCCCATCTCTCATTCTATCCTATTTCCTATTTTATATTTTGAGTCATGGTCCCACATAGCCTAGGCTGGTCTTTGACTCTCTTTGTAGTTGGAGATGGCCTTGAATTCCTGATATTCCTGCCTCTATCACCCTAGTGCTGGAATGTGAGGTGGTGCTCTCATAGCCATTAGGCTGTACCAGTCTCTCTCTGTTTGTGTCTTTATCTCTCTCTGTCTCTCTGTTTCTGTCTCTCTGTGCATCTCTGTGTCTCTGTCACTGTCTCTGTCTTTGTCTCTCTCTCTCTTTGTCTCTCTGTCTCTCTGTCTCTCTCTGTCTCTCTGTCTCTCTGTCTCTCTCTCTCTCTCTCTCTCTCTCTCTCTCTCTCTCTCTCTCTCTCTGTACACAGGGGTGTGTACATGTGGAAGCCAGGGGTAATTTTCAAGGGTCTTCCTGTATTGCTTCCCTTATTTTTCAACACAGGGTCTCTCGCTGAACTTGGCACTCACTATTTCAGCTAGTCTAGCTGACTGCTGGTTTTCAAGTCTCTGCCCCTCTTTCCAGCATGGAGGTTACAAGGTCCTGCTGCCATGTCTGGCTGGGGATCTGAACTCAGGGCCTCATGCTTGTGACACAAATTCTCTACCCTGTTCTATTATTCTAGCCTTCTGACTCCCATTAAAGATGGCCATGGCCCTGTTGGATTTTTGTGCATGGTGCTATGCCAATATGAAGGACTGTGTCATGAGGCCTTGCATGTGAAATCCTGTTGTCACAACTTCAGAGGTAAGAAAGGAGGCTTAGAGGATGCTGCCCTTATTACATGTGCTAGGGATTTCTCCATCTCTCTAAGACACCTGGTAGCAATCACACCCTCTAATTTCTTGTGTTTGCCCTTTGCTGGGTGTGGCTTTCCTTCCTCCCAGTGTTTTTCTTTACAAGTTGTATTCAGAAATTTATAGCTTTCATTTTACTGACAGAGTCTCTCTGCCATACTCAACGGATGTTTCATACTATGAGTTTCAAGGAGTTTAAACAGAGACTTAGTTTGATTCCCTTGGCATGTTTTTATTTTTTACTTTTGGTCTGGTGTTGTCTTGCAAACCTTTAGTCTTTAAGAACACAAATTTTGCCGAGTGGTGGTGGCACATGCCTTGGCAGTGTCAGTTGGAATTCTGTGATTTTGAGGCCAGCCTGGTATACAGTGTGGGTTCCAAGACAGCCAGGTCTGTCTCAGAAACTACAAAAAAAAAAAAAAACCCAAAACCAAAACCCAACAAAAAACACACTAACAAAATACTCAAAATAAAACCCAACTAATTTTTTGATGAATTTTTCTCTAAATTTAATGTATTTTGCAATTTCATATATATTGTATATACGTTCCTATATAATTCTGGTTATTGTCACTCACTCTCTCCTCTTTCCATCCCACCCCAAGGACTCATTCTCCCACACATCCATTTCCCACATTTACATCATTTTGTTCTGCTTTAGTTAAACTCTAAGTTTAACCTATGTGACAAATGTCATGAAGGGAGAGGGAAAGATCGGCAACTGTAGATGGAAAAGCTCTGGAAACAAAGCCAAGTGAGCTTAAAGTGCAGAAGGAGACCAGGATGGAGAGCTGGCCATGAACATCTCACAGGCGTGGTGGTGCACAACAGAGGCAGGGGTAATCTCTGTGAGTTCCCAGACAGCCTGAACTACAGAATGAGATCAAGACAGCCAGGGCTACTTAGAGAGATGCTTTTGTTTGTTTTTGGAAGAGGGAGGACTGCAAACCCAGACGGTCTAGGTCAGAAGGAGAGGTCTCTTTGCTTCATCTCACAATCACCTGTCATTTTAAGAAGGGCTCTGTCCCATCCCCCATGGAGGGATACTCCCTTAACCTAGAGACAGGAGAGAAGTCCTAGTCCCTACTTCAAATGACTTGTCAGATTTACATGACCCCTCTGGATGGCATCATCCTACATGTGGAGTGCAGGGGAAATGTGAGGGGAGGGTAGTCAGGGTCATGTGAGGGGGGAGAGAGGGTAAGAGGAAGGGAAAGTATAATGGAAGGAGGGAAAGAGGGAGAGAGGGAGGGAGGCAAGAAAATGATGTCGATATGTAAAATAAATTAAATTAATAAAAAAAGAAGGGATCTGTCCATGGTAAGGCATTGGCTCATTTATCATTCAATAATCTCCCCTAGGGAATGCGAAGGATGAGAGTCACAATCCACAATTTTCAGGTCACCTTTTCCTCCCTCTGGTATTCCACAGGGTTTGTCCCTGCTCCTAGCTCACTGCCCTCGAGTCCTGGGCTCATGTCACCATTCTGGGAAGCTGGTCCCTGGGCCAATCATAGCCGCGCTGGTGAGCTGGAGTTCGTGCTGCTGGGCTTTGCACATGTGCCTTCCCTGAGGCCAATGCTTGCAGTGCTCTTCCTGGCTGCCTTCCTGCTCACGTTGCTAGGCAACACACTCATCGTCATGCTTACAAGCCTGGACCCAGGCCTGCGTGCACCCTTGTATTTCTTCCTGCGTCAGCTGGCCCTGATGGAGATCTGCTTCTCACTGGACGTGGTTCCCCGTCTTCTGGTGACCCTGCTGCTGCCTGGACGCGGGATGTACCCCATAAGCTGTGCCCTGCAGCTGATCTTGGTTCTGTCCTGTGTCTCAGCAGAGTCCATGCTCCTCACAGTCATGGCCTGGGATCGCTTTCTGGCCATTTGCAGGCCACTGCGCTATAGGGCCATCATGAGTGTGAGGCTGTGCCGTCTGCTGGCCACCACGTGCTGGCTGGCAGTAATCCCAGTGGGTCTGTTCTTCACCATCTGGCTCTTCAACTTCCCATACTGTGGTTCACGAGGCATTCGGCACTACCTCTGTGATGTACCACCTCTGCTGAGCCTGGTGTGTGCAGACACCAGAGTCTTCGAGGCCAGTGCGTTCGTGGCCACAATGTTAATTATGATTGTTCCTGTCTCTCTCATACTCATGTCCTATACCAGGATTCTGATTGCTGTCCTTCGCATGCCATCAGCCTCTGGGCGCCAAAAAGCCCTGTCCACCTGTGCCTCCCACCTCATCGTGGTGATTCTGTTTTATGGCACAGCGGGGGTCATCCACTTGCGCCCCAAGGCCAGCTACTCTCCTGAGAGCAAACAAGTGGTGTCCTTGTCATACACCATGGTGACCCCCATGCTCAACCCCCTCATCTACAGCCTGCGGAACAAGGAATTCAAGGCTGCCATAGTTCGAGTCTTTATTCAGAGAAGAGGTACCTTTACCCCCTGACCTGTATATGACTTCATTTTCCCAATTCCCTGGGGATCATTTCTACCCTAGTGGTCTTGAGGATCTCAATGCACAAGTAAGTAAAACCCTTTCTAAAAGATTTTATTGCTGGAATGCCTCTGTTTGCTGTGAGGATGGCATCACAATTCTGTTCCGGTCCCTGTGGCACCACCCAATTTTCTACTTGCTGTGTGTATTGTGTAGGTGGCATTCTGTTTGTCCACTGGCATAGCAGCTGGATTAGAATTCAAAAGTATGGTGAATGCATCCTTCCCATGCAAGTGGTATTGCCAACTGTAATAATGAAAAAAAGCAAATTTCATAAAGAAAACTTCAAATTTTAATCCTATAAATCACCCAATTTAGGGTGTGTTGTGGTTTGAGTATGAAATTTGCCCCACATGCTAATGTGTTTTAATATGTGTTGTGCCAATGGCGGGTGCAGTTTTAGAGTTAGGAGAACCTTTAGGGGGTGGCGTCTGGCTGAAGGAGGTGAGTTACAGAGAGTGAAGGTTGAACATTCTCAGCTCTCAGCCGGGTCCTTCTTACTGTTTACTTCCTGTCTGCTGAGGCACACCTCCTGTTTGCTTCCTGAGTGCTGGTGCATGCTTCATAATCCAGCCACTATGTTTATCTGACCATGGGATCTCAACCCTCCAATGGTGAGCCAGGCAGCCATGATGAGCACTCATTACTCTTGAAGAAGGCCAGGGTTGAATTCTCAACACCCACTCAGGGAAGTCACTGCCTGTAACTCCAGATCCAGGGGATCTGCTGCCCTCTTCTGACCTCCACAAGGACTGCACACACATGATGAGCATGCAAGCTATCTGGCCCACAGATATAAAATAAAAATACAAATATATCAAAGCAGCAAAAGGTATGAGCCATAATAAGCTGTTCTTTCTTATGTTGCTTTTTGTCAGACATTGGACTCGGAGGCAAGAAACGTAACTAACAGGCGGTATGAGGGTATGCCATCTATGCCATCTCATGTTAAAATATTCAATCACAGATGTTACCCTTATAATTTTATTTCCCACTAAAAGCAAAACAAAATCAGGCTCTGAAAGATTCACATGAGCAGCAGTTATGCATTTCACATGAAGACACATCACATTCAGAGGCCGGATGTAATGACACACATCTTTACTCCCCATTACCATGAGGCAGAGGCAAGTGCAGCTCTGTAGTTTGAAGCAAGCCTGATATACAAATCAAGACATCAAGGTGAATGCTGAAAGATCAGAGAAGCAAAGGAGCAGCCACAGTCACTTCTTGTCTCTCCAAATCCTCTGAACAAAGGGGCCAAGGTCCTGTCTACACACCACCTTGTCACTTCCTGTCTCCACCTCATGGAGTCACTTCCTGTCTCCTCTCTGTAAAGACCTCCAGACCTCTATGGTTATGGTTAACTCGTGGCTAGCTCTACCCTCTGAACTCCAGGCAAGCTTTATTCATCAGAACAGAAACAAAATCACCACAAAACATAGCAGGTACTGATTACTGCCTGATTCCACTTCACAAGCAGTGTATCTGACTTTTATTCAGAAACACACACAGAGAAGCTAGGGTGTAGGGTTGCCATCGGCTCTGGATGGGCAGAGAATTTGATAGTTCAGCAGATGAAGAGTCTCAGATTCGTAACATGAACAGTCTTGGGGATAAGCATTAGTATTGACTGGAAAATGATGTGAATATGGTTGATCCACTGAGCTATGTACTTAGATGTTTAACAGGGTTGTAAACACAGCCCAGTTGTAGAGTGCTCCTTTAACTCCTAGTTTCATTTGTGTTGTTGCAATAAAGTAACCTGACAAAAAGCAACTTTGCGGCACAGGGATCATTTCAAGCTTACAATTGCAGGTTGTAGTCCATCATTGTGGAGCAGTCAAGGCAGAAACTTCAAAGGGCTGCTCACATGACATCCAACATCAAGAGCAGAAAGACATGCTCACTTGTTTGCTGAAGTTCAGATTCTGTACAGTTCAGGTCAACCTGCCTAGGGAGTGATGCCCCTCACAGTGGGTTGGGTCTTCCTGCATACAGGCATGCCCACAGGTCAATTCAATGTAGACAGTGCCTCATTGAAAGTCTGTTTCCAGGTGACTCTACCTGCATCAAGCTGACAATTGAAGCTAACTATCTCTTGTTTGACACTATTTCTAGGGAGACATGAGAAATATCTATTCATCCCAGGCAAGGAACCAAGGACAGATGAAAATAAGGGCACCACTGAAGTTCAAGTTGATGAACTAATGAGTTTTATTGGATGGCTGGGGGAGCAGAAATGACTCAAAGATAGTGTCTCTTAGAATAGGTTCATTTCTGCTATACAAGTTAGAAAAGAACACTTGTTGGTTTTCCCATGCAACTTTAGACTCAAGAAAATATTCACAAATGATAGTAGCAATGTGGAATCAAATACCAGAAACCTTACATTTGTGTGGATGAATTGTCACCCCGGAAAAAAGTCACATTTAGAAATTGCATGTAGGAAATTATTTCAAAATACATTTGTATTTATTCTGGAGAATCTCACACTTAAATACAATGTACTTTGTCTGCCCCAATCTCCTCCTCCCAGTCCATTAATTAATGTATGCTCTCTCTAATTTTATGTCTCATTAGTAACATACTAAACTCAATTAGTGATGCCCAAATGTGAGTGAGTATGGCACCATCCACTGGGACATAGGCATCATACCAGCGTCACACCCTGGAAAAAAACTGATTTTTCCCCCTCAGAAACCATCATCTGCAAAGCCATTCCTCCATGTATGCTGTCGTACTGGCGGATTTGATCATAGAAGCCCTTTATGTTCCCAAATACTATTAATGACATCCCCCAGAACATTCCTGAGCAGTAGTTTGTCTCTGCCTTGAAGTAAAAGAGGAATGCGGGAAGGAAAGGAGGAGGGGAAGAAGAAAGGAAGGAAGAACTGAATAAGATGTCATACCTAAAAATCTCATGGAAACAATTCCCAGCAAGCCCATGGTGGCATACATCCATCTGTAATGAATTCTGGTGCCCTCTATTGGCCTGCAGGAAGAAATGCAGCCAGAACACGGTGTATATATAATAAATACATAAAACTTTTTACAGGTTTGTTTTTTATTTATCTTATTTATACTAGAGATCTATGTGCATAGACACCAGAGAGAGCATCAGAAACCATTACAGATGGTTATGAACCACAATGCAGGTGCTGGAAATTGAATTCTGGACCTCTGGAAGAGTAGACAGTGCTCTTAATCTCTGAGACATTTCTCCAGCTCAGTAAATAAATTAAAAAAAAAAAAAAAAAAAAAGAGAGATGGGCTTTCCTGGCTACCGGGGTGAGCGCATCAACCAGCTCATCTGCCAGCTGAACTAGACCGGGACCAGGATTTCCAAAAGCACAGTGCCTTGGTGAAGTGCTTTGTGTTATTTAAAATTATCAAGTATCTTCAGAGAAGATGATTTTCTGCCTTCGACACCTGGAAGGAAACGGCCAGGAGACAGCGGGGCGTGAGCGTTGTAAAACCCCAGCACAGCCCAGTTCTGTGGAAAAGGACACTGTTCTCCACAATGGCTGCCCTGCCCCCAACGTAGGCCATGGAGGACAGAGTTGCCCTGCTTTAGCTTTGGGCGGGCAAATAAAGCAAACATCCCTCCCACCCTTCCAGGACTCTAAAGCAATGGACCAGATGAGGAGCATACTTGAACCTGGAAGAAGAGTTCTGGTATTTACTCCTTATTTTGTTTGCGTCCTTACAGGTGGCTGTTTGTTCTTTTAGGACAGGATCTCACTGTCTGCCCTTAACTCTGGAGTGACCCTCCTTAAGTGCTGGGGCTACAGGTGTGTGCTCCCCCAGCCTGGGAACCTGTTCCTCAGACATGAAATACAGTTAGCAAAGTGACCAAAGCAGTCAGTGCTTGGCTTTGTGCTATGAGGGCCCTGTTGCAACTTCAGTGTCGGCCTTGGTCAGGCTCGCCTGACCCTGAGTCAGTGTGATGTTGTTTGTGCCCTGACCTGCAGTTTCAGACAGGGGTTGTGTGCACTAGGAAGAGTTGTAACACTCGTCACCCTACATGCATCCCACTGTGCTTGTCACTCCATGGGGGTGACACACGCCTTTAATCCCAGCAATTGGAAGACAAAGGATGGCGGATCTCAGTGAGTCTGAGGTCAACCAGGGCTGTTACACAAAAGTTTCTCTCAAAGAACCCATAAATAAATAAATGTTAAAACGATAAAAAAAAGATGAAAAAAGTATGTGTACTGCTCTTACAGACGATCTGAGTTTGTGTGTCCATTCCAGGCACCCCACAGCAACCGTAATGCCATTTCCAGCCGATCCAATGCTTCTGGCCTCTGTAGACCACTGCAGTGTCCAAGATTAAAAATATATATTTTCTAGCCCTGTAAAATCTGTCCCATATGAATCTCATTTCATAGTAGGACAAACAGAAATGACTTTATCAGTGTCTCATGGCGAAAGAATGGTGGTAGGTACAGGGATTGAAACCCACATGGAATGTCTCCAGCCCCTCCCTCTGAAGCTCTGTGCTTTGTGCCCACAGCTAAGCCTTTCCCAGAAAGAAGGAAGTGCTGTGTTTGCAAACCCTCCTCATTTATCTTCACACACTCATTGCAGTAGAACTCTGAACCATCGGCTTCTCATACCAATACTTTAATCCCTTCCCAGTTTCCCTGGCATAGCTAGTAGCCATTAATATATAGAGGTGTGGCACGACATAGTAAGACATGAAGATGGAAGGGTGGACACGAGAAATCTTTAGGGACATTACAAGGCATCGAGGGGAGTGTGCATTTTCTTGTCTGTAGATAAAGGCAAACACAACCCAATAGGTCTGAGGGTAAATCCAGGAGGAGGGAATTCTGGTAAGGACCACAGTCTCTTGGGAAAGCAGGGGCTCCAGACTCTCTACCTCCTTCTGTCTTCATGAGGGGCACAGAGTCACATAATGAATACAACTCTCCAAGGAGAGAGAGAGTCTTTAGGGCTCTCATTTTCTGCTCAGAGACAAAGACTGAAAGCTTTTGTTTCTGGAATCCCAGTCAGCCCCAGGGACTCCTTGATCAAGAGAGTAGTGTTTAGAACTTACTTCCAGACAGACAGAGAAGCAGAAGAGGTGAGCTGGTTCTCCACAAAGGACAAGGCATCATGCTGCAGACAGGAATGGATATGGGCTCTGTTTGACTGACAGATGTTGTAATGACCACTAGGAGAAGCACCGCATACGGTTTTTTTTTTTTTTTTTTTTATTCTTTGATGGTGATGTGGTTGGCGGTGTTAATCATGATGATGAAGATTAAGATTTTATAGTTCAGTGATGCTGCTGTTGCTGCTGGTTTGGAGATGGTGGAATAATGGTGAATTTGCAGATAAGGGACAGAGAAATCAAGCCATTCTCACAGGTACTAAATGGTAGAGTTTGGATTCAAGCTCCTGTCCCTCTCTTAGAAACACTTGGGGGCACTTACTCATTGACAAAGCTTTCTCCTCTCATTGCCCCAGCCCCAGGTTTATTATGACCTTCCCTTCACAGGTGGGGAGAGGAGTGCTTATCAAGGTGAAGGTCAAGGTCACACATTGAGATCCTTTTTGCTTTGGGTTGTGCATTGCCCAATATCTGATTGCACCCCCAGCTCTCATGCCAGCATCCTGAAGGAGGCACTGCGTCTGTGGTCAACAAGAGATGCCAAGGCACAGGTTTTTTTTTTATCCCATCAAGTATGGGCATCCCAGGGGTCTTGGAACTTTGTGTCAGGAAGTGCAGGGTCCTGACAAGTGCTGGCGACTGGGCCATGTAATCCCAGACCTTGACAGCCTGAGTCAGGGGGATCTCCCTAAGAGGGAGGCCAGTCTGAGCTAGCTTGTGAGTTCCAGACCAACCTTGGCTACACAGCGAGACCTGCTCTTAAGACAAAAACGAAAAGAGGGTGTTGTGTTGTTTGTTTGCACAGTCTTAACATAGGGATGGGTTCAGAGTGATGTTAGAAACAGTTCCAACCCTTGGTCTATGCCATGATAATATTTTAAAATGCTCTAATTCACTAAATGATGGTGTTTAGGTGCTGCTAAATGAATTTCTTGGCTCAGGAGTGGACCAGAAACTCAGTCCCAGAAGATACTGCTTTGAGATACAGGAAATATCTGATTTTCCTCTTTGGGTGATGGAGAAGTTAAGGAATGAGATATCAGAACCCTAATTCTAGGTGGGTGACTTCAATTGACAAGAAAACAGAACAACAAACACAATGCCCCAGGATGATTTAAATCCATTCCTTACCTACATCCTCAGCCTGGCATGGTCCAAGATTTAAGTTCTCCAGGTCCCAGTGCCCATGGAGGGTGTGGCTGGAATGAGCTTTGGTATTTTTTGTCCTTACAGTAATTCTTTTTCTGTGTATTTCTTTTTATTGAAAATAGATTTTTTTTCATACATTTATGTCCTCCCAACTTCTTACTGTTCCTAATTCATACCTTGTCTCTTGCAAAAACAAACAGGCATCTTAAAAAATAACCATAAAATAAAATAAGGTAAAGCAAACACAAACAACCTGGAATAGGATAAAACAAGCAGAAGAAATGCCGAGAAAGAGCAGGGGACACATATGTTTACACAAGGAATCCCTTAAAAACAGAGTTGTAATATACACACAAAAGACATGTAAGTTAAAAATTAATGAGTACGTGGGGTGTTGGTGTTGGCACCTTTAACCCCAGCACTTGGGAGGCAGAGTCAGGCTCATCTCTGTGAGGTCAAGGCCAGCCTGGTCTACAAAGTGAGTTCCAGGATAACCAGGGTACACACAGAAACCCTGTTTTAACTCCTCTCAAAAGATTAAAAAAATAAAGGCCTGATCAAAAAAATATAAAATAACAAGTCCCCAAAGATGCCATTGAATTCATTTTTTTTTTGTTGGCCATCTACTGTCCTTAAGAGTGATTTGTTTACAGTAATTGTAAAAAATGAGAAAGATTTTAAACTACATTTATTTGTGTGTGTGTGTGTGTGTGTGTGTGTGTGTGTGTATTTGAGGTGTGTGTGTGTGTGTGTGTGTATTTGTGGTGTGTGTTTCTGTGTTTCTGTGTGTTTGAGGTGTGTGTGTTTCTGTGTGTGTGTGTGTGTGTGTGTGTGTGTGTGTGTGTGTGTGTGTTTGAGGTGTGTGTGTACATGTCACAGTGCAGTGTGGCAGTCAGAGGACAACTTGCAGGTCCTCTCTTTTCACCATTTGGTCTCTTTAATTCCAGAGACCAAATTTAAACCATCAGTCTTGACAGCAAGCACCTTGACTCACTCAGCCATCTTGCCAGCCCACAATCCAAAATGACCCAATCTAAAATTCCTTACCATCTTTCCAGCCCATAATGTAAAAAGGTCAATTATACAATGTTCTGGCTGTTACTTATAACTAGTGTCCTCATCTTTGAGATGAATCTCCAGCATTGTTTTAGGATGTATTCTTTTCTACATTCTCCCAGTTCCTGTGGGCCTGAAAGGTAAACAAGGTAACTCTCTGGTGTGTTTTTATCAGACCATCTGTGCTGGATAGTTTTATGTCAATTGACACATGGTAAAGCCAATCGAGGGAAGGCAGCATCAGTTAAGAAAATGTCTCCATAACAGTGGTGTAGGCTAGAGTGTAGGGCATTTTCTTAATCAGTGGTTGATGTGGGGGGGGGGTCAAGCCCATTGAGGATGGTGCTGTCCCTGGGCCTGTGGTGCTGGGTTCTACAAGATAGCAGGCTGAGCAAGCCATGGGGACCAGGACAGTAAGTAGCACCCTCCATGGCCTCTGCATCAGCTCCTGCCTCCAGGTTCTGGCCCTGTTAGAGTTCCTGTCCTGACTTTCTTTAATGACTACAATGTTGGTATCTACTTAAGCCAAATGAACCCTTTCCTCCCCAAGGTGGTTTGGTCATGGATTTCATTCCAGCAATAGTAACCAAAACTAAGATACCATTCTGTTCTTCTGATTCCACAACTTGAGTTTTGGGGCACTATATTTTGTGAATATCTTCTAGGTCATTCTACTGCCACACCCCTTCCCTCCCTGAATCCCTCCTCCCTTCCTCCCCTCCTCCCCTCTCTATCTCCCTCACCTCCTTTCCCATTCCATATTATTTTATATTTTGAGTCATGGCCCCACATAGAATAGGCTGACCTTGAACTCCCTGTGTAGATGGAGATGGCCTTGAATCCCTGACATTCCAGCCTCCATCACCCTAGTGCTGGATGGAATGTGAGGTTGTGCCACAAAGGCCAATAGGTTGCACCTGTCTCTCTTTGTTTGGGTCTCTTTATATCTCTCTGTGTCTCTGTGTCTCTGTGTTTCTCTCTCTCTCTCTCTCTCTCTCTCTCTCTCTCTCTCTCTCTCTCTCTCTGTACGCAGGGGTGTGTACATGTGGAAGCCAGGGTCACTCTCAAGGGTCTTCCTTTATTGCTTTTCTTATTTTTCAACACAGGGTTTCTCACTGAACTTGGCACTCACTATTTCAGCTAGGCTAGCTGACTGCTGGTCCTCAAGTCTCTGCCCCTCCTTCCAGCATGGAGGTTACAAGGTCCTGCTGCCATGTCTGGCTGGGGATCTGAACTCAGGGCCTCATGCTTGTGACACAAATTCTCTACCCTGTTCTATTAACATAGCCTTCTGACTCCCATTAAAGAAGGTCATGGCCATGTTGGATTTTTGTATCATGGTGCTACGTTAACATGAAGGACTGTGCCATGAGGCCTTGCATGTGAAATCCTGTTATCACAACTTAAGAGGTAAGAAATGAGGCTTAGAGGATGCTGCCCTGCTCACATGTGCTAGGGATTTCTCCATCTCTCTAAGACACCTGGTAGCAATCACACCCTCTAATTTCTTGTGTTTGCCATTTGCTGGGTGTGGCTTTCCTTCCTCCCAGTGTTTTTCTTTACAAGTTGCATTCAGAAATTTATAGCTTTCATTTAACTGACAGAGTCATTCTGTCATTCTCAACGGATGTTTCATACTATGAGTTTCAGGGTATTTAAATAGAGACCTTGTTTGATTCCCTTAGCATGTTTTTACTTTTGACTTTTGGTCTGGTGTTGTCTTGCAAATCTTAAGTCTTTAAGAACACAAATTCTGCCAGGTGGCGGTGGCACATGCCTTAAATCCCAGCCCTTGCATGGCAGAGTCAGTTGGAATTCTGTGATTTTGAGGCCAGCCTGGTCTACAGTGTGGGTTCCAGGACAGCCAGTCTCAGAAACTAAAGAAAAACCCAAAACCAAAACCCAACCATAAACACACAAAATCCTCAAAATAAAACCCAACCAATTTTTTTGATGAATTTTCCTAAGGTTAATTTATTTTGCAATTTCATTTATATCATATATGCACATATATAATTCTGGTTATTGTCACTCACTCTCTCCTCTTTCTATGCACCCCAAATACTCACTCTTTTACACATCCATTTCCCATATTTACATAATTTTGTTCTGTTTTGGTTTTGTTACACTGTAAGTTTATTCTATGTGACAAATGTCATGAAGGTAGCGGGAAAGATCGGGAACTGTACATGGAAAAACTCTGGAAATAATGCCGAGTGAGCCCAAAGAGAGAAGGGGGCCAGGATGGAGAACTAGTCATGAACCATCTCACAGGCGTGGTGGTGCACATCCGAGGCAGGGGTAATCTCTGTGAGTTTCCGGACAGCCTGGACTACAGAATGAGATCAAGGCAGCCAGGGCTACTTAGAGAGATGCTCCTAGGATTTTGTTTGTCTGTTTTTTTAAAGAGAGAGGACTGCAAGCCCAGATAGTCTATGTCAGAAAGAAGGTCTCTGCCCTTCATGCCACAGTCAAAGGGATTTTAGAAAGGGCTCTGTCCATGGTGACTCATTGGCTTTATCTACCATGCCATAAGCTCCCCTAGGGAATGCTTACGATGAGACTCATAATCCACAATTTTCACTTCACCATCTCCTCCGTCTGGTACTACAGAGGTTTCGTTCCTGCTCCTTAGCTCACTGACCTCGAGTCCTGGGCTCATGTCACCATTCTGGGAAGCTGGTCCCTGGACCAATCATAGCCGCGCTGGTGAGCTGGAGTTCGTGCTGCTGGGCTTTGCACATGTGCCCTCCCTGAGGCCAATGCTTGCAGTGCTCTTCCTGGCTGTCTTCCTGCTCACGTTGCTAGGCAACACGCTCATCGTCATGCTTACAAGCCTGGACCCAGGCCTGCGTGCACCCATGTATTTCTTCCTGCGTCAGCTGGCCCTGGTGGAGATCTGCTTCTCACTGGACGTGGCGCCCCGTCTGCTGGTGACCCTGCTGCTGCCTGGACGCGGGATGTACCCCATAAGCTGTGCCCTGCAGCTCTTCTTGGTGCTGTCCTGTGTCTCAGCAGAGTCCATGCTCCTTACAGTCATGGCCTGGGATCGCTTCCTGGCCATTTGCAGGCCATTGCGTTATGGGGCCATCATGAGTGTGAGGCTGTGCCGCCTGCTGACCACCACTTGCTGGTTGCCAGGAATCCCCATGGGGCTGGTCTTCACCATCTGGCTCTTCAACTTTCCATACTGTGGGTCACGGGGCATTCGGCACTACCTCTGTGATATACCACCTCTTCTGAGCCTGGTGTGTGCAGACACCAGAGTCTTTGAGGCCAGCATTTTCGTGATCACCGTGATATTCATCATTGTTCCTGTCTCTCTCATACTCATGTCCTATACCAGGATTCTGATTGCTGTCCTTCGCATGCCATCAGCCTCTGGGCGCCACAAGGCTCTGTCCACCTGTGCCTCCCACCTCATCGTGGTGATTCTGTTTTATGGCACAGCGGGGGTCATCCACTTGCGCCCTAAGAACAGCTACTCTCCTGAGAGCAAACAAGTGGTGTCCCTGTCATATACCATGGTCACCCCCATGCTTAACCCCCTTATCTACAGCCTCCGGAACAAGGAAGTCAAGGCTGCCTTAGTTCGTGTCTTCTTTCAGAGAAGAGGTACCTTCACCCCCTGACCTGTATATGACTTCATTTTCCACAATTCCTTAGGGAGCCTTTCTACCCTAGTGTTCTTGAGGCCCGCAGTGCACAAGTAATATAAATGCTTTCTAAAGAATTCTATTGCTGAGATTCTCCTGCTTGTTGTGAGGATGGCGTCATAATTCTCCAACAGCCCCCTTAATACAGCCTAATTTTGACTTGCTCCATGTATTGAGTAGGTAGCATTCTGTTTGTCCACTAACGTAGCAGGTGGCTTAGAATTCCAAAGCATGGTGATGGCATCTTTCCCATGCAAGTGGAATTGCCAACTGTATCAAGGAACCAGCAAATTTCAGAAACAAAATGTTAAATTTCAATTTCCTGTAAACCAAGCTATTTAGGGTGTGTTGTTGTTTGAGTATGAAATTTGTCCCACATGTGTTTCAATACGTGGTGTCCTAATGGCGGGTGCAGTTTTAGAGTTAGCAGAACCTTTAGGGGGTGGTGTCTGACTGGAGGAAGTGAGTTACAGAGAGTGAACCTTGTAGTTTCACAGCCGGGTCCCACTTCCTGTTTACTTCCTGTCTGCTGAGGCACACTTCCTGTTTGCTTCCTGACTGCTGAGGCAATGTTTCATAATCCTGCCACTGTGTTTATCTGACCACGGGATCTGAGCCCTCCTATGGTGAGCCAGTCAGCCATGATGAGCACTCATTACTCTTGCCGAAGGCCAGGGTTGGATCTCAAAACCCCCTCTGGGATCTCACTTCCTGTAACTCCAGTTCCAAGGGATGAGATGCCCTATTCTGGTCTCCACAGGGACTGGGCACACATACTGAACATGCATACTCTCTGGCCGACAGATATAAAATAAAAATAATAAATATTTCAAACATCAAAACTATGAGCCATAGTTGAGTTCTTTTTCTTATGTTGCTTTTTGTCAGACATTGCACGTGGAGGCAAGAAACGTAACTAACACATGGTATGAGGGTATTCCATCTGCTGTTAAAAATATTCAAATGTAGATGTTACCTCTATAATTTTATTTCTCAATAAAAATAAGACAAAACCAGGCTCTGAAAGATTCACATGAGCAGCAGTTATGCATTTCACATGAAGACACATCACATTAAGAGGCTGGGTGTAATGGCACACATCTTCACTCTCCCTTAACAGGAGGTAGAGGCAAGTGCAGCTCTGTAGTTTGAGGCCAGCCTGGTCTACATAGGGAATTGCAGGCCAGTAGACTGTAGGGATACGCTGCCTTAAAATCAAAACAAAACACAAAGGATGTTAGGATTAGAAGTGGCATCATAGTGTGGATGGTTTCGTATCTTGTCTTTGATAGTAGTAGATCAGTAATGTAGCTGGAGGACACATGGATTTACATCATTATTCTCAGCACCTGTTGGTCTCAGTAGATGACTATTGCTTTTTGTTTTTTGGTGAAATTTCTGTCTAAAAAGTAATTCTTGCATCTCTCAGTCTCTGTGTCTGTCTGTCTGTCTCTGTGTACACATGGTACACATGTGAGGCTTGGGTGAGAACTTGAGGGCTTCGGTTCTCTCCTTCTGCCATGTGGGTCCTCAGGTTTCACTCTGACATCATCAGGCTTGGCGGCCCACACTTCTCTCCACTGAGCCATCTCATCTTCCCACAAGTGTCTCTTTAAGTTGGTGAATATTAATGACAAACAAGACGGTCCATAAGGATGTGTGTGCATGTGAAAAATTATATTCACACTGCATTATCCTCTCTTGTGTCCCTTCTCTCAGGCACTGGTCCCATTCCTTCTTTCCAAATACTTCCCCTTCCTCTTTGACATCTTAAAAAAATCTCCATTCTGCAAATAAGGAAAAACATGTGACCTTTGTCTTTTTGACTCTGACTTACTTTCCATAACCAAATGATCTTCGTTTCCACCCATTTTCCCAAAATGACATAATCTTGCTATTTTAAAAATGATTTATTCTTGTTATGTTTAGTTATGTTTAGGTGTGTCTGCATGTGAACATGCGCACACTAGTATCACAACCCCCAATGTCACAGGCATCGGAGCTTGGACTTGGAGTTGCAGTCAGTTTCTAGGAGCCTGGGCCCTGAACTCGGGTCCTCTGGAGGGGCTACAGTGTCAGATTGTTAAACTTCATTTTAAATATTCATGTTTATATCCATAAACTTGTCAAGGAACTTGGGTTAAAAGAGATGCTTAAAGTAGTGCTTAATGAAGACACTCATTCTTGTTTGTAATGTTGAGAACAAGTGACTGGGTGCTTGGCTGAAGATGGCATCAACCCACTTACAAGGCTCACGATGTAAGGATTAAGGCTTTAGGCTGGTCTGCCCCATCATCTGGCAGAATGTACTCAGCGGGTACCCTGTTCAGCCCAGGGTTCCATGATTGGCTGGTTTGTACGCAGGCGCAAAGGAGTCCTTTAAATGACAGATACCGCCCACTTATGCTCTCTGTTCCAGCTCTCTTTCCCACTTTCCCCTGGGGCAGACACTATGTTCCCTGCCTCCCTCTTCTCTTCTGTCCTCTTTGTGTCTCTGTGTCTCTTGGGCTCTTTTCTTCTTCCTCCCCACTCTCTTCCCTTTTAATTACACTTTTCACTTGAGCTCTGTCCTGCCTGCCATGGAATCCATCAAGGTTCCCCACTCAAGGTTCCCCTTGAGATTTATCGTAACACAGAATACATCTCCAAGGGGAAGACGGAAGAATGTAAGAGCTGGAGAATGGGGAGGAACACTGTCAAATGCTGCTCTCTAGACATGACATGCCCGTTGCACACATGAAGCTACAGCAGCTGTGACCACCCACGCAAGACCAAGCCAGTTAGACTTTCCAGTTAGAGGTGTATTGGTGCTTTGCCATGGCCGTTGGGTCGCCTAGAACTGGAACTGAAGGGTGGGTGCTTGAAATTGAACCATGGTCCTCTGGAAGAGCATTCAGTGCTCTCAACAGCTGAGCCGTCTCTCCAGTCCTTGGGAGCCCCTTTCCTTTAGTGTGATCTCTGGAAAGTTGTCTAGGCCCATTGGATGATCCCGTGCCCATGAATGTATAGGTAGCACTGATTCCATTCAGTGGGTTTTTAAAATGAATACTGTAAGAGCACATGGGATGGAGAAGGAGATATTATTGGGATCCCAGGGGGAGTTGAAAGTGGGGAATGAGTGGTGGATGTGTGTAAGACACTTTGTATACATGTACAAAGAATAAATAAAAATTAAAACAAAATCCCATCTGCATGAACACAGACTTTCTCTTCTTATATTTTCCAAGCAATACATTATAAGCAACACTATGTAGCCTTTATATTATATTGGATATACCAGTGTCTAGGAGAACATGCTTAGGCTGTCTGCTAGTACTGCCCCAACTGGCAGCAGATTCCTAGAAGGTTGTGGAATTGGGAGGCGGCAGGCCTTGAGGTTTGAAGAAGGTTCAACTCCACTTCCTGTCTGATGTTTCCTGACTGCACATGTAATGTGATCAGCCACCCCATGCTTCTGGTGCCATGCCTTCATCACCGTGATGGGCAGTGTCTCTTCCTTAGCTGTCAGCTAATTCCTGTCAATTATTCACTCACGAGAAGAGGACAATGAGCTAATCTGCCCCTGGAGAGCTGACTACCTTGTCTTCCAGATGAGCCATCCCAGTCTTCTTGGAGTAAGGCGTGTCTCAGCCTTTCCCAGCATCATATCCCCTTCCCACCACTCAAACAACTGCTGTGGGATATGCCTTCTATACGCTGTGAATATGCCTTACTCTTGTTGGTTAATAATAAGGCTGATTTGGTCTATCGAAAGGCAGAGAAAGTCTAGGTGGGAAAGCCAAACTGAAGAGAGACAGAGAAGGAAGGCTGGAGTCAGAAGATTGGAGTCAGCCACCAGCGAAACAGGGCTTGCTGGTAAAGACACAGCCGTGTGGGAAAGTGCAGCTTAATATAAATGGGTTAATTTAATTTGTAAGCGCTAGTTAGTAAGTTCAAGCTACATGCTGAACATTTTGTAATTAATATAATAAGTTTGTGTGATTATTTAGGACCTGGTGATCAGACAAAAACAAAACAAAACAAAACAAAAAAACAAACAAAATAAACCTCCGCCTCCATTTACAATATCTGGTTACATTTTTAGGGAGCTGTCCTACTGCAGAACCCCATGCTGGTCTCAGTTTCACACTCCTCCTACCCCAGTCTCCTAGGGTTACAGGCATGTCCCATCGCACCAGGCCACCAATGCACTTTCAGTGGCTCTCCTCAGAAAATTTAAATTGACCTTGCATAATCTGTCATCTTATACTTATCACCCAGGACCATGCCTAGTACTCACTTGTCACTTAGTAAATGCTTGCCAAGAGGATGAATGCACCACATCTTCTTTATCCATTCTTCAGTTGTGGTGCATCTAGGTTGCTGTTAGGTTCTGGCTATCATTAAATAATGCTCCTGTGAACATAGTTGAATAGGTGCCTCTGTTGAATTAATGTGCATCTTTTGCATATGTGCCTAAGAGTGGAATTACCAGATCTTCTGGTAGACTGATTCCCATTTTCCTGAGGAAACGCCATAATGATCTCCAAAATGGCTGAATAAGTTTGCACTCCCATCAGCAGTGGAGGAGTGTTCCCCTTTCTCCACATCCTCTCCAGCATAAGCTGTTATTGGTGTTGCTGATTTTAACCATTCTGACAGGAGTAAGATGTTATCTCAGAGTTGCCTTGATTTGTGTTCCCTTGATGGCTAAGGATATTGAGCACCTTCTTTAGTGTATTTCAGCCATTTTGGATTCCTCTATTGAGAATTCTCTATTTAGATCTGTACCCTGTTTTTAATTGGATTATTTGGTGTTTTGGTACTTGAGTTCATTGTATATTTTGGAGATCAGCCCTTTGTCACATGTGCGTTTGGTGAAGATCTTTTCCCAGTCTGTGGGCTGCCATTTTGTCTTTTTGACTATGTTCTTTGCCTTAAAGAATCTTCTCAGTTTCAGGAGGTCCATTTATTAATTTTTGATCTCAGTGTCTGTGCTACTTATGTTATGTCTAGGAAGAAGTCTCCTGTACCAATTCGTTCAAGGGTACCTCCCACTTTCTCTTTTAAGTGGTTCAGTGTGGCTGGATTTATGTTGAGTTCTTTGATCCACTTGGACTTAAGTTTTGTGCGTGGTGAAAGACATGGGTCTATCTTCAGTCTTCTCTACACTATCATCTAATTATGCCAGCGCCATTTGTTGAAGATGCTTTCCTTTCCCCATTGTATACTTTTAGCTGTTTTGTCAAAAATCAGGTGTTGGTAGGTGTGAGGGTGAATATCAGAATTTTTCTATTTGATTCCATTGGTCTACCTGTGTATTTTTGTGTCAGTACCAACCTGTTTTCAGGACTATAGCTCTATAGCAGAGCTTGAAGTCAGGGATGGTGATGCCTCCTGAAGTTCCTTTATTGTACAGGGTTGTTTTGTCTATCCTAGGTCTTTTGTTTTTCCATATAAAGTTGAGTATTACTCTTTCAAGGTCAGTGAAGATTTGTGCTGGGATTTTGATGGTGATTGCATTGAATCTCTAGATTGCTTTTTGGCAAGATTGCCATTTTTACTGTGTTGATCCTATCTATCCTTTTGGGAAATTTAAGTACTTGTCTCTTACAGCTCTCTTCTTCCCCACCCAGCTGTAGAACTCCGGTGCTGTCAGGGTTGAGCAAACACGGTTGTTCTTATAACTTTCTGGTGTGCAGTGTCTGTGCCTTGACCCCAGGTGTGGGTAGTGCATGATTTCCTCCTTTGCTTAGCCCATCCCCTGGTTTGGGTGTATAAGCCCATTACTCTCCATAATAAAAGGCAGCAGCTTCCTATTCACTTTTTGTGTTGTTCTTTTAAGTGTTTCAATTCCAACACCCTCCACCAGCTCGGTACACTGGCTGCATGGGTGCAGCACTATCCAATAGCATGGGAGACCTTCCATGTTCTAGTATATTCTTTAATTTCTTTCTTTAAAGACACAAAGTTCTTGCTATATAGATGCTTCACTTGTTTGGTTAGTGTTACCCCAAGATATTTTATGTTGTTTTTGGGTATTGTAAAGGGCAATGTTTCTCTGATTTCTTTCTCAGCTCCTTTATCATCTGTATATAGTAGGGATACTGACTCTTTTTTTTTTTTTTAGTTAATCTTGTATCTTGCCACTTTGATGAAGGAGTTTATCAGTTGTAGGAGTTCCCAGGTAGAGTTTTTCAGGTCACTAATGTAAACTATCACATCTACTACAAATATTGAAAGTTTGACTTACTTCTTCCTTTCCAATTTGTATTCCCTTGATCTCCTTTTGTTGTCTTACTGCTTTAGCTAGAACTTCAAGTACAATATTGAAGAGATATGGAGAGAGAGGACAGCCTTGTCTTGTTACTGATTTTAGAGGAATTGCCTTATGTTTCTCTACATTTAATTTGATGTTGGCTGTTGGTTTACTGTATATTGCTTTTATTATGTTTAGGTATGTTCATGTTATCCCTGATTTCTCCAAGACCTTTACCTTGAATGTTGTTGAAGGCTTTTTCAGCATCTAGTGAAATGATCATATGATGTTTTTTTCAGTTTGTTTACATGATGGGTTACATTGATAGATTTTTGTATGTTCAACCATCCCAGCATCCCCAGGATGAAGCGTACTTGGTCATGGTGGATGATTTCTCTGATGTGTTGTTGGATTTGATTTTCCAGTATTTTATTTTTTTTTGCATCAATGTTCATGAAGGATATTTGTCTGTAGTTGTCTTTCTTAATTGTATCTTTGTGTGGCTTGGCTACCAAGGTAATTGTAGCCTTGTAAAAAGAGTTTGGCAATGAAACTTTTGCTTCTATTGTGTGAACAATTTGAGGAGTATTGGTATTGGGTGCAGGTGGGTACTCTCCCTTTCCCCTCCTCTTCCAGTGGGTATAGGTGAGTCAGGACTTTGTTGTCAGTAACTCTGGATGATCTGAACTCTCTAGGAGGTCTCTCAAGCAGGAGCCCCAGAAGGGCCAATTATGTGGGGAAACCAGGCTCCTGATGGTTTCAAGCAGAAGGCAAAGGTTCCCAAGGTTCAGGTGCAGGCAGGCTCCAGATGGTCCCATGTGGAGGGGCGGGCCCAATATGGGCAGAGCCAACTCAGAAAGTTCCAAAGAGAGAGTGGGGGTGTTGAACCTGAGCTTACCCCAAGCAAGGGGCCCAACAGGGTCAAGGATGAGGGGAAGGCAGGCTCCAGATGGTCCAGTGTGTCAAGACTGGACCACTCAGTCCAAAGGCATAGTGGGGTCAAGATGCAGAGCTGACCCAGAGAGTTCCAAGGAAAGGATGCAGAGGGGATTCAGCCTGCAGTGGTCCCTGACTTACCTCAGGCAGAAGGCCTACATGAATAGGCCCAAAGATCAGGTGCGGGCAGCCTCTAGATGGTCCCATTTGGAAAGATGGGTTCAGTATGTGCAGGAAGTTCAAAGGAGAGGGTCAGGGTGTTGAACCCGAGCTCTGGCCAAACACTCACTCCAAGCAGTGGGCCCAGAAGCCAAAGTTCTCTTTTGTGTCCCCTGATTTGAATTCCTTTGTGACTTAGCTCTCTTTTTGATCAATGCTGTGTGGTGTTCATTACTTTTAGATGCAGTAAATTACAAGTCTGTAGGGTTGGTGCTAAGTCTAGTTGAAGCCCACAGATAAGAGAACACCTTTTAGGACTTAATGGTCTCTGGTGACAGGAATTATGGTGAGTTTCTATCTGGAAAGACTCAGCTTACCAAATTAGTATGTATCAAAGAAACGCATCATTGTAAGACAAACCAGGTAAGTGAACTGATCATGGAGAGAGGGGTTTGAGGAAGACTTGAGGTAAAATATTGGCTACAAAGTCAATGTTCTGCTGTTGCATGCTTCTAATGCCCGGACTTGGGAGATGGAGGCAGGAGGATCAGGTGTTCAAGGTCATTCTCACCTGCATGTAAAGTTCAAAGCCAACCTGGGCTACACAAGATCCTGTCTCAAGATAATAAATAATTCAGCTTGGATCAATACTAGTTTATGAAAACATTTCTCCTATAAATGTGTCCTTAGTATTAAAATTAATAGAGCTCCCATTGCTTTAATAATTGTCTTAGTCGCTACTCTATTGCTGTGAAGAGACACTATGACTAAGGCAACTCCTATGAAAGAAGACATTTAGTGGGGGCTGGCTTACAGTTTCAGAGGTTTAGTACATATTCATCATGGTGGGAAACAGTGGGAGCATGGTGGTACTCATGGTCCAGGAGCAGTAGCTGAGAGGCACATCCTGATCCACAGGCAGAGAGACAGAGAGAGACAGAGACATACAGAGAGACACAGGCAGAGACAGAAAGGGAGGGAAACAGAGGGGGAGAGAGAAAGAGACAGAGATACATAGAGGGAGACAGACAGACAGACAGACACAGAGAGAGATAGAAAAGGGCAGAGACAGAGAAATAGAGGCTAAGAGAGACAGAGACCGAAAGAAGCAGAGACACACAGGGATAGAGTCAGAGAGAGACAGACTATTCCTGGAGAGATATTAAGAACTTTTACTCATTCCAGACAGGGAATGAATGACAGACCAAAGTAAAGATACTACCAAAGACAAACTTGGTGAACCTGTGGGTTTTACTGAGGTTGCTTACAGGAGTAGAAATAATTCAAAGGTGCATGAGGTCAGGAATTCTGAAACTCACACCACAACTTTGCAGACAATTTGACAGGGTAGAGTATCTCTGAGGCACTTCAGCTGGTATGAGCATCTTTTAGGCCACCATCTCTCAACCTTCATAATGCTGAGACTCTTTAATATAGTTCCTCATGTTGTGGTGACCCATGGACATCAAATTATTTTTGTTGCTATTTCATAACTGTAATTTTGCAAACCATAATGTAAATATCTCATATTTCCACTGGTCTCTACTGGCCCCTGTGTAGGGGTTGTTCTACCCCAAGGATGTGTTAACTCACAGGTTGAGTATCACTGTTCTGGGCAGATCAGATTGTCACAGATGTCTGTAAGCAGTCCTTAGTGTTTGTGTATGCTTAAGCTGGGAGAAGCCTAGTGCATTTGGTCAGTTTCAAGGTCTTCCTGAAACTTTGAGTTGTTTACTTCCTGGCAACTCTCTCTCTCTCTCTCTCTCTCTCTCTCTCTCTCTCTCTCTCTCTCTCTCTATCTATCTCTCTCTCACACGCACACACAAACTCTCTCTCTCTCTCTCTCTCTCTCTCTCTCTCTCTCTCTCACACACACACACACACACACACACACACGCATGCATGTCCCTCAAAGGGCAGTAGATAGCGTTAAATCTCTTAGAACTGGAGTTACTAGCAGTTGTGGGCTCAGTACTGTGAGTGCTTGTCGCTGACCTTTGATTCTCTGCAATAACAGAAACATTCTTGACCTCTGGATTATCTCTCTAGCCACTGAGAGCATTTATTTAAAACTTGTACCTATGATGTAATATGTATCTGTTCATGGGGATGTTTCCTGACTTGTGCTGGATGAAGGCAGCCTTAGGAAGTATCCTGGACATTTAATTTTTGTCACCAGTTTTCTCCAGGATATAACATACTCATATTGAAATGGAGACCACCTTGGAAACTAATCGATCATATTGGTGTAGTGGAAGGTAGGTCTACAGTGATAGTTAAGAACATGTTGACACTCCCTTCTTAAAGTGGAGTATGTGTGTCACAGGACCCACAAGTAGAATTCTTTCTTGCTCTCTCCCAGCTCAGGGAGATCCCTGAGTATACAGGAAGTGGAAGGCTAATTGCAGATGAGATTCCATGATTCAGCTTCTATGAGCTCATTATCTATGATGGAGTAGAAGTTTGTATGTAGACCCTTATCCAGTTTTTTGTAAATTGAGTGAAGTCATTAATTTGTCAGGTTGGACCATAGTGGAGTCACTACATTGGTCATCATTGTGGTCCAATCTGGGGTGAACAGACATCTGTTCATGTCTCCCTGGAAAAATTAATGCTGCCCGTTTTCCTCTCTGCCACCCTCATTTTCTGGTTCCAGTTTCATATCAGCCTTTACCAGGGACCTTGGGGGCTGGGACAAATGTCAGACTTACTCCCATGTTCCTGGCACACAAAGAAACTTTCATCATGCAGAAGATGACTGTTTATTTGTCAACATGCCCTCTTCCTCAAGCCTAACAGCTTTTCTAATTTAGAAAAAAAAAACCCTTCTTCCATCTGTTGTTTAATTCCACAGAGATTTGGAGCAGTCTCATAGATCCTCAGCCATAGCTTAAGCTAGCCTCTTTGTGTGTCTCCTGACCTTGAGTACAGAAGCAACTTGGCATTGTCCAGACAACAAGCTCAGATATACACTGAGTGAATGGATGAGGAGAGGCGAGGACTCCTGGTTCAGAACCAAGGACAGTGCTCACAAGTAACATAGGAAATGTCCTGGTACACTGACTGCTGGATCTTTTGGCTTCATTGCTGAGAAATCTACATCTGAGTACACAGTCAGACCATCTCATCACTGATCAGAGACCCTAGTAGTAGAACACTTTGCCCAAGCTTCTCAGGTAAGAGATTTGGGAACCTCACATTGCTGGGACTGGAGAAGGAAGGAGAAGATGAGAGAAGTTCTCTAGAGTCATGTACTCTGTGTCAGGTGCCTTGTCTAATCTTGTTTTATTTGCACGAGTTTTCACTTCAGCTCTATGAAGTAGTAATATACACAGTCCTTATTTTAAGGATGGAGGAACTGAGTACCATTAAGCCTACATCGAAAAAGAAGTCTGGCTTTTGTACAGCTGACTAGTTTAGCATCTTGAATTTTAGTACTGGGTCACACAATTCTGAGCCCCAAATTCTTTCTAGCATTACAAGTTTTCTCTTGAGGATGAATGGAATAATGTGGGTTGAGAGGTGGAAATGGGACTTGCATTTTCATCTGAGGGTCTCTGGTCAAAGTGTGGTCACATCTTTTTGTGTTGTTTGTGCAGTTTCTTTTTAGTTTGCCCATACATTTACTGTGTTTTTACTGTTCTTTTCTCTCTAGTTACTTATTGATTTGTGTGTGCATATATGTGGGGGTACATATGCTCCGGCACATGTGTGAAAGTCAGAGGTTAACTTGCAGGAGGGAAGATCTCCACTTTCATCATGTGGGTCCCAGGAACCAAACTCAAGCTGTCAAGTTTTGTAGGAAATGCCTTTACCTGCTGAGCTTAACTTTTATACAGCTGCCTTCTATACAGCTGCAGACTCTAGTTCAGAGGCCAGGACAAAGGGAGCTTTGAAGTACCACTTCACACATGTGTAGAGACAAGCAATGGTCATAGAACCTGGCTTGGTTGCTAGATTTGCTGCTTGCAATCTGAGTGTCCTCAGTCAAGATTCATCCCCACTCTGGGCTTGATTTCCCTATCTGCAAAGTGTATGTCGTAACATCCCATTCCCAAAATGGTTTGCAACCTGGATTTGTAAATCATTGTGCTTTACATAAAAATGAGATATATATTTGGATGCATATGGCTTGATCATAGTAGGTAGTATTTATTGTTTACCATGTTTCAGGAAGTTGGCATGTGTGAATCTTATTAGGCTACACCAGAATAACTCAAACTTTGTCTGGAAGGAAATGGAGGCTCCAGGGGGGCATATAAGTTCTATAATCACTGCTATTAACATCTAATGTTGAAGTCTAGGTCTATTTCACCCTTACTTGATGGTGGAGGTTTAAATTTTCAAAGAAGATAATCACACTTGTTTTCAAAAGCTATGATATGTCAGATGGGTTAGAGTAAGTCATCCAGCAATGAAGAAGAAAACAGAAGCTCTTGCCTGGGGCCAAGTCTTGCTTATTTCATCTATTCTCAGTGTTGTTTCCTTGGGGAAATCTCAGTGTTGGTGCTGGAGGCATGGTTATAAGATGAAACGATTCTCAAGTATTTGGATTATGCACTACACCATTCCAAAGCTGTTTTTAATCTAGAGCATGATTTTATGGTGTTGTCAATGGGAGAGTGACTGGGGAAATGTCCATCACAGTGACACATGGAAAAAAATAAAATTTGATATAACCATTCAGTGCAGCTGTGATCAAGGACAACTTCTCTAGAACATTACCACAGCTGGTTCTGCAAGAGATGGTGGTGATGATACTCTTCCTTCCCAATCAGCAGGTGATCAAGCTCAGAGTCAGGTAGATGAGAATTAGTCTGTTCCTCAGTGTTTTCAAGAATATGGCCAACATCCTCAGTAGTGTTAATGAACACTTAAAAAGGGATTAGTATTATCAACGTTAATAATACTTATTTACAGCTCTAGGAAATTCCTGCATGGCCTTCTTTCACCTGGAATGCACTTACCAGTTTTACTTTTCATTTTAACGTGTTGTCTCCAGATAGGCCTCTCAAAAGTCTCATGTCGAATCCCATGCCATTATTCCTTGTTTCTTTCCATAATTTTTCCTGGTTTATATAGTGACTTCTAGGACATCCTGGACCACAAAGTGAGACACCATCTAATGTAAACTCCAAAAACCAAGCACAGATAATTCAACAACCATTGCAAATTGAGCCTGAGTCCAAGTGAGCCTGAATCCATTCATTGGGAAGACTCTGGAGGGAGTGACTGATGCTTAGAAAACCACTTGTGATCCACTATGTATTATGTAAGAGTATGCACAGAACACTCCATGAGGGTCTTTGACTGAGTGTGGAGGACAGAATCATGAGTAAGACTAACATCAATCAAAGCAATCTTGCCCTTAGGAGGCTTACAACCTAGTTATAGAGAAAATGATCAATGAAAGGATTACCAGGAATTTAATTTTCCCCTTAGATATGTTCATTTTATTTAATGTGTGTTTTAGGTATGTTTTTACCTGTATGTATCCATGTGTATCAAGAACATGCCTGGTACCTGTAGATGTCAGTAAAAGGCATTAGATAGCTAGGAACTGGAGTTGTGGGCGGTTGTGTGCCGTCACGTGAGTGCTAGGAACCAAACCCAGGTTCTTTTCAACAACAGCCAGTGCTTTTAACACCTGAGCGGTCTCTCCAGACTCCTCTCAGTAATTTAATAGCAATTACTTCCCAGGAAGAATTAAGGAAAGGAATCAGGGATAAAGACACAGGATTTGATGTGACACTTTTGAGAGGCCTATGTGAAGACAAGTTAAAATGAAAAGTAAAAATGTGAGTGTTTGTCATGTGAAAGGAACAGCATGTGGGGATTTCCTAGGGCTATAAGGAGCTCAGAGCACTTGAAGACATGGGAAGGGAACCATAGGGCCTCAGTGGATGTGCAAAGGAATTAAACCCAAATCATTTGGGATTGGAGTACCAGAGATTAGAATTCTACACTGTGATGGATTGGGTGTGGTTCATATGTCAGTAATCTTGGCACTCAGGAGATGGGGGAAGGATGGTCAAGACCATCATTAGCTACATGATGAGTTCAACATCAGGCTGTGCTACCTGAGACAATATCTCAAGGAAGAAGGATGAGGAGAAGAGGAGGAGGAGAAGCAGGAGGAGAGGAGAAGGAATTTATTATGGAGGATATTTGTTATGAGAATAATAAGTATATATGGGAATTTTAAAGAGAAAGGAGTGATCTTACATCAGGTAGGTAATTGTATTGTGGAGGATATTTATTGTGAGAATAATAAGACTATATGGGATTTTTTAAGGAGAAAGGAGTGATCTTATAGGTCAAAGTCAGAAGCAGAAAGACCCCATCAGAAGTGATATCAGGGCTGGCGAAACAGTTCAGTGGGTAAAGGTGCTTGCAGCCAAGGTGGATGAATTGAGTTTGATCCCTGGAACCTACATGGGAGAAGGAGCACATTGACTCCAGCAACAAAGAGTCCCATGACCCCTCACATTCACACCCATATCCTCTCCAAAATACATAAACATAGTAACAATTTTTAAAGAAGTGACTTATATACTTGTGATAATGGCTTGGGTCTAAGGTGGGGGATAAGATATGGAGGGAAAGAGATTTAGAAAACATTGTAGATGTATTTTGTTTTCAGATGGAGACGTCACTTGAATTGGGCAACATGACCAGAGTCCAAGAGTTTGTGCTACTGGGCTTGTCCACAAGACTGGGGATAAGGGATGCCCTGTTTGTCGTCTTCCTGACTCTCTACCTGCTGACCCTACTGGAGAACACACTCATCATCTACCTCATCTGCAGTCACAGTGAGCTCCACAAGCCCATGTACTTCTTCCTGGGCAACCTCAGCTGCCTGGAAATGTGCTATGTGTCAGTTACCATGCCTACCCTACTCATGGGGCTGTGGACGGGACCCTGTCATGTTCCATTCACAGGTTGCATGACCCAACTCTTCTTCTTTATCTCTCTCATCTGCACAGAGTGCACCCTTCTGGCCTCCATGGCTTATGACCGCTATGTAGCCATCTGCCGCCCACTGCACTACCCACTGCTCATGAGACCTCAGGTCTGCCTGGTCTTAGCCTTGTCTTCATGGCTGGGTGGCTTGCTGGTCTCAGTGATTAAAACAGCATGCATTGCAAGCCTGTCCTACTGTGGTCCCAACGTCCTCAACCACTTCTTCTGTGATGTCTCTCCTCTTCTGAACTTATCCTGCACTCATGTGGCCCTTACTGAGCTGGTAGACTTCATCTCGGCCATCGTCATCCTCTGGGGCTCACTCCTTGTGGCCATGGCCTCCTACATGGCCATTGGTAGAACAGTTCTGGGCATGCCATCAGCTGCTGCCCGTCACAAGGCCTTCTCTACCTGTGCCTCCCACTTAGTAGTGGTGGGCATCTTTTACTCAGCCACTATCTTCATCTATGCCCGCCCTAGCCGCATAGAAGCCATGGACCTCAACAAGGTGTTGTCAGTCATCTACACTGTGGTTACCCCCATGTGCAACCCCATCATCTACTGTCTGAGGAACAGGGAGGTTCAATCAGCTTTCCGTAGAACCATGCACTGGTCCTGAGGTTGGCAAGGTATTTAAGACCATGAGGTGAGACATCAATTTACATACATCCCACTTTTGTGTTATGATATAATTCATATACCGTTACTTCAATGTTTAAATATTTTCACAAAATAGTACAACCATCATCACTGTATAATTTCATCATTCCCAGACAAATATTGGAAGTCATTTTCTGTGGTATCTTGACTCTTACGAAAAAAAAAATCACCGATCTACTTTCTATTTGTGTAGATTCCTGTTTTTGATATTTCATAGACAGGGAATTATGCAATGCCATCTTTTACAGATGACTCATTTCAAAGTTCATAATGCCTCATGTTTGTGACTATTGTACCAGGTATCAGTGATTCATTTATTTCCATGACCTAATCACATTGCTTTGCATGCGTTTGCAAACAGGCTGCATTTGTTTGTCTATTTATTGACAGATAGTTTGGTTGTTTCCACTATTGGGGTACTGTGAATTGGTATGTCTGTGAACACTTATTCATTACTTTAAAAGGTTTTATTCTTTTTTATTTATTGATCCCTGTGTGTGTAAGAACATGTATGTATGTATGTATGTATGTATGTATGTATGTATGTATGCATGCATGGTCCCTGTGGAGGTCAGAAGCATATGTTGGGTCACCCAGAGCTGCAGTGACAGGTTGTTGTGAGCAGTCTGATGTGGGTACTAGTTCTCTGCAAGATCAGCAAGTTCTCTTAACCGCTAAGTTATCTTTGCAGCCTCATAATTCAAAACTTTTAAGTGGAAGTACATTTCTTGTTTTCTCTTTTTTATGTAGAAAGTTTATTGGGGAAAGGGAGGAGAGAGAGAAAGAAAGAGGTAGGAGAGAAAGAGAGATCATATTTCTTATTCTCTTGTTCTTACATTGCTGACCTAGCCATGTGTTAACTGAATGGCTGACTTTTTGAGTAACTGACAAACTAATGTTTAATACCTTACTTTAAAATATACTCTTTTTTTCAAGACAAGTTTTCTCTTTGAGACAGTCCTGACTATCCTGGAACTCACTCTGTAGATCAGGCTGGCCTCAAAATCACAGAGATCTGCCTGCCTCTTCCTCCCAAGTACTGGAATTAAAGGTGTGCTCCACCACTGCCTGGCCAAAACATACTTTTAAGTTTCTTAAGATACATATCTTAAATTTGTGTATACATTTTAAGTCTCACGCACATACATCTTCTGCATATGTATGCATAAAGCAGGCTCCTATGGGGATGAAGGGTACTGGGGGAGAACAAACAGCGACAGAAATGGGAGAGGTCAACATGGGGTGAAGTACATATGAAAATGCCATAATAAAACCATTATTTTATTCTAATTTTTAAAAATTGCCTGTAAAGACCTCCTCCAAATACATGTTAAGGTAGGTGGTGGTATCTATAAACATAGAACTAATGGCTAAAACAGTAAGTGTTCACTGGATCTAAAGACCTCATTGGCTCTCACAGAAAATGTTAAGTAGAAAAATCACACCACCATTATATCATGTTGGGGAACATTAAGCTGATTCTCACATCCCGACCTTCTTGGGTTTTGAAAAGATGAACATATGCTGATGTATTCCTGGTGATATATCGAATTGTTTAAACTTCCTTGGACAATGACCTGCTCTCCAGTATAAAATGTTCAAAATTGGTTGCAAACTGACCCTGTGTCTCACTTATGTGACTGTTTCATAAGACAATTAAAATATGAAAGCATAGAAAATGGAAAGAGATGTTAATTATAACATTCATTGAGTCAAGTGTGTGAAACCAGAAAGGATGATAATGTTCACCAATGAGACAATGACTGGATATATTATGCTAACTCCAGATAGTTGGATTAATTATAGTTCTACATATTGATAAAATGTATGAGAAGTTTGTAACTTCAAATTTGAATTTTAGAGTAAAAGTATAATTTAAAAATATTTGAACAGGAGACCTTTAAACAAAGACAATATACATCTAATATGCATTTTCATAGGTATTTAAGAAACCAAGAACAATTCAAGGTCAACACGAATTTTTACATTAAACTTGAATAATAACAAAAAAGTAATAACCGAAACTGATTTTCAGGGGAAATTTGACGCTATGCATTACATATATCAGTGTGTAAGAATGCTAACTCAGAACACGACTGAAAGTTTGCAAAGAAAATAATTTAGACTATTTGATATACCTGTGAGATCTTTGTAACACTTCATGCCTTTAAAAAAAGATTTATTATGTGTTTGTGTGTGTGTGTGCATGCACACATGTGTGTGTGTGTGTGTGTGCATGTGTGTACACGTATGTGTAAGCACTCTCAGGGGCCAGAAGTCTCAGGGCACCAGACTCACCTAGAGCTGGAGTTACAAGTGGTTATGAACTACCTAATGTGGATGTTAGGAACTGAACTCAGGTCATCTGTAAGAAATAAAAATAAATAAATTGAAAAAAAAGAAACAAAAAAGAACAAACCCAGCTTCACTCAGTATGCTTATGTTTCAGTTTTTTAAAAATACATTTGGAGGGTGAGGATATAACTCAGTTGGCTGAGCACCTGCCCGCAAGCACGAAGCCTGGGTTTGAACTCCAGCCCTATAGAAATGGGGTGCTGGGTGCATGCCTGTAATCCCAAAGCCTTAGAGGCAGAGGCAGAAGGATCTGGAATTTAGAGTCATCTTCGACTACACAGTGAACTCAGAAGTAGTCTAGGCTGCATGAGACTCTCTCAAAACAAATTTAAATGTGTTTTAGAAGTTATTGCCTTAATACTGATTATCTTAGTGTGGGAGAACACAGGAGGCATTGCTTCTCACATAGTGTCTGCTATGAACTTTCTGTGCTATCCACGCACATTTTATACAATAAAGTATTTTGTCATATTTCACAATACCCAGCTAGTGGTTCTGAGAGCTGTTTCTATTTTCTTTGGGTCAGTAGAATTCCTGCCTCATTTTTTTATTGTCTTGTAACATGCACACTTGTTCTTGTGATACCCTTCTGAGTTTCATATCTCCAGATCCTCACCCTCTGCACATGGCATGCCACTTGCCATTTACCACAAGATTTCATACATGTCTTTTGTAGGTTCTGTGCCCTTCAGTGTCTGTGGAGCAACTTGAGAGTGGTAATTGGATTTCAGAGACATATTCGATGCCAGTGTCTGACACAAATCCCTGGTCCTGTAAGGAGTTGCAGATTGTCTGGGAACTGATTTGGAGCCAGTGCCACCTTTGGGTCACCCTCACAAGCCCCAGCACAACCTGATGAAAAGTTTCGCTTGAATTTTTGCTCAAAACCCACAGAGACTAAGAGCTCTCTGAGGTCCAGCTCTTGGTTTTTAAGTGGGTCCTTCTGCTTTACTTGGCTTGAAGAGCAGAACTCTCTTGAAAACACAAAAGTAGAGAAACGTGGAGAGCCTAGTTGAGAACTCATTTCCTGGAGCTAAAGATACCTGACAAATGCTTGGCTTTGAATTCATTGTCCAACCGCTTAAGTCCCTGACATCTTCACGTATTTCCAGGCGAGAAACTGGATGTTATTAAAGAGGAAGAAGCAAGACTTGCTTTGCCTTAATAGAGAGGTAAGAAGGTATGATTACGTTATTTCAAGGATAACAAAAAAGTCTGAAGATGTTAGAAACTGCCTGAATGCTGTACAACTTCACTGGGATGACTCTCTATGGCAAACATAAGAATTCAGGGACATCTATGAAACCAAAAAGGATGTTGAAAAGTTGACTAACTGGATAGGAGATGGGAGGCTAAAGGGAAAAATGAGAAGATGTGATTATGTTCAAAATACATAATATATTTTAAAATTTGTTTACTTTACTTTATTGGTGTTGCTTATATGTATATCTGTGTGATAGTGTTGGATCCTGGAGTTACAGACAATTGTGAGCTGCCATGTTGCTCCTCTGGAAGAGCAGTCAGTGCTCTTAATCACTGAACTTTCTCTCCAACCCTACATAATATATTTTAAAGCAGTTATCTACACCTACCTTAACACTGTGTGCAATGAATATATACACCAATAAGATTTTTTTCAAGACAGGGTTTCTCTGTATTGTTTTTGAGTCTTTCCTGGAGCTAGCCCTATACACCAGGCTGAACTTAAACTCACAGAAATCCAATTGCCTCTGCCTCCCGAGTTCTGGGATTAAAGGTGTGAACCACCAACACCCAGCTCCAATAAGACATTTTTTTTTAAGAAATAAAGGGATTTAATCTGAGTTTTGTAAGTCTAGAGTCTATGCAGACAGAGATGGATTAGAACCAGCTTAGTGTCATTGACAATCTGTTTTTAAGTTGGCAGTGTATTTAAAGCTAAAATCAACTCATTGGGACAATAATACTATTAAATAATATTTGGTTAATAATAATAATAATAACAACAAAATGACACTGAATAGAATGTCTTCATGTCTGTCATAAGTGAAGATGCCATCACAACTAGTCATGTGGTATAAAGGTGAGTGTTGTTAAACTTTAAAAAAGTGTCCTTGGTATTTATGAATACATGCTGTTGTCATGTATTCATGATGGAAAATGCTCTTCTTATTATCCTTTGAACACAATATATGGAGCATACTATAGCTTGCCATGTCTAAATCACCCAATATCTGTCAAACAGACAACAGGTAAAAGCTATGAAGTAGTGTTCTTATGTAATAGACAATTCAAGAAAGCTACTATTAGATCTGGATATGATCCCTCATGCCTGTAACCCCAGAAATCAGGAGACAGAGACAGAGCTCAAGGTTATCTTTCACTATATAATGTGTTTGAAGCCGGAATGGACTAAATTAGGTCCAGTCTCAACTCCAACACATGTTTTAAACATCTTTGACCCATCCCAGATCATCCAGAACCTTTTGAAATAGTGTCATCATTTTTTAAAAAATCAGTCAGGATCATAAAGCATCTTATGTTATCAGAGAGGCAAGGTAATATAAAGAAGCCTTCAGGAGAAGTTATATCAGCGTCAGAGTGTGTATAAGGGAAAGGATGGAGGAGAAATAACCAAGGGACAAGGAGACCAGAGAAGGAAATCTTTCCAACTGAGGAGAAAATGTCTGTAGGGGAAGATTAGCAGAAAGTAGTTTCAGTACCACGGACAGCTCCAGGAACCCAGGCATAGCTCTGGGCTCGAATTCCAGGAACCCGACACGGTTTCAGCACCGGGGACAGCTCCAGGGGACCTCCCCACCTCTGTCTCAGGCACAGGACCTTTCTCCTGGTGATGCTGGTTAGGTGTCAAGAGGATCCACGCTGACCCGTAAAAAGGCTGGTGGCCTGAAGAGCACTTTTAGCATTGTCTTTGAGTCGCAATAGGCTTGTTTGGAAGAAGTATTGAGCTTTTGTATTTACAGAAAATATTTTTAATTAAAAATTATTTTAATTTGTGTGTGTACTTAAATTTATGTAGCGCAGAGGATAACTTATGAGTTAGTTTTCTTTTGTATTATTGGGTCATTAGGCTGAGTGGCGAGTGTCTTTACTGACTGAACCAATTTGCTGGCTTAACAATATTTTTCAACATTTATTATTATTATTAAGATTAGTTTTTTGTGCATAATGTCTCTGGGGGGGCATGCAGGCACACACATGCCACAGCATACATGTAGACCTTAAAGGAAACTTTCTTCAGTTCTTTCCTTCCATCAAGGATTCCAGGAACGGAACTCAGGTTGAGCTCTTTCCAGCCTCTAAACTTTGTTTTGTTTTCGCTGTTTTGCTTTATTTAAGTGATCGATACCAGTTGCATGCTTAGGCGTCTTTCTGTTCGCTCAGGAGTTATGTTTCTGAGATTAACCAGGGAAGATGCTAGACTCATTTACTTATAAAAATAAGTACTCCGTTGTGTAATCAGGGCTTGCATTGTGTATCAGTTTTATTGCTAGATGTTCACGATGTCGAGACACTTTTTTTGGGGGGGGTGTACCAAAAAGTGCTGCTGTTCATGAGACCTCTCATGCAGCACCCACAGTTTAAAACTTGTTAGATGTTGGTGACTACTTAATTTCCCGATAGTGTAGGCTCCCACCAAAGTGTGTGGGGCAACCATAGGGTGAAGCTGAATGTGTCCAAATGTCCATATTCAAGACAGACAGCTCTCTGGCTGTAAAAACTGGCATTTCATTTCAGCTTCAGTTTCCATTTCCTTGTTTCCTAATAAGATGAGAAAATTTCCTAGTTTTAAGTTATTAGTTGTTTTTGACCAACATATGTCTTCAGGACAGTGGTTCTCAACCTGTGGGTTTTGACCCCTTTGGGGGTCACATATCAGATATCACACATATCAGATATTTACATTATTTATAGCAGTAGCAAAATTTCAGTTTATTAAGTAGCAACAAAATAATTGTATGCTGGGGAGTCACCACAACATGAGAAACTATGTCAAGGGTCACAGCATTAGGAGGGTTGAGAACCATCACTCTAGGACTTTATCTCATTAAAAAATTATTATTAGCTGGAGAAGAATCTGTGGCCCACACCAAGCAACCAATGTCTTTGGAGAAAGTCCTTGTCAGTAACATGCCCTAGGGACATTTTCCCAGCTTGTGATTTTTTTTTTAATTTCTGATAATCAGAATTTCTTCAGATCATGAAATTTTAAAAATTTTTATGAGACAGAGGTTGTATTTCTTTTAAAATTTCACCCTTTTGTTGAAAATAGATTTTTTTGCACATAAAATAATATCCTGATTGCAGTTCCCCCTCCCTCTACTTTTTCCAAGTTCCTCCACACCTCTTCTCCTATCCAGATCTACCCCCTTTCCATCTCTCACTAGAAAAGAGATAACATTAAAATATGGCAACGTAACATATAATAAGATAAAACAAAAACTGTCACATCGAAGGCATACAGGACAATCCGACAGAAGGAAAAGAGACCAAGCGAAGTCACAAGAACCTGAGAGGCACTCATTCCCACGCTCAGGAATCCCATAAAAAACACTAAACTGGACAGGACAGTGTATAAGCAGAAGGCTTGGTGTGGACCCGTGGAGGCCCATTCTTGTTGCCCCAGTCTCTGTGAGTTCATATGAGCGTCAACGAGACAGATGATTTAAGTGCTTTTCCTTTGTTGTTGTTGTTTTATGTACAGCAAAGGCTGCAAAGGCATGCTTCTGCACTGTTTTCTAAAGTTTTAGAGATTTTCGTCATGCATAAATTCTCTGAATTTTGATGATTTCACGCAGGTACACAATGCTGTTTGAACAGGTTTGCCTCAGGTGCTCTCCCTTGTCTGCCTCACCATCTTGACTCCCATTTCTTCTTCCCAGCCAGATCTTTCCTACTTTCAGGTCATACTTTTTGTGCAGGTCTGCATAGGTAGCCACAGCTGCGTGTTCAGGATGCCATTATCCTGCCGCAGACAGGGTCTCATAGGGCTCCTCCCCATTCTCCAGGCCCGACCATCTCTCTCCCCATTATTTTTGTGATGTTGTGTGTGACTTCTCTGGCCAGAGAAGGAAGTTACTTTTTTTTTTGACATTGGTGCTAGTTAATACAGCCCAATGCTGGCCCAAATGCTAAGGATAAATGACTGTTCAGTGTTCAGTCCTGAGTGGGACATCTGTATTGCAGGAGTATGTGTGTGTGTGTGTGTGTGTGTGTGTGTGTGTGTGTGTGTGTGTGTGTGTGAGAGAGAGAGAGAGAGAGAGAGAGAGAGACAGAGAGAGAGAGACAGAGAGAAAGACAGAGAGATAGAAAGAGAGAGAGATCTAGGCTTTTTTAAATTTTATTTTGATGTGGATAACTAATTATCCAGAAACAAACTTTCCCAATCTATGTGGAGTGCTTTCCAACCATTTCAATATTCAGCTGTTTTTTCTCTCTCTCTTGTCATTCAAGACTAAGTTTAAATGTTACTTTCCTGCATGGTTGGATCAATGCCTTTACATGTAAAGTAGTAAAAACAAACCTGGTGTTTGTTTAGAATACTCTGCAGACCATAAATCATGCTCAATATGCCTAGTTTCTTTCCTCTAAAAATACTTCTGGACATGGGGGAGACAGTTAGATGGATAAGAGTGTTTGCATCACCTAGAATTGGAGTTACAGATGGTTGTGAGCTGCCATCAAACCCAGGTCCTCTGCAAGAGCAGCCAGCGCTCTTAACTGCAGAGCCATCCCTCCAGCCCTTACCTCTGTTTCACATTTGCAGCGATGGAAACTCAGAAAGGTTGGATGTCTTGCTTAAAACTGCAGGCTCAGTAATTTCCTGTGTGTGTGTGTGTGTGTGTGTGTGTGTGTGTGTGTGTATGTGTGAATTTTCCATTTATGGTTTTGCAGTTTTCCCATTTCTCCTCGTTGGTCAACTAGTCACAGATCAACCCTTTGCTAAGTTGATTCAGCTCCAAGAAGGTTTAACCATAGACGCCTTTACACTCCAGGACAGACCAAGGTCTTTATAAACCTATTTCTTTCTTCACTTAGATGGAGAGATCACTGCAGCTGGCCAATAGGTCCACTGACCAGGATTTTATCCTTCTGGGTTTGTCTACCAGGAAAGACATCAGGGACAGTCTGTTTGTTATTTTTCTGGCCCTCTACCTGCTGATCCTCTTAGAAAACACGCTAGTTATCTACCTCATCTGCAGCCACCATGAGTTACTCCACAAGCCCATGTACTTCTTCCTGGGCAACCTCAGCTGCCTGGAGATGTGCTATGTGTCAGTCACCATGCCCAGCTTGCTCATGGGCCTGAGGTCTAGCCCTTGCCATGTGTCCTTCACGTCCTGCATGGCTCAGTTGTTTTTATTTGTTTCTTTCATTGGTACCAAGTGCACCCTGCTGGCCTCCATGGCTTATGACCGCTATGTAGCCATCTGCCACCCACTGCACTACCCACTGCTCATGAGGCCACAAGTCTGCTGGGGGTTGGCATTGTCCTCCTGGGTGGGTGGACTGTTGGTCTCTGTGATCAAGACCACTTGCATTGCAAGTCTGTCCTACTGTGGCCCCAACGTCCTCAACCACTTCTTCTGTGATGTCTCTCCTCTGCTCAACCTGTCCTGCACCCACGTGGTCCTCACAGAGCTGGTGGACTTCGTTTCAGCCATCGTCATCTTCTGTGGGTCTTTGCTAGTTGCTCTGGCCTCTTATGTGGCCATCGGCAGGGTGCTCATCCGAATGCCTTCAGCTGCTGCGAGCCGCAAAGCGCTCTCCACCTGTGCCTCCCACCTCCTTGTGATGGGCATTTTCTACTCTGTGGTCCTATTCATGTATTCCAGGCCCAGAAGTATCAAATCCACAGACCTCAACAAGGTGCTGTCCGTCATCTATACAGTGGCCACTCCCATGTGCAGCCCAGTCATCTACTGCTTGAGGAACAGGGAGGTGCATTTGGTGTTGAAGAAAACCCTCCATGTATGCTAAGATTCCCGACAGAGCTGATGTCCTTCCTCTTCTGATCTGAAAGAAAACCATGGCCAAATACACAGGAGGAAATTTCAAAGGCACAGAGGAACATGGCAGAAGTTTCTCGAACACTGTACAAAGAGACTTCTTTTCTTTTTTGAGGCAGGGTTTCTTTGTGTATCTTTGGCTGTCCTGGAACTCACTCTATAGAACAAACAGGCTGGCCTGGAACTCACAGAGATCTGTCTGCCTCTGTCTTCTGGGTGCTGGGATTAAAGGAATTCCCTAGCATACCCAGCCTAAAGAGACTGTAAAGTCAACATGTAAAATAGGAACATTACAGGCACTGACAAGATGGCTCAGTGAGTAGACAATTGTTCTCAAGCCTGGTGACCTGACTCCCTGCGTCTCACATTGTAGGAGAAGCAAACTGACACCCACAGGCTGTTCTTTGATGTTCTAGTGTCCGTGGTGGCATGCATATACCCCGATTCACAAGACAGGCAAAAAGAGTCTAATTACAAAGGTTCCTAATGCTGTGAGGAAACAGCATGGCCAAATAAACTTGGAGGGGAAATAGTTTATTAATCTTACACTCCCCTCATCTCTGTTCATCACTAATGGAAGTCAGGAAAGGAACTCAAACAGGGCAGGAAGCTGGAGGCAGGAACTGATGCAGAGGCCATGGAGGGTGCTACTTACTGGCTTGCTTCTCAAGCCTGCTTTCTTATGGAACCCAGAACGACCAGGTCTGGGATGGCACCACCTACAATGGCCTGTGTCCTCACCCATCAATCACTAGTTAAGAAAATTTCCTACAGGTTTGCCTACAGCATGATCTTATGGAGGCATTTTCTCAATCGAAGTTCACTCCTCTTAGATGACTACAGCTTGTGCCAAGTTGGCATAAAACTAGCTAGCATAGGAAGGAAGGAAGGAAGGAAGGAAGGGAAGGAGGGAGGGAGGGAGGAAGGGAGGAAGGGAGGGAGGGTAGAAGAAAGAGGAAACATTGGAATACCTCTCCTCAAAAACACCCAAATGAAAATAGTTGTGGACAGCAATATTGACAAAGAAACAACTCAGTAAACACCAGAAAGATGGACATCTTGCCTCTCTCTCTCTCTCTCTCTCTCTCTCTCTCTCTCTCTCTCTCTCTCTCTCTCTCTATCTCTCTCTCTCTCTCTCTCTCTCTCTAACAGGTTTTCTCTGTAACTTTGGAGCCTTCCTAAAACAGGCCTTGTAGACCAGGCTGGCCTCTAATTCACAGAGATCTGCCTGCCTCTACCTCCCAAGTGCTGGGATTAAAGGCCAGCACCACTACCACCCTATCTTTTAAATGCAAACTTGAGAGAAGATTATCATTTATTCTTTGTGTCCTAATATAATATACATCTGCTACATGTATCTGTATGTACAAATAGTGAACAAAACATGTGTACAAGAATGGTTATTGCAAATTGTGACATTTTGAACAAACATTATGTAAATAAATATTTGAAATGATTGGAAATGTCTCAAAGATCTGGTTGAAGATTATTTACATTTAAATCATATACTTTTTTGTGAAAAATATATATCATTCAAAGATTAAACTGAATCTGTGGTTACTGACATGGGGGAGATAACCTGGTAGGTGATTGTGTGGAAAATATACAATTATATGACTGTTTCACTCTTACCTGAAAATAATGGCAATGATAGTGATGGGTGGCAATTATTTACAAACAATATGCAGATAAAAAGAATTCTGAAGGGATACGTGGTATAGTTAACAGTTGCTAGAAATGTTTAGTTAATGAGCAGGACCATAGGAAAATCATGTTTTCTATTTTATATGCTTACCATTTTGCATTAAGTGTGTGTTATCTTTGTAACAGCATGTAGTAAATTATTAAAAAGAGAAAATGAGCTAGATGTGGCAGCTCATGTCTTTGACCTCAGTACTCTGGAGGCAGTTCTCTGTGAGTTCTAGACCAATCTGCTCCACATAGCGAGTTCTCGGCTAGCAAGAGCTACATGGTGACATGTTCTCTGAAGGAAACAGAAAGAGGAAATAAAAGAACGAACTTTTATGAAATAACTTGCTCATCATTCTGGAAGATTTGGGATACTTTTGTTTTAAATGATAGCTTATGCTAACCGTCACTCAGGAGAATATTAAATGGCGTTAACTGAGGGAAAAATGAAGTAAACCTCTTATCCTCGCTGGTTCTTAGGTTGACTTAAAAGTCACCAATTTTCAAAGTCCTTCATGTGGGCGATACATTGTTGCCATTCCACTATTCCTGCTGAAGATAATAGAATTCAAGATCCCATTCTTTCAGGGCAACTACTGCATCAACTAAACCATCTCCCCAGCGCCATGGCTGACACTTATTTCACCCAACACAAATAACTCATTTAATGACATAGTATTACATTATGGCAGACATTTGTTTCACCCAACATGAAAAACTCATTTAATGACACATTATTCCATTGTGTGAGTATTCTGTACGCAGTCGGACTTGCTGCTTGTTTCTTGTATATTGAGACAGGACCTCATGTAGTATATGCTGGCCTCAAACTCTCTATGTAGTTAAGGATGACCTTGAATTCCTAATCCTCCTGCCTCCATCTCTGAACTTAGTATTTTGAATAGAGTTGTTTTCACTAAAAGAATAGACCCTTATGAGTTTATTTTTTCATGGTTGAGTGGATGCCTGTATTCTGTGTTATTTCCTGGATAAAAGTTGCATTTGATGTCAATACAGAATCCATAGATTTTCTAATTTTTCATGCATATGATCAAATGTTCCTCAGAAGGTATCCTGACTATTTGGTTAATTCCAAAATTTGTTTTGAACATGTTCTCATTCACCTTTGGAGTTTGAGTGTGTACATCCTCGAAATGGCCTATGCCAAAATTGGCAGACAACTGTGGGCATATCTTTAGATTTTTAGAAATAGGCAACAGAGGGACCATTATTGTTATTTCAAGTAAACCAATTTCCCCCAAGTTTGTCCAACCTAAAAACTTCACTTAAAATGCTACTCTAGAGTCTGGAGTGATGTCTCAGCAGTTAAGAGCATACACTGTTCTTGCAGAGGATCCGATTTCAGGTCTCAGCAACCCACATCAGGTGGCTCACAACCACCTATGACTACAGCTTTAGAGATCCGGATCTCTCTTCTTGCTTTTGCAGGCATGCAACACACATGCACGCGCACGCACGCACACACACACACACACACACACACACACACACACAATCATAAATAAACCCATTAAGATATAACAACAACAACAACAACAACAACAAACTGTTTACCATAACAGACAGAAGAGATGTCAGAGCTATGAATGATGAAGAATCCTTGAAAATGCTGTCCTATGGCTGTGCCAAGGCCATTGCACACATGAACTCACAGAAGCTAAGGTTGTCAGCACAAGGTCAATCCTGTCAATAATTGCAGCATGATGTGAGTGGGCTCATGAGGCTTCTTCCCTGGCTGTGAAGCTATTGGCAACTTATTTCTGTTATAGGAAAGTAAGCCCCTTTATTAGGGATGTGAAGCTCCTTCAGGCTTCAGTAGTTGGGATCAGAAGATTAAGGAAGAGCACATGAAGTTGAAAAAACCCAAGGAATTTAAAGCAATGGGGTTGGTCAATAGGATCAAAATACACTGTACACATGAATGCAGTTGTCAAAGAATACATAGAAGTCTTTTAAATTTTTAAAATGGTATTCACAGGGCCTGGAGAGATGAGTCAGCTGTTAAGAGCACTGACTGCCCCTCTGGAGGATCTATATTTGATTCCCAGCACTCACACAGTGCCTCACAACTCTCTGTAACTCCAGTTCCAGGGGATTCAATGCTGCCTTTCCAGCCTCTGTGTACACAATTCACACACATTATGTACAGACATACATTCGGGAAAGTACCCATAAACAAATAATAACAATAATAATTTTTAACAAAATAAAAAATGTTCATGGCTTCATTAGACCAAATATGCTCCCAAAGCAAAATCAACCCACTTGTCCACTAACTGATAAATGAGCACATAGAATAGGGATCATCAATGCAACATAATGTCATTTGGGTACAAACAGAAATAAAGTACTAATTAATGAGGTGATGTGTACAACTTTCAAAATATATCAGTCACAATAGCCACATATGACATAAACCCCTTACCATAAAAGATCGAGAATTGATGAGTCTACAAAAACAGAATACAGGCTGTTAGTTTATTGGGGTGTGGAATAACAAATGGTTGGCATTAGGAATGATTTATAATATGTCTAGGTTTATCTTTAGGGCAAATAAAATGTTATGGATTTGACAGTGGTGGTGATTGTAAGCAAGTGAAGAAGAAAACACTGTGTTGTATGTGTTTAAAGGTATAATTTATACTATCCAAATTGTATTTTTAATAAAAAATAGATATTGGTAATTTAAAGTCTCTCTCCCAGGACTAATTCATCTGGTCAACGTCAGGACCAGTGCATGGTTCTGTAGAAAGCTACTTGGACCTCCTTGTTCCTCAGACAGTAGATGACTGGGTTGCACATGGGAGTGACCACTGTGTAGATGACAGACAGCATCTTGTTGAGATCCATGGCTTCTATGCGTTTGGGACGGGCATAGATGAAGATAGTAGCTGAGTAGAAAATGCCTACTACAACCAGGTGGGAGGCACATGTAGAGAAGGCCTTGTAGCGGGCAGTGGTAGAAGGCATGCACAAAACTGTCCTACCAATAGCCACATAGGAGGCCATAGTCATGAGGAAGCAACCCCAGAGGATGACAATAGCTGAGATGAAATCTACCAGTTCTGTGAGGGCAACATGGGTACACGACAGGTTGAGCAATGGGGAAACATCACAGAAGAAATGGTTGAGGACATTGGGGCCACAGTAGGACAGTGTGGCAATGCATGTGGTCTTTACCATAGAGACTAGTAGCCCACCCAGCCATGAAGACAAGACTAAGCCCATACAGACCTGGGGCCTCATGAGTATTGGGTAGTGTAATGGGTGGCAGATGGCCACATAGCGGTCATAAGCCATGGAGGCCAGAAGGATACACTCTGTGCCTACAAGAACAATGAAGAAGAAGAGTTGAGTCATGCAGGCTATGAAGGAAATATGATATAATCCATTCCACAGTCCCATGAGCAAGCTGGGCATGGTGACTGACACATAGCACATCTCCAGGCAGCTGAGGTTGCCCAGGAAGAAGTACATGGGCTTGTGGAGCTCACTGTGACTGCAGATGAGGTAGATGATGAGTGTGTTCTCCAGGAGCGTCAGCAGGTAGAGAGTCAGAAAGACAGCAAATAGAGCTTCCCTTACATCTAGCCTAGTGGACAAGCCCAGCAAGATGAACTGCTGAACCCTGGTCATGTTAGCCAACTCCAGGGATCTCTCCATCTGTAGATAGACAAAGAGAATTGTTGACATTTCTTCCCTGGTGATACATAGTTATTAAGTAACAGGGATGATGTTCAGAGTGTTTAGAGATCCCCTACATGTTTGGTAATCTAACACATGTTGGGATGTTACAACGAAAGGCAGGAAGATTTATGGGGCATGTATGAGCATGGTATCTCACTGACTCTGTGACCCCACACAGAGTACCCAAAAGTTGGGATAATCATGCATGGTATCCCTGAGTATATATTATAATCAAGCAAATGAATCAGTGGGTGGTAAGCTGCTCTTCTGAATAAAAAAATATTATGGGTCTTGTCAGGTATGGTGGCTGTTTAATCCCAGCACTTTGGAGGCAGGGGCAAGCAGATCTCTGTGAGTTAGAGGCTTACCTGGTCTGTACGGTGAGTTCCACATCAACCAGAATTTCAAAGTGAGACTGTGCCTTTAAAAAAACGAGCCTAGAGGATTGCTCAGTGGGTAAAGTGATTGGCAGCTAAGCATGAGAATATGAATTTGAATCTGCAGAAATCCTATAAGGTCAGATACTGTGGTTTCAGCACTTCTATGGCTAGCTGGGGGCTGGAAACAAGAAAATTTCCAGAAGCTCTAGGGCTAGATAGCCCTGGCTTACACACTGATGGACAAAAAACACTCATTTAAACAATGTTTTGACAATGAGGACTGACACTCTAGGTTGTCTTCTGACCTCCATCCATTCCTGCACATGGGCTGCACACACACACACACACACACACACACACACACACACACACACACAAGAGAGAGAGAGAGAGAGAGATCACAAAGATAAAAATTATACTATTATCAGTTTTGAAAAAAGTGTAGTCCTTTAGTTGTTTTTTTTTTTCAGTAACTGACACACACATTAGGTGCTCTACAAAGCCTAGAGTAGGGTAATATCTTCTCTTTCCTTCTCATTCCCCTTTCTCTTCCTCCTCACCCATCCCCCTCCTTTTCTGCTGCTTCTGCTTTTCCCGACTCTCCTCCTTCTTTCTCTTCTTTCTTCCTCCTTTCCTTCACTTCTTTTCTTCCTTCCCATCTCTCCCCCTTCTCCTTCCTTTTTTTTATTCTTTCCAGAACATTGTAAAAATGGCTTCCTTACTCTTGTTTTTTTTGTTTTTGTTTTTTTTTGATTTTTTTTTTTGTTTTTTTTGTTTTGTTTTGTTTTTTTTTTTTTTTACAAGAGAGACGCTGTAGAGCAAAACGCTAAAATGGGGCCCAAGAGACCACTCAGGCATAAAGCTGCTCGTACTCCTGACAAGCTGAGTTTGATCCTTGGCATGGACATGGTGGAAAGAGAGATAATATTTCTGCAAGCTGTCTTTTGACTTCCACACACGTCATGACACAAGCACACACATACATGGCACACGCACACACACACACACACACACACACACACATTTCATTAAAGATTAAAACCCAATTAAAATTGATTGCTCTAAATCATGTAACCAGCAAGGGATATGGGACCAAATCTCTGGCTAATTTGTGCCTCTGTCCAGCCACTCTCTCTCTCTCTCTCTGTTATTGCCTGGTCAGCGTCATTCTGAATGTTAGCAGCACAAATGTCAAATGATAATAATCATTATTTCCTAAGCCAGTGGATCTTAACCTTCCTAATGCTGTGACCCTTTAATGCAGTTCCTCATGTTGGGGAGACCCCCAACCATAAAATCACTTCATTCAGCAATGTGTAATTTTGCTAGTTATGAATCAAAATGTAAATATCTGATATGCCACCCCAAAGAGGTCATGACCCACATGTCCTATGCTCTTACTTGTGTCAAAGTCTTGGTCTCTGGTGAGAAGAATTTTAACCCTTTAAAGCATTACAGGCCTCTATGAAGATGATTTTACTATCACAACAGCAGAGTGGAGGTCAGGATTGAGGAGTAACATACCCAAGACAGAAGGGAGGGGGTGAGTAGAGCTGGCTTACAAATGAGACTCTCACAAAATCAAAGTTCTGTGTCCTGACATCTTTCACAAAATCAAAGTTCTGTGTCCTGACATCTTAGGGGGGTCTGGCAGTGAGTGAGCGAATACAGAAAATACAGTATATACACACACACAGGGGTTTTAATCAGCATTAAAGTGAAATGAAATGAGGATTGCAGAAAAAAAAAAATGGTTGGAACCGGAGATGATCATGTTAAGTGAAATAAGTATTGGATAGTTTCTCTGATATATTAAATTTAGAAATAAAACATAAAGAAGGATACAGTAGGGGAGATGTAAGGAGGAGACTCAATGAAAAACAAAATTTTCTTTAAAATTTCCACAATGAAACTGAATACTAAAGATGTATGAAAAACCCAACAGAAGGCCATTGTTTCCTAGGTCTAATAGGTGACCACTTGTGTATTCCTCATTCTCTAGCAGATGATTCCCATCCCCACACATTTGAATAGCACTAACTGGACTTCAGGAGAATGTGATGCTGGGAGCTCAGTGTGTTGGGTGGGTGACAGGGAGAGCGTAGGGGTGAATATGATCAAGACATATTTGTGTATAAAATTAAAAAAACAAAAAGAACCAAAATTAAAAAAAAAGTTTAAATAAGAGTCACTCTGCACAGGTAGATAATTCTCCTTGAAGCTCAAGATTAAAGATAAAATAAGAAAGTGAAAGGAATATTATGGATATGGGACAGGAAAAGAATGTGTGTGGGGAGTTGGCAGTAGAGGGGAGGATATTATCAAAATATATTATATGCACACATGGAAATGAAATGCCAAACTCGGTGCCTTAGATATTAACTTTTAATAAAAGTTAATAAAATTTTTAAAATGTATATTATCTCTGCCATTCCTTAACACATTTCAGAAATTAGGTTTGGTCAAATTTTCACTTTATGGATTGAAATATTGACTTGGACAAACTAATGAGAACTTGTTAATTTCTCTTGCCAAAGTTTCATAAGAAGAATGATACTCTTTCTCAGAACCTTCATGGTGTGTGTGTGTGTGTGTGTGTGTGTGTGTGTGTGTGTGTGTGTAGACTCAACCCATCCAAGGCTTGCACATGCTAGGCTGGTTCTCAACCACTAAGCAGCGTCTCCACTTGAAGACCATCAGAATAATTCACACTGTCTTATTATCAGGGGTGTATGCCTGTGAATTGTCTTAAATAGGACCCCTCCACATCTGAACAGGGGCTGATTCTGTCTATGTTGTTAAACACGGGCATCCCATCAGCTTGGGTTTTTATCTGGTGATAGGTCTCTCAACAAACTTACACAAGCACTCTTAAGAGTTAGGTTTTGACTGTCTGCAGATGGGGTTCTATTTGCCGCTGAAAATGGAGTATTTATCATCCAGGCTCAGAACTGATGCCAAAACTCTGAAGAGTCTGGCAACAACTTCCCTGCTATGACTTCCGGTTGTGCCCTCTCTACCATAAAGTTTTTCACTCTTTTCTGGTTCTGCCTTTAAGTTTCATTCTGTTCCCCTCCATACCAAACCCACTCATGGTTCGACTCTTCTATGAACCCCTTTCCTTTCTAACAGATTAAAATACAACACAGCACACCACAAAAATCATGCAAATATCTACCTCCACATCAGGAGAAACAGAAGACCCAACCAGTTACATCTCAGTGCTCTAATATACAAACCACCTAGCAGCATCTATACTAGATTAGAAATGATGTGGTGTATAGCCTGATTCTGTCTGCTCTCCAGAAGGATATAAGCCATGATGATTTCCCAAATCTGTGTCCCAGGAAGGCTACTAATTCTTTCCAAGCATCATCTATATGTTTTTGAAAGTGAGATACAGTCATCTACTCTGATGAATGTCATTTCTCTGCCCCACAAAGGAGGGAGAAACATTTTATTACAAGCCTTTCCTATAAGACTTGACCTCCTAAGTTAAATGGGGACAGGCTGTAAACCTTTTGTCTTAAATAAAATACATTTTTTTTCTCAACAAGACTATTGACTAGAAGTCTTCAATAGTCATTAAGTCGACTCCATTCCATAAATGGAGTCTTTGAGCAGAGAGAACAGGACACAGAAACAATGGATACATTGTCTTCACAGAAGCAAAGTTTTTACCATCAAGATGTTCAAAAACCTTGAACTCGTATGTGTCTCTAGGAATCATTTCATCTACGTCAACCCAATTTGTCTTCTCTGTAATGTAGGATAATTCTATAACAGTCATTATTGTCTGCCCAGCTTCTTGTATTTGGAATAATAATTGAAACACTGCTGAAAACAAAAGGCTGAAGTCACCCCGACTGACATATTACCTCTCCCTTGTAAGTATATAATCTTTAAGAAACCACCAGACCCCTCCATGCTGTCAATCTCACTATCTCTACCCATATATGTATATATTTTTATATGCAGTTGTCATGAGCATTAAATCAATTATCTTTCAAGTGTTTGGAGATGGTGCCTATTAAACAATTGTGTGTTTTATACAAGTTTTTTCCATGTATCCAAGCATATATACCTGTTATTACATACATGCAATTCTAGCACTTCAAGGATGGCTGAGGGGAGAAGACCACACGTTTGAGGCCAGAATATTTTTTCTGCTTGTTCTTTGTATTGGATTTTGGATAAGAACACTAAACTTGTTATCTAGTGAAAGATGACCTGAGCTTATGCCCCCCTGCCTCTATTTCCTAAGACCTGAGATGTTAAGTGTGTGTCATCACTCTTTCATTTAGGTAGTGCCTGGGTTCAAACCCAGGGCTCCCAGAATGTTAGACAAACACTTGAACCCCTATATCATCAGCCCTGTTGTTCCTTGTTTTTTCACTCCCTGGATCTTCTCACCTACAGGATGAAGATAGATAAGTACAGGTCCTTTCTTGCTGATGCTGAATGTGGAGTAGGCTTTGGTGGTGGACAGACAGAAGCAGCTGATCCTAAGGAGGTGATGCCAAGGATTGGAGCCTTTCAGTACAGCTTGGGAGAAGTTGTCTTTGGTCTTGAGAAAACACACACATGCACACACGCAAACACACACACCTGTGTCTTTGCTCCGGAATGTTTCTGTCACTGAGTTGGCTATACTGGGTGAGAAGGTAAGAGAACAAGCTTAAACCAGCTCTCTAGACCTGAGAGGATTCTCTGGTCCCTGTGGATTTAAAAGAAATAGGGAAAGGAATAATTCAGAGAAGACAGAATGTAAGGATTGACACCTAAAGTTGTTCTACGATGTCTACACACATATTAAAGGTGTGTGCATGTAGACACACACACACATATATGCACACAAACAAAGGAATTTTTAGCATATTTTTACTTGGTTTTTAAACTTAATATACATAGGAGTTAGGTCTATTTTCATGGTAAAACATATGGGCTGGAGAAATGGCTCAATTGTTAAACTTCTCTTACAAAGGATTCAAGTACCAGTCCCAGCATCCAGGCTGAGAGGCTCATAACTGCTGGCAACTCTTCCCCTGGGGACTCTGAAGCCTATGAGTTCTGTGCACACTTTTACTTGCATGCACATACCTCCCACATAGACATACAAGTGTATACGTGACTAAAATCTTAAAAATAATTATTTAAGACAGAATTTATTTCTCTTTTACTGTCTTATATTTTATCTTATAATTAAACTAGTATTATATATAAATACTACTGATAGGCATTTAAATTGATTCTCTCTTGTTGCAAACTATGACTCAGTAAACTTTTAATTTTTGCACAGTATCTTTCTATCCTCTTACAGGATCACTTGGTAAATATTTATCAGCCAATTATTAATAAAAATTACAGAACTATGACATATGCATGTGTGAGTGAATTTAAGCATATAAAATGTGGGTTAGAAAATATGTGTGATTACTCTTGAGCTTTGATCACTTTCTCTTAATGATTTTTTTCTTAGTGATATTCATGAGCTGAACTCCTAGGAACATATTTTCTTTGGGTCTTAGTTAGCATTTAAAGGTTACTTGTGATGGTTGGCCATGGAGGATTTAAACCAAGGTGTGAGAATCTGTGTATGGAAGACCACGGTCAAGGCCAGTGGAGAGTCTTTCTCAGCACAGTGTGGACCTCCTTGTTTCTCAGGCAATAGATGATAGGGTTACAGAGAGGTGTGACCACCGTGTAGATGACAGACAGCACCTTGTTGAGGTCCATGGACTTGATGCGGCTGGGGCGGCAATAGATGAAGAGAGCTGCTGAATAGAAGATGCCCACCACTACCAGGTGGGAGGCACAGGTGGAGAAGGCCTTGCGTCTGGCAGCCGCTGATGGCATTCGGAGTACGGCCATCCCAATGGCTGAATAGGAGGCCAAGGACACCAGGAGTGTTCCACAGAAGATGACAATGGCCGAGATGAAGTCTACCAGCTCTGTGAGGGCCACGTGGGTGCAGGACAAGTTGAGCAGAGGGGAGACATCACAGAAAAATTGGTTGAGGACATTGGGGCCACAATAAGACAAGCTGGCGATGCATTTTGTCTTTATTGCTGAGACCACCAGCCCACCGAGCCATGAAGACAAGGCTAAGCCCAGGCAGACCTGAGGCCTCATGAGCAGTGGGTAGTGGAGTGGGCGGCAGATGGCTACATAACGGTCATAAGCCATGGAGGCCAGCAGGGTGCACTCCGTACAGATGAGAGAGACAAAGAAGAAGAGTTGGGTCATGCACGTTACAAAGGAAATATAGTAGGGCCCCGTCCACAGCCCCATGAGTAGGGTAGGCATGGTGGCTGACACATAGCAGATCTCCAGGCAGCTGAGGTTGCCCAGGAAGAAGTACATGGGCTTGTGGAGCTCACTGTGACTGCAGATGAGGTAGATGATGAGTGTGTTCTCCAGGAGGGTCAGCAGGTAGAGAGACAGGAAGATGACAAACAGGGTGTCCCTTATCCCCAGCCTTGTGGGAAAGCCTAAGAGTACAAATTGCTGGACTCTGGTCATATTGGCGAACTCGAGTGATGTCTCCATCTGTGGAGAGCAAATAACATCATTCATAAACAAGCACAATGGCACAGTCTTGTATTTTCCCACTTTCTTGTAGAAATTAGTGGTTCTGGCAACTGTCCAGAAAGGAAAAATGCTAGACAATTTCTGAAAGAAACTCTAACATGGTTTCTGATGTATGAGGTCACTTCTCTTGTTGTTATGATGAAACATCATGGCTAAGTCAAGTTAATGAAGAAAGAGAGAGCTGACTCTTCCTCAAAGCTCCAGGGGGGCATGAGAGTTTGTTGCGGTCGGAAGACAGGGCAGCAATGGCAAATTTGAAACAGACAGAAAACTGGGAGTGGATTGGGATGATGAACTCTCAACGCCCACCCCCCAGTGATGTGTTTTCTCCAGCAAGGCTACTCCCATGCAGCGATACCAATGAAGTGGTCAAATGGCTGAGTCTATGGGAGGAGATGATTTCCATCCAAAGCTCCATACAGGTTCCCTAAATCTACACACACACACACACACACACACACACACACACACACACACACATGCACACACACACACACACACACACACACACACACACACTCGTGACTTTTAAAAGAGAGTCTGCAATATGATCAGTGGGTAATATGCTTTCTGCCACCCCTAATGAATTTAGCTCACCCTCTGAGAGTCACATGGTGTTCAACATCCTTAGTGATCAGGGAGATGCAATCTAACCTACTTGAAATTTCATCTTACCCCCATCAGAATGGTTAAAACTTTATTTATTTATTTATTTTTACACATCAAATGCTGTCATGGCACTGAAGAAAGGGAAACACTTATTCGCCTTTGGTGAATGTGTAAACAAGTGCAACTATTGTGGAAATTAATGGAGAGTTTCTTCAAAAGGAGACAAATCTACCTATCATAAGACAAGAACTCCACACCCTGCTACAGAGGTACCTGCTCTTCCAAGTTCACTGACGCTCTATTCACAATAGCCAAGGGAAGGTTTTGAGATAGATCCTCTCGGAGTCTGAGGAGCACTTGGCATGGCAACACTGGTGTGTTGGCATGCACCAGTAACCAGCTCCCTGGGATCGGAACATAGTGGGTGGATACCCAGAGCCCCCTAGCTGGCTTAGCGAATTGGTCATCTCCATGCTCAGCTAGAGAACCTGTCTCAAAAGTCAAGTTGGAGACACTTGACATGGATTCAAGATTTACACAAAACTTATCTGGTGTACACACACACACACACACACACACACACACACACACACACACACACACCCTTCCCAAGTTGATTAAAGGGTGACAGAAATTTTCTGCATTTTCAAGACCATGTGAAATGGTCTCCTCCTTCTGTGGTCCTTCCCCTCCCCTAAGATTCTTTACAACCTACTCCTGCCAGAAACCTGCCCCTGATCTTGTAGTACCAACTCCACACTCTCCTCTTGCATGTACCCAAAAAATGTAATGCATCAGGAGCTGCCTGCATGACACACAGCTGCATTTTATTCTAAAGGCACTGGAAGAACCATGACTCTAGGAAAGATGGCCAATATACTTAATCTTGCTTGTCTATCCTGGGATGTAGGAGTGCTCAGTCTTTCCCTAGAATAAGCTGTATGCATATAACAGTAACCACTGCCCATTTTGAAATGGTATAACACCATGGCTAACATTTTCAAAGTCAGACAGGATGTCTCTCCCACCCTAACTGGTCCTCAGGAAGCCACTTAGATGGGCCATACATCATTACTAATATTTCACTTCTAGGTGCAATTATTGTTACCACCTTTTCATCAGTTCCTCTGGCGCATAAATTTGTTGACATCTCCAAAAACAGTCAATATCTGTGTGCCAGAGGTGTTCACAGAGGCTTCTTGCTTTCACACCCAAACAGCAATGCTGGAGCATCTCACCTGGTGGCTGAATGTAGCAGGTACCTCTCCTTCCTCACAGGTGTGACCAAGAGGCTCTGTTGCCCAGAAACAGAAGAAAAGCCCTTCAGTGCATCTTGGGAGGAGATACTCCTGGTCCAGAAACAGACCCCCCGACCATACCTCCAGTTCTTTGTGTGGCTCTGGAGGCTCTGAAGTGCTGAGGGTACTGCCTGCACTAAAATGAGGAGGCAGTGCCCAGTTTTAGAAGCTCTGGGCCTCAGAGACATCCCTGGCCTCTGAGGGTTTGGAGGAGTGGCAGGGAAGAAAGCATTTTACTGATGCTTGTTAAGAGATTTAAGTGGTAAGGTGTACAGACCACTCTCTATTAGAACTATTTCTTTCTAAAAATTATACGTATGTGTGGTATCTGTGTGGGTGTGTGTGTACTTGAGTGCAGATGCCTGCAGTGGCCACAAGAGGCACTAGAGCTGGAGTTAAGGCAGTTGTGTATTACATAACATAGGTACTGGGAACTGAAGTTGGACATTCTGCATAAGCAGTTTGAGCTCTCAACTTCTGAGCCACCTCTCCAGACCCAAGTGGGCTGATTTCTTATGCAATGTAATGGCTCAGCTTGGAGTGTGAAGTATGCAACAAAAACTGGTTCAGCTTTCAGTTGATTGATACTTAGTATACAGAAGCATGCCAACACAGAATGTACACCGGTTTACGGGTATATAACTTGTTTAAAGAAACAAAGTGGGTGCTGAAGACACAAGAAACAATGTAACAATTCATCCAGGTGGTGGAAGCCCAGCACTCAGGAGGCAGAGGCTCATAGATCTCTGTGAGTTGGGGGCCAGTTTGGAACTACAGAGCTAGTTCCAGGACAGCCAGAGCTGTTCCACAGAGAAACCTTGTCTCCCAGCCCCCGCCCCAGAAGAAGGTAACAAGTCAGACATGGGAGTAATTCTGAAGTATTCATGCCAAAATATTAACTATGTGCACAATTAATACAGGCCAACAAATATAAAAGACATGAAATTGAATTTTATTGGAAAGAAGAGAGAGACCAATATGGGGTAGAAGGGAGATAAATAAAGGTCACAAGAAGTGAAGTGCACAATATCCATGCAAGAAAATGCCAAAATGAAGCCATTTTGTACAATTAATATATTTTTTTGCTAATTCAGTTTTATAAACTTTATTATTACTTACTCGTGTATTTCTGTGTGTATGTGCACATGGGTGCAGGTACCTATGGAGGCCAGAAGGTGACAGATTTCCACAAAGTAGTAGCTACAGGCTATTGTGGGTTGCTTTATGTGTGTGCTGGGAACTGAACTCATCAAACACCCTTAAACACTGAGCCATCTTTCCAGCCCCTTATTTGATTTTTTAAAAATATTCTCTCTTATTTGATTTTTTAAAAACTTAACATTGATTCTCATAATGACACAAAAACTGTTTTCTTTTTATTTAAACTAACATTGGTTTTATCTCACAATTCATTTGTTTGATCCATAAATATTAGACATTTAGGTTGTATCTGCATTGCAATCATTAAAGCAACAAGGATTCTGCACACCTAACTACCAGAATTATTTGGTACAAATAGACACATTCAGTAAAAAATGAATCAGTCTTCCAGGAATAAAAATGATGGGATGCTCAAGCTACATTTTTGGGGTTATGATTTAAGAAATGGATCACCAGCCACTAATGAATAATATTTCTCTTGTTTTCTGTTGGTCTTTGCTGATTTCTCCTTAGCTACTTCAGATTTAGTTATTGGATGGTGTGTACCACATATTAAATGGAAGATGTTTCATTCTATTTTTCTTTGGAGTTTAAGGTTTATGGAGTTTTTGGAGCCAAGAAATAATTGTAGTTCTTTTTTCAATAGTTTTGGGGATAAAAATCTAGAGCTTGTACATGCTATGATAGAGGTCTACAGGTCTACCCACTAAGCTACATCCCCAGACCTCAAGGAATCTTTGGTCCAAGGAGAGAGGTGTTCAGAGTTGAAAGACCATGGTCAAGGCCAGTGGAAAGTCTTTTGTAGTACAGTGTGGACCTCCTTGTTTCTCAGGCAATAGATGATAGGGTTACAGAGAGGTGTGACCACCGTGTAGATGACAGACAGCACCTTGTTGAGGTCCATGGACTTGATGCGGCTGGGGCGGCAATAGATGAAGAGAGCTGCTGAATAGAAGATGCCCACCACTACCAGGTGGGAGGCACAGGTGGAGAAGGCCTTGCGTCTGGCAGCCGCTGATGGCATTCGGAGTACGGCCATCCCAATGGCTGAATAGGAGGCCAAGGACACCAGGAGTGTTCCACAGAAGATGACAATGGCCGAGATGAAGTCTACCAGCTCTGTGAGGGCCACGTGGGTGCAGGACAAGTTGAGCAGAGGGGAGACATCACAGAAAAATTGGTTGAGGACATTGGGGCCACAGTAAGACAGGCTGGCGATGCATGTTGTTTTGGCCACTGAGACCACCAGCCCACCGAGCCATGAAGACAAGGCTAAGCCCAGGCAGACCTGAGGCCTCATGAGCAGTGGGTAGTGGAGTGGGCGGCAGATGGCTACATAACGGTCATAAGCCATGGAGGCCAGCAGGGTGCACTCCGTGCAGATGAGGACTATAAAAAAGAACAGTTGGGTCATGCAGAGTGTAAAGGAAATATGGTAGGGCCCCGTCCACAGCCCCACGAGTAATGTGGGCATGGTGACTGACACATAACAGATCTCCAGGCAGCTGAGGTTACCCAGGAAGAAGTACATGGGCTTGTGGAGCTCACTGTGACTGCAGATGAGGTAGATGATGAGTGTGTTCTCCAGGAGCGTCAGCAGGTAGAGAGACAGGAAGACAGCAAATAGAGCATCCCTTATGTCCAGCCTAGTGGACAAGCCCAGCAAGATGAACTGCTGAACCCTGGTCATGTTGGACAGCTCCAGGGACCGCTCCATCTGCAGAGAGACAAACCAACTGTTAGCATGTGTCCTTCATCGTGGAAGTAATCAGAAACATGTTCTTGATTATTTGAACCTGGAACCTGGAAACTGGCTAAGAGAAAGATTCTTCATATTCTTGAGATGAATGCTGCAGGTGGCGATTCGGATGTATAGAAAGAATATGACCCATCGATCTGAACATTCAGAGGATAAATGTTGCTCTCTGTGAAATTAAGTGAAGGAAAATAGTGACATTTGCTATGGCACATAATTACAATTATTTTCATTTCAGTTTTTCTAGAGGTATTATTCCCCAGTTTTTTTCCCCTCCACATCAGTTTAGGGGTATTCTTTAAAATACATGGAAAATCAACTGCTATTTCTGATGTTCAAAGGTCAGGTTTAATCTACAGCTATACTATTCTGAATGGGCCTGATCTCGTCTGAAACAGAGTCCCTTTTTTCTTAAGGTGATTTTATATTTTACGGAATTGAATTATGCTGTAGGTCTCAAAATGATTATGCCCACAGATAAAAAAGTTTTGTTCAGAATAATATGGTTGGAGTTCTAAGAAAGTAGGTATCTCATTTAACAGAAGTTTAGAGATTCCATTGTTTAGGCCCAATCAGTGTGGTCAAATATACGATATTTACTCATAATTTTTACAAGGTTGCATTTGGTTGAATGGTTGGTTCTATTGGTTTCACCCAATGTAGACAACAATACTTCCTTATCATTCACATACTGCTGTTTGGGGGAGAAGCTGGGAGATACTCAGGGAATGATGGGTGCAACCTGGGGGTATGCATCCTGATCACAAAGCCTCTAAGATTTATTGAGCTTTACTTTATGTTAGAAACATGTCATGATAACTTGGCTATTTTATTCAGCACTGCTAAGTTCTGGTATGACTCAGTTATTCTTTTTTTTTTAAGATTTACTTTTATTTTTTCTGCCTGACTATTTCCTGTATGTACGTCTATGCACCCCATGCTTGCAGTGTCCATGGGGGCCACAGAGAGTAACAAACGCCCCAGTAACTGAAGTTACAGATGGTTATGAGATGCCATGTGCATGCCAGAACTTGAACCTAAGTCCTCTGGAAGAGCAACCAGTGTTTTTTAACTGTTGAGTCATGTTTCTAGCACCCCTGACTTAGTCTTAAATGACATAGTTTTAACCTTTGCCTCTGTCCTACAGGATAAATGAGGGGACTCAGGGAGGTACATCACAGCCCAAGATGACTCAGCCAGGAAGTTGCTATAGCCTATACTAACTCCATTTCTATGTTAATTTGATTGGATGACATTACTTGTCTCGAAAGCCAGTACCACAACACCCTCCAACATCCAAGACATAGACTAGAGATCCAGAAAATTATACAATTTGAGAACCTTCTTGCTTTACAGTATCCTGCATAGATTCCACTTGGTGGAATTTTGCTCCTGTGTTGAGTTAGGTACCCTAGCAGTCTTCTTCCTCTTCTCTTTCTCATTCTCCCCCTTTTTCCTCATCCTCCTCTCCCTTCTCTCCTCCTACTCATTTTCCTTTCCTAGTCTTTCTCCTCCTCTTATTTCCCTACCTTTATTTTATTTCTCTTAAGTATGGGGATTTTTTTATATCTTGTCATTATAAACAGACACATTTACTAAGCATTTCAAGGCAACATTACTCTCATTTGTTAGAAGCTGACTTCTTACAGGACTTATAGCCATTGAAAAGATATTACAGTGCTTATGAAATGCATTATCTCTATTCATTCATAAATTATTAACAGTTTAATGTAGGAAGAGAGAGGGCCCTCATCTACCATCAGAAAATATTGGGAGGAGCATTTTAACAAAGCAACAGCAACAAGAATCATTTGAGAAACGGAAATCTGCCCCACAGAGAGCCTGCTTTATCATTTAACAGATTATTTCCACTTTGATTTTTTTTAGCTTCTCATCTGGTTTCTTCTTCAAGGAAACATCCCTAAATTCCTTCAAACACTTCATTTTTTAAAACTACATTTATTTATGTGTGCACACATACATGTGCACACGCACCATGGTTCATGTAGGAAAGTCAGAGGACAATTTGCAAGACACAGTTCTCTCCTACCATGTGGATCCTGGAACTCTAACTCAGTCTGTCAGACTGGGATGTAACTAACTTGACTCCTTGAGCCATCTCAAGCATTTCTCATGGACAGAATGATCACTGCTTTGCACACCATCATGTGACCCCACCATGGGAAAATAGAACAAATTTAAGACATTATTCTGGCCTCCTGATTTGGTCCCCAAAGTTATTGGCAGTCCTTGGTTCAATTTTTCTACCTGTGAAGATAAACTAGTTCCTCCTCTCCTCTCCTCTCCTCTCCTCTCCTCTCCTCTCCTCTCCTCTCCTCTCCTCTCCTCTCCCCTCTCTCCTCTCTCTCCTCTCCTCTCCTCTCCTCTCCTCTCCTCTCCTCTCCTCTCCTCTCCTCTCCTCTCCTCTCTCCTCTCCTCTCCTCTCCTCTCTCCTCTCCTCTCTCTCCTCTCCTCTCCTCTCTCCTCTCCTCTCCTCTGTCTCCTCTCCTTTCCCTTCCCTTCCCCTCCTCTCCTCTCCCCTTCTTTCTTTTCCCCCATTCTCATGACTATCTCTCTATCCCTGTCTCTGTAGATGTCTCAGTCAGTCTGTCTATCTGAACTCTTCTTTCTCTTCTCCCCCTTCATTTATTTCTCTTAAGTATGTAGACATTTCATTGTATGCCTTGCTATGATAAGCAAATATATTTACTAATCAACTCAGTATTTTTCTCATTCTTTGCATTCAGTTGGGTACTTACTAAGCCAGGTTCTTAGAAATATGGTTTCCATCAACATCCTCACAAATAGGCACATGTGTCTTGGTAAACACCAGACACATTCAATATCTCATTATTTTCACCAACGATTTATCCTCAGACAGATCTGATCTTTTTTTTTTTTTTAATCTGGATGGCTCCTTGTGTGGGTCACAGAGTCCCAGTTCCTTACTAGAAATTGTCTACTCTCCAAGCCCATCACAGAGATCGCAGAGCAAACTCAACTTGCCTTCAATCTCCACATCCCAGCACAATGCCGGGTACAACTGCATTTTATGAGACCAAGAGAGTTAAAAATTCCAGCAAAGAGTGAGAGAGGTTCCAAATATTCCACCCCTAGCTGAGACCTAACGGCAGCTGATGGAAGCAGAGGGCGGAATATCACTTTTCTTTCATGGTTAAGTTGCCCATGCCTGGGTTGATGATCCCACACAGAACATATGGGTAGCTCTAACTGAACTTAATGGGCTACAAAATAAAAAGGTAGGATGATGGTTAGGACAGAGTGGGAGTTTTGTTATGGGGAGACAGAGTGAGCTGGAAGGGAGGAGAGAAAGTGAATATGACTCAGATATTTCAGCCGCTTAAAACCTCTATACAACTACAGTTCTGGGATGGGGTTATGACTCAGTTGTGGAGTGCTTGCCTGGTATACACATGTCCCTCAGCATCACATAAAAATAAAGAGAATTTTATTTCTTGTTTGATGGTGAAGCATTAAGTTCTGATGTTAGTAACTTGGCCTAAAACACAGACAGGATGTCTAAAGCTAGGGTTAAGGAGAATTCTTGATAACTGAATGACAAGTGTCCTCTACACCATGCTTGGTCTCTGTTTTTTTTTCTGTTTAGTTACCAGCTTTTTTCAAATATTTAATAGTTTGGCATGAACAGATGTTGATTGCAGACACCATGAAGCTGAGATTCAGAGATATTATATAGGAATTATGCTTTGGCAGACATTAGTTGGATGTAAGCCCAGTCACAGTCCTGTAAGGCTGTTGAACCAGACACAGAGCCAAATCCAGCTATGTCCAATACACATTTTCCCCCCAAGCAATAGGGATATCATCAATTATCCTTAATAATTTATTGGAAGGAAAATTAAAGCATAACTACATCAATGGCAACTATACAATGCAGACCATGGTGCCCTGGAAAATGATGCCTATTATTGTTTCCTATCAAGGATGCCTCAATGCTAAGCATTAACTATAAGCCATGTAGCTGCCTGTGGGCTTCTTGAGCTTGAGTTTGGCTTCTATTGGGGCTGTTTATTACAATCTTAAACAGAAGCCTTAGTAATTAGTCATCAACAAGACATGTTTTTAAAATTAAAGATGGTGCTGTCACCAACCTGGTGAAACCCTCTTCTTTTCTCTGAGACATCTTCTGCCCTCCTTCTGAAGCTCTTCCTCCATTCCTGGCCTTCCATTGGTCTCACTTTGTCTACCCCCATCACCTTCTTCACAAATTCTCTTCTGTGCTCTCACCCATAACTGATTGCTTCAAATGCAAATGAAGTACCCTTAGAAGTGCATTTGGAAAAACTCATTTGTTCACACACAGATTGATGCACCAGACCTCTGAAGCCCAGAGATAGAATATTCAGAGAATACCCTGCCTCAAAAGTGTTTACTAGCCTTTGAACCAAGTCAATAGCTGTTGTAGAAAATGGATAATGCAATGTAGTTACTATAAGACTCACAAATAATTCATGAGATATATGGGAAAATCAACAGGAAAGACGTTCTTTGTGAAGCATCTCATGGATTAAAGGGTTTTGGGACAGGCCTTCTTGGGTCCTAAGATCAGGGACACTAAGATCAGGAAGAATATTTCAAAGGAAGGATTTAAAGCTGTTACTATTATTATTTTTTTAGTTGTGACAATTTAGAAAATTTCAAGAAATTAGAATTGGAGACATGGAGAAATGTTTCATCTTAAGGTTATGTCCAAAGGAATAGGGGTCTGGACCTAATTTTAACTCTGGGTATGAACAGATGTTGCTTACATACCTTTTATTATAGACCAAGCTGAGGACATATCTCAAGAGAAAGTAGACTCTTAACTGATCTACTATGTTCTTTTAATTCCACAAACACTTGTCAAAGAAGGACTTGGTGCAGAGAGCAGACCATGAAGAGCCAGAGACATGGAGGCATGAAAGAACCTGAGTTTTCATTAAAGGTGTCTGAAAAATTTGAAACAGTGCATCTATGGCAAAGCTTCTTCATCAATTTAGTACTTTACACATGTTCTATAATGTAAGAGCAAATGTTACTCACTTTGGGGTCATCCATGTTATATATATATGAATGGTTTGCAAGAACACAGGAGTAAGAAGCAAAGGTTGGGAAGTGTGAGAGACAAGCACAACAGTCTATTTCTCCACTGATAAGATTCTAATATGCAAAATTCACTTGACCATCTGTCAGTTCTGTCTGTCTTTCCATCCATCCACCCACCCATCCATCCCTATCATTTATCATCTATCTACCTATCATCTATCTATCTATCTATCTATCTATCTATCTATCTATCTATCTTCTCTCCATTATTACTTCATCCTGCCTATCAAACATTCATCTATCTTATACTTCATCTGTCATCTGTGTATCTCATAATTTGTCTAATCTATCTGTCTCTCTATCATCTATCTCATAGCTATCCACACACATCTTTTAAAATTTATGTATATATGTATCTCATATCAATTATCTGTACATGTATTTCTATGCCTATCAATATATCCATCATTTATTACTCATGTATGTGTATATCACATACCTGTCTATATATTGAGATAAAACTACTATTCCTTAGGATTAAGCCATTTGGTTCTCTAAAGTGTTCAAACTCTGTAAGGTGGACCTGATTATCTTGGCTATTGTAGACAACAAAAGCATTTGTTCCTGTCACTTCTTGATTTTACGTACAAAGAATAGCACTGGGTCTTCATACCTGATTGTTGACAGTTGAGAAGTATCGATCCTTCCTCGATGATTCTAACTGTGGTGCAGAAGACTCTGGTATCTACATAGATTTGGCTTCTGCTTAAAGAGGGAGATTCCAAAGAATGAAACTTTTCAATCTGCCTTGAAAGGTACTCTACACACACACACACACACACACACACACACACACACACACACACACACAGAGAGAGAGAGAGAGAGAGAGAGAGAGACAGAGAGACAGAGAGAGAGAGAGACAGACAGAGAGAGAGAGAGAGAGAGAGAGAGAGAGAGAGAGAGAGAGAGAGACTTTGTGTCTTTTCTGCCTTAAGTTCTTGAAGTTGCTGAGTGGACTGCCCACACTCTGAAAAGAAGTAGGCATGCAAACTTAAGCCAGAGCTTTGGACCCCAGAGACTTCTGTGGTCTCTAAGGATTGGGAAAAGAGTGCAAAGGAAATTCCCTGATGCTCTGCAGAGATGGAAGAGGATGGACAGAGGCAAGGAAGCTTCTGAATCACCTTCTCTTTATGTCTGGGCACTGATGATGTTTTCCCGAATATCAGGCTCTGCTCTTGGTGCTGATGTGTCTGATGTCTATAAGAGGGGAAAGTGTCATAGACAAGAGGCTGAAAATGCCCCTTAGCAAAAGCATATCTGTCACCTACATCCACAGTATCAGTGTTTATAGCAGCCAGAGGTGGAAGAAACCAGATGTCCTTTGAGGGGGACACAATGGAATATTGTTTAGCCTTAAGGAAGGGAGGAAATTCTAACAGATGCTACAATATGGATGGACCTTGAAGGTGTGGCATCAAGTGAAATAGTCACAGAAAGACTGGCGGGGGCTGGTGAGATGACTAGGAGGTGAAAGCACTCTGAGGTTAATTCCCAGAACCTACAGGATGGTACCTCACCAGCTCTGTATCTCCAGATAGAGTGAATCTGATGCTCTCTTCTGGCCTCTGTAGGCATCACACACATGTGGTATAAAGACAAACAGGCAAGCAAACATTCATACATTAAAAAAAAACTAAGAAATCTTTGCCCTCAAAATACCATCAAACCCTAACTGAAACAAACCATTTTTGAGACAGAGTTTCTCTGTGCAGCACTCGCTGTCCTAGAACCACTCTGTAGACCAGGCTGGTCTTGAACTCACAGAGAATCACCAACTTCCCAAGTGGTAGGGTTAAAGGTATGTACCACCACCACCCAGAAAACTTTTTTCTTTTAAGGATGTATTTTTTAAATCTATTCTTTGAAGTTCTATTTATGTATTCAATGTATATTCATCATATCCACACCCATTTCTTCCCCTCCAACTTCTATGGCCCCCTCCAACATTTTTACCTACTAAAGGTCTAAAAATTACTTATATTTAGTTAGTTTCCCCAACAGACAAAACCTGCACAGTTTATAGCAACCATGTAAAAAATCCTCAAATATATGTATAGGATATTTTTTCTAATGTATTGTTTGCTCTTCCTGTTTTCATGACTTTATTATATTTTAGAATCTCTTTTGTTTATTCTTTGACAATTCTGTAAGTGTATACAACATATCTTGACCATATCCACTACAATTTCCCTTCCACTTCCCCCAGACATGTTTCCCTCACAACTTTGGTTCTGCTCCGTTTCCTTTTAAAACGCTCAGGGTCTAATTTGTGCTGCCTGATGAAATATGAATTAACGATGCTGGCCTGATCTTGTGCAGGTAATCACAGCTGCAATGAGTTCATGTGTGCCACATACATGTCATGTCCAGGAGACAGCATCTCACAGCTGTCCTCCATATCCTTTAGCTTTTAGGTTGTCTTTACATGTAACCTAGAATGCTTGTACAAAGCCTTCCACACACACACTTTATCCTTAGCACATACACACTAGTGATAGAAAGGGTATTCATTCTTGACCTCCACAAGTCTATTCATGCTGAGGTGGGTGATTTTTTTCCTTGGGATAAAATAGGATTCATCCTTTAAAAGTTAAACCCAACAATGCAGTCTTTGAAAAATATTTGCTAATTCCTTCTATCTCTACCCAAACTGACCTGCGCTCCTTCTCTGAGCAAGCAACATGGTGGTTCCACAGTTGGCCATCTTCTGAATGAGGACAGAAGAACATTACAGAGACTTTATCCCAACAGACTTGAAACTCAGCTTTCGACCTATATTTCAGAAGCTGTACACCTTGACAAATTAAACTGATTTTAAATCTTCCAAAGAAATTGCTATGACTTTGCCTTCCACTTGGGATCACCAAGAAGACAACAATGATGGCAGCTGTCACCCTACCAAGTATAAATAAAATCGCCCTTCAATGAGATCATTTTTATTACTATCATTATACAGGTATGAAGTATAGACATTTTGGAAAATTTAATTAGCAGAAACATTTACCATGTTGGCATGAAAACTGACACTGAGTAGACAGATTCTCAATAAATACTAGTTGATTTTCACCATGATGTTAGAAGTAATGGCTTGGTGTAGTAGCCACTTAGCTTCCAGCTCCACTCTGCCATTGTGGACTCAGCCCTCAGACACCAAAAGCTTAAATAATTTTCTTCTGAAGGTTGCTTTGGCCTGGTTCTTTATCACAGCAATAGAAGAGTAACTGGTTGTGAGTGCTTAGGAAGGACCACAATCTTCCAAACAGGATGTTGCATAAATCATCCTTTGTGCTCTGTGAACAGGACAGATTGGGCTTGGAGCTCATTGGCCTTTATGGTTCCTAACAGCCAAGGTTACTGTAGAGGCAGTCAGTGAAAAAAAAGAGGCAGATAAAATATGTATACTAATGATGGTGGTGGTGGTGATGATGTTAAAAGTCAATATGCACAGGGTTATTTTAATGGTGCTTTGATACCAGAACAACTTTGTTTTAACTCAGTCCAGAACTGTTTTAACTGGGAAGTTATGCAATTTCACAGAACAAAGTCCTTTAATTTCCTATGTAGTGATAGTAATGTTACCATAGTTGTCACCATTGTCATCTCTATCACCACCACCACCACCACCATCATCATTATCTTTCAAGTACTAGGCTAATTGTTAGGGCTAAAATCAGGAGTCATACCAAGAGATGGAAAACTCAACCCAAACAGGTTTAAGCAGAAGTGAATTTATTTGTTCACAGAAGGGGACTTTCTATGGGTTGACCAAACTTCAGGCGTGACTGGATCCAGAATTCATCAGTCATTAGGATCTCGTTGCTGTCTCTCCAATAAATTTGTTTTTCTTTTGTTGATTCTATTATCAAACAGGGATATATATATATATATGTATATGTACATATATATAGACTCATATCTATATATCTATATATCTATATATGCGTGTGTGCATGTACATACATTTATGTAAGGGTATATGATGGGAGATGTTATTCTGTAAATATGTTTCTCATACTGGTTAATGAATAAAGCACTGTTGGCCAATAGGAAAGGAAGATAGGAGGGACTAGGAGACCAGGAGGAAAGAGGAAGTAGTAAGGAGGAGTCAACATGGAGAGACTGGAGAGAACAGAGGTCCCGGCCCGCTCTCCAGTAAGATGAGACCACATGGAAATACTTAGATTAATGGAAATGGGTTAAGCATTAAGACAGAGCTAGTCGATAAGAAAATAGTAACTGGCCAACAGTATCAAATACAGAGCCTCTGAGTGTTATTGGGGGCTGGCGTGGCGGTGGGACTAACCGGCAGGGAAAAACATACTCGTTACAGGTATACGCATGGGTGCAGTGCCCACATTGTCCAGAAGAAGGCATTGGATCCACTGGATCTCTGGGCAGGTGGTAGGCAACATGGATGTTGGGAAGGGAATTCTAGTTCTCTAGTAGAGTAGTGAGTGTGCTTAACTGCTGAGCCTTCTCTGCTAAAGCACAAATAGTAGCAGCTACAACTCCTACAACCCTGTAGATGTGTTGGTTAAGTTTATGTCCACTTGACACAAACTAGAGTCGTTTGGGAAGAGGGACTCCCAGTTGAGGAAATGTCTCCATGAGATTGTCCCATAGGTAAGTCTGCAGAATACTTTCTTGATTAGTAATTGATAAAAAGGGTCTTGTTCACTGTAGGCGGTGTCACCCTGGAACTGGTGGTCTTGGGTTATATAAGAAAGCAGCCGAGCAAGACATGGGGTGGTCCAAGGAAGCAGCTATCCTCCATGGTCTTTGCTTCAGCTCCTGCCTCCAGGTTCATTTCTTGAGATCCTTCCCTGACTTCCTTCAGTGATGGACTTGGACCTAAATATTTTAAAAATAAAATGAACATTTTCCTCCCTAAGTTGACTATGGTGTTTTATCACAGCAGTAGAGACCCTGCACTAAGATAATGGATTTTAAAAAATCTGAGAGAGAAATCTCGAGATCTGGCTTTATGATGTAGATTTATTAATGTCTCCATTTCCTCAGTCATTCTTCTATGAAGGTCAAGTTTCACATAACTCTATCTTCCTTCACATAAAGGATGAGGGTATTAATTGCCTCTTGACTTTAGATCTTCCCACAGGCTTTAAATGGTCTAATCCAAATACTAGTATGTCATGTGACCAAAGCCTTGACAATCTCTCATATAATTGGATCTCCCCTCTTATACTTCAACTACTGCAATGAAAGGCCATGCCTTAATCAGCTCTTTGGGTCTCAAGAGAAGTATGTGAAACAAATCTTCACTTTAGTCATGCTAACATTGAACAATATCCATTTGCATAAACAAAATTAGCCCATGTCAAAATACCACGAAGGTATGTCCAGCCTCGGTTACCTAACACTCAGCCAATTGAAATTGAATGAGAATAGGTTACAGTCTTTAAGACACTATTTTTTTTTATTTTACCCTAGGTCTCTGTGCTATTTAGTGTGATGTTCTTGATTATCCTAACAATGCCGGGAATGGGTTCCATTTGTGGAGCGGCCTTTAGTCAAATCAGATGTTAGTTGGTTACACCTACAAGCTTTGTGCCACCATTACACTAGCATGTCTTGAAGGCGGGACACCATTGAAGATCAAAGTGTCTGTAGCTAGGTTGGTGTTTATGTTTCTTCTTTGGTAGCCTGTACCCGATGCTAGCTGATACCAGTGAAGGGTCTATGTAGGCACCGGTTTGGCTTCTCCATGTTAAATGGGTTTGTGTATGTGCCATCTTCAGCTACAGGACCTTGCTCTCAGTTTGTGGAGAATGACCTATATAGTCTTGGAAACAACCTTGAGTTGTTTGGGTGTTCCCATGGTAACCCCTTTAGCCAACATCTCAATTAAAAGTAACCTAATCCTGGTACTGGAAGCTTCATTTGGTGATAAAAGATGGCTGGTTGGGGCTCAAGGCACTAAATTTTAAAACGACTTGTTACACAACACTTTTTGAGAAGATGCTAGCTAACACGCTCTACTTGGCTTAAATTGGATTTGTTTGTTCACCTTTATTTAAAATAACCATGATTAGTGATGGAAAGTTTGGTGTTGTGCCTTTTCTTGGGTAGGAAAATGAAAGCAGCCATGGTTTCCCTAGAGAAAAGTCAGGGTGTTAAGCCACCCTGGGAAAGCCGCCCTCTGCAATTTCTTGACACTGAAAGGTGGTAGAGGAGAAACTTCATTCATTCATCTAGAGTCTAGACCCTTGGCGTCCACAGCACACGCGTCCAAAGGCAGCCTTGACTTCCTTGTTCCGCAGGCTATAAATGAGGGGGTTGAGCATGGGGGTCACCATGGTATACGACAGGGACACCACTTGTTTGCTCTCAGGAGAGTAGCTGGCTTTGGGGCGCAAATGGATGACCCCCGTTGTGCCATAAAACAGAATTACCACGACAAGGTGGGATGCACAGGTGGACAGGGCCTTGTGGCGCCCAGAGGCTGATGGCATGCGAAGGACAGCAGCCAGAATCATTACGTAGGATGTAGCTATAAGACAGAAAGGAACCATGATGACAAGGACAGTGGCCACAAACACATTGGCCTCGAAGACTCTGGTGTCTGCGCACACCAGGCTCAATAGAGGTGCTATGTCACAGAAGAAGTGTCGGATGCCCCGTGGTCCACAGAAGGGGAAGTTGAAGAGCCAGATGGTGAAGACCAGAGCCACGGGGATTCCTGCCAGCCAGCATGTGGTGGCCAGCAGGTGGCACAACCGTGGGCTCATGATGGCCCCATAGTGCAGTGGCCTGCAAATGGCCAGGAAGCGATCCCAGGCCATGACTGTGAGGAGGAAACACTCAGATGAGACACAGGACAGCACAAGGAGCAGCTGCAGGGCACAGCTTATGGGGTACATCCCGCGTCCAGGCAGCAGCAGGGTCACCAGCAGACGGGGCGCCACGTCCAGTGAGAAGCAGATCTCCACCAGGGCCAGCTGACGCAGGAAGAAGTACATGGGTGCACGCAGGCCTGGGTCCAGGCCCGTGAGCATGACGATGAGTGTGTTGCCTAGCAACGTGAGCAGGAAGGCAGCCAGGAAGAGCACTGCAAGCATTGGCCTCAGGGAGGGCACATGTGCAAAGCCCAGCAGCACGAACTCCAGCTCACCAGCGCGGCTATGATTGGTCCAGGGAGGAGCTGCCCAGAAGGGTGGCATGGACCCAGGATTCAAGAGCACTGAGTTAAGGACTGGGGAGGAACGCTATGTAGTACCTGAAGGAGGAGAAGACGAAGTGAGAATTGCAGCCCGTAGGGTCTGTCCTCTATAGTCACAGCAAAGCGTATCCAAAATCCTTTCGTACCCAGTACCTTTCTTGAACACCTCAGTCAGTGTAGAATGAATGAAGCGGTCTCATCTGCTAACCTAACTCCTCCCGTTTCTCTGGCCTAAGTTCCACGGATCTCCATCCAGCATCTGTATACCGCCTCAGGGTCTTTGCACCGTTCATTGTCTCCCCTCCAACCACTCCATGTCAGTTTATAAGGATGGGTGTGTGCTGGCTCTTGGCTACATCTCCCTCTGCCCTTCCAAGAGGTTCCTAAGACCCTCAATACCTAACATTCTTCGCCCAGGCACCCAGCTTGCCCCCCTCAGGGCTCCCTCCTGAAGGCCTTTGCATACGAATATTCCAGATGTTGGTACTGGTAAAACATTCTAAGTCTCCAGGTATGTATTCAAATACCACCTTCAAGGCTGCCAAGATTGCTCCATAAATAAAGGAGCTTGCCACTAAGCCTGGAGACCTGAGTTCAGTCCTCCTGCACGTTGTTCTCTGACATCTGATCACATGCATTCATCTACTCCCATATCACTTCATACACAATTAGATAATCAAATAACACCTTCTGGAGATTTCATACCTTGGTGGCCAGAACATGTGACTTCTACGGTTTACACTTTCTGATTATAGCTGTAATTGAACAAATACTAGATTGAATTTACCTCCTATTCAGCAAAGTCTATTCATTCTGTAATCTGTGAGCACCATGGGCTGTGTGACTTCACCTACTGCCCATGAGATCATTCTCCACTAAATACCATCCTAAAGATTATCTCCCCATATGTGGTCCCCAGAGAAGGGGAAAGAACAAGATCCCCCAAGCAAATTGGGAGCATGGAGGGAGGGGAGAGGGAGTTAGGAGAAAGAGAAGGAAAGAACAGGAGGGGAGAGGTGGGCACGAGGAAACAGGAAGATTGGGACAGGGAAAGAATAGAGGAGAACAAGAAAAGAGATACTGTAATAGAGGGAGCCATTATAAATCTAAGGAGAAATATGGCACTAGGGAAATGCCCAGAGGTCTACAAGGATAGACCCAACTAACAATCTAAGCAATAGTGAAAAGGCTACCTTTAATGCTCTTCCATGGTAATGAGATTGATGACTATCTTATATGCCATCTTAGAGCCTTCATCCAGTAGCTGATGAAAGCAGAAGCAGACACCACAGCTAAACACAAGCCGAACTCCTGGAATCCACTTGCAAAGAGGGAAGAGTGATTAGCAAAGGGGTCAAGATCAGACTGGAGAAACCCACAGAATCAGCTGACCCGAACAAGGGAGAGCTCATGAACCCCAGAGTGATAGCTGGGAAACCATCATAGGACTGACCCAGCCCCCCTGAATGTGGGTGTTAGTTAGAAGGACTGGGAAGTCTATGGGGCCTCTAGTAATAGATCAGTGTTTATCCCTAGTATATGAATGGGACTTTGGGAGCCAATCCCATACAGAGGGATACTCTCTCAGCCTAGACACATGGGGGAGGACCTAGGCCCTGCCCCAAATAATGTGACAGACTTTGAAGACTCCCCATGGAAGGCCCCCCACACTCCCTGAGGAACAGAAACTGGATGGGCTGGGGTTTGGTGAGGGTGAGAAGGGAGGATGGGAGGGTGAGGGAACTAGGGTTGACATGTAAAACAACTTTGTTTCAAATTTAAATTAAAAAAGGAAAAATAAGATTGTCTCTCATGTGAGTTTTGTGAAAAATCAATTTTGAGTAAAATATTTGGCATTTCTGGGCCCAGGGAGATAACTCTGTGTGTAACGTGCTTGCTATGCACACAGGAAGACCTGAGCTTTGATCCTCATTACATACAAGCAGTGTGCTGCCTCTGTCACCCCAGTTTGGATCATGGGAGATGTGGTATAGAGGCAGGAAGATCCTAGTGGCTGTTTGTCAGCCAGAGTCTGGTGATGGGAGATGTTATTGTGTATATATGTTTCTCATACTGGTTAATAAAGCTCTGTGAGATAGCAAGATAGGCGGGGCTAGGAGACAAGGAGGAAAGAGGAAGTGGGAAGGAGGAGTCGAGATGTAGCCCTGGGAGGAAGGAAGACGCGTGCCGCAGCTCCCCGATAAGACGACCACGTGGAAATACTTAGATAAGTAGAAATGGGTTAATAATTAAGGCAGAGCTAGCCCATAAACAATAATGGTAATTGGCCAACAGGATTGTATCAAATACAGAGTCTCTGAGTGTTATTTGGGGCTGGTCTGGCTGTGGGCCCAGACTGGCGGGCTGGCGGAAACATACATGCTACAGTCTGGCTGAAACAGCGAGTCCCACATTCAGTGGCAGATCCTGTCTGTGGAAATAAGGTGGAGGGTTTGGAGCAATGATTAAGTGGGAAAGAGCTTGCTGTATAAGTCTGCTCTCAAGTCCCTAGCACCCATGTGAAGACCAGGTATGGCTTCATATGCCTATGACTACAGTGTTGGGGGAGCAGAGGCAGGTGCATCATGGGAGTTCTCTGTCCAACCAGTCTGGCTGAAATGGCAAGCTTCTGGCTTACTGAGGGGCCATGTCTTAATGGAATGAGGCAGAGAGTGAAAAGGAAGACAAAATACCATCCTCTGGCTTCCACCTGCATGCTCACGGGCACACGACACTCACCCATGTGCCTGCTACATGCATACAACATTAGACAGTTTTAAAAATTAGAAAGTGGAGAACAGCGGATGAGGACATCAACCCTGACTTCTGGTCTCTATATTCAAATGCACAGGCAAGCATACCTGCAGAACACATGTATGCTATCACACACACACACACACACACACACACACACACACACACTGTATGTATGTAGCATACCTGCAGAACACATGTATGCTATCACACACACGCACGCACACACACACACACACACACACACACACACAATGTATGTATGTAGCATACCTGCAGAACACATGTATGCTATCACACACACACACGCACACACACACACAATGTATGTATGTATGTATGCATGTATGTATGTATGTATGTATGTTTTTTCCAGGGATGGGTCACAGTCAAATATGCCCAAAGACATGTCAGTGACTTCAAAGCCTTCCTTTATGTACTACTATTGCATGTAAGATGAAGCTTAATTGTCTCATCATGACATTCACATTCTATTGAAGGACAGAGCCCAAATCCACCCATCATCCATCCATCTATCCATACATACATACACACACACACACACACACACACACACAAGCATACACACACACAAGCATACGCACACACAAGCATACACACACACACAAGCATACACACACACAAACATACACACACACACAAACATACACACACACGCATACACACACAAGCAACACACACACAAACATACACACACACGCGCATACACACACACACGCGCATACACACACACACACACAATCCAGAAAAGTAACTCACAGTCCCAGATATTGTAGCAGGAACTGATCTTGGATCCAAGTTTTGGATGGATAGAGGCCTGTTCCTCAACTTGTGATGCTTGGGCAGACAGAGGGTAATCCTTAATCAGAAGAGGGAGGGTTGCATAGAAGGGTGTCATAGTGTAATACAAAAAAATGAAAGGACCCAGAGACAGATAATGGGGTTCAGGCTTCAAGCTGAAGATCAGCAAAGCAAAGTAGCCAGCCACTAGCTCTCACCTCTTCCTCAGACCCAAAGGGGTGCTGCTGTCTCCACGAGTTCTCACTAAGCCTCAGACTGCTGCCTTTTCTCCGTGTGGCTGGAGAATCAATCTCCACATGAGACCCTTTGCTTTTTATACCTCCCTAGTGCTGGGATTAAATGTGTGTGGTCCCAAGTGCTGAGATCATCTTTGTGTGAGCTGTTTCTCTATAGGACTGGATTAGTTTTGTGTAGCTCAGTGTGGTCTTGAATTAACAGAGATCTATCTACCTCTGCTTCCAAAGTAGTGGGATTGAAGGTGTATAACACCACCACGCAGCTTCAATAGCTAACCATTGTGGCTGGCTTTGTTTTCTGTATCCTCAGGCAAGCTTTAATAAATCATTAAATAACATATCACCACATCATAGGGTGACATCCTAATGCCTGGTCCTCTGTGTAGCTCATCAAACATTCTCATATCAGCATTTGTTGCATGCACAGCCCTTTGTTTCACTTAACACAATGCCAGGCTCATAGTAGGTGAAGAATTTGTATTCACAAAACGGTCTTGTTCGTAATTCCATCTCTAGTTTTTACTTCAGTGCCTGGCACGAATAATGGAGAATCAGAAGTACTTTGCCTGTTTGATTGCTTTTTGAGACAGGGTTTCTTTGTGTAGCAGCCCTGGCTGTCCTGGAACTCACTCTGTGGACCAGGCTGGCCTCAGACTCAGAGGTTCGCCTGCATCTGCTTCCCGAGTGCTGGAACCAAAGACGTGCATCACCAGGGCCTGGCCCAGAAGTACTTTTTTGAACATCTGGGGATGGACAGCTGTTGTTCTCGGGTCTCCTTTCTTTAAGACATCTTTACACTACCCTACACGTTGTCGCTTGCACTTCATTCCTGCTGTGTGCTGGCAGGCATGCCACACTCACCTTGGCGGTGAATGCTGTTCCCACCCTCTCCCCACAGGCCTGAAATTAAGCCAATCTCAGACCATGTGGTGCCTGGCTGTGCATCTAGAAATGAGTTTTTATGGAGAATGAAACTGTGAGATGGGTCGGTGCATAATAGTGCTTGCTCTGCAAGAACAAGGCCCTGAGTTCAATCCCTAGTAGCCCGGCATGGCTGCCTGTGCCTGCTAACCCATCGATGCGGAGGGGGACATAGACAGGCAGATCTTCAGAGCTTGCTGCCAGCTAGCCTAGCCAAAAGGGCCAGCTCAGTGACAGACCCTGTCTCAAGGCAATACAGTAAAGGAAAGAAGACATGCCACATCAGAGGCTCTCTACCTGTGGGTCGCAATCCTTTGGAGGTTGAATGACCCTTCCACAGGGAACACCTCAGACCATCTGCATATCATATATTTACATGACCTTTCCTCGGGGAACACCTCAGACCATCTGCGTATCATGCATTTACATGACCTTTCCTCAGGGAACACCTCAGACCATCTGCGTATCATATAGAATGAACCTTCCTCAGGGAACACCTCAGACCATCCGCATATCATACATTTACATGACCTTTTCTCCATCTGCGTATCATATAGAATGAACCTTCCACAGGGAACACCTCAGACCATCCGCATATCATACATTTACATTATGATTCATAACCGTAGAAAAATGACAGTTGTGAAATAGCAATGAAAAAAATTTATGGTGGGGTGGGTCACCCCAACCTGAGGAACTATGCTATGGGTCACAGCTTTAGGAAGGTTGAGATCAGCTACGCTCCTGCTCATGCACAGTACACACGATAGCACACTCGTGTGCATGTACATTACCCCCACTGCTGGGGGGGGGACCTATCTGAAGAATGTAACAGAGGAAAGTTAAACACAGAGTTAACTGACATCTTTTCGATTCCAAGAGGAAAGCTATACTCTCAAGCAATCTCCAGTGATATGACTGGTTGAATGTAGATTAGAGCTTCACATGCAAGCTTTTTGATCTAGTGGGCTTGGGCTCCCAGGTATAAAAAGGAAAAAAAGAAATGTTGGGAAAGTACACTCTGTGCACTAAGTGGATACCATCTCCATGGCAACCTTGCCAGCATTGGTCACCATCACTTTTCACGAGAGCCTTGTAAGCTCAGAACTAGCAGTTGTCCCTTTCTTCTTGGCATCTCCAATCCATTTTTTCCCATTGCATTCACTAGAATGATGAGTCTCTCTCTCTCTCTCTCTCTCTCTCTCTCTCTCTCTCTCTCTCTCTCTCTCTCTCTCTCTCTGTGTGTGTGTGTGTGTGTGTGTGTGTGTGTGTGGTGTGTGTGTGTGTGTGTGTGTGGTGTGTGTGTAGGAGAGAGAAAAAGAGAGAAGAGAGAGGTTGAGGTGTGTGAGATAGACTGAAGGAGACTGCAATTCATTAAGAATCACAGAAAAATTCCTGCACCCCATCTTGGTGAATAGGCCTTTGGCGGCTATATTTTTAATTCCTCTTCACTGGTCCCCAGACCACTAAAAGTATTCATCACCTCTTCAGGGAGACAAGGGATGTCTCAGCTTGTCTGGAAGATTCTATCTAGTCTTACTTATTTGAACCATATTCATCACGATTTCTGTTTATTTCCCAAGGGTTCTCAACTGAAGAGTGTCTGATGGTGAATCTGGAGGCACAGGGAGACATCAGAAGGCCATTTGATTAGTCCTGGATGTGAGGGGTGTTACTGGTTGCTGTGTAGAGGAAGACATCTCAACAAGGAGGTACAGGTGCATAGAACCGATTCCAGAGGCTACTGCTGATGGATTAAATGTTAGTGAAGTTGTCTTCAGTGTCTTATAATACATACATACATACATACATACATACATACATACATACATACATGCATACATACATTGAATGAGGCATGATGGTGCTTACCTGTAACCCCAGTCTTAGGAGGTTGAAGCAGGGGTATTATGAGCTCTAGATCAGTCTGAGATATAAGACTCTCTTTCAATCCCTGCTCCCCCCCAAAAAAAGTAAAGCAATGGAAATTTGTAGGCAAACTTCAGGTTTGTCTTGCTTTTGCAAGTTGATTGTGTTGTAAGATAATTGAGAGAAGGAAAGGGCATAGAGGAAGGAAGAAAGAGGGTGACGGGACAGAAGAAAGACAGAGGGAAGAAAGGTGAGCTTGGCAGGAGGGATTTTGGAAGAAAGGAAGGAGGAAGCTGAGAAGGGAGGAAGATGAGAAGGAAGAAAGGGGAAACAGAGGGGAGGAAGAATGGGAGATGGGACAGAATGGAAGAGGAAAGGCAAAAAGCAGAGAGGAGAAGATGAAGGAGAGAGGGACTGACTGCTTTACAACGATTGAGTGTAATGTTTTCCTTGAGATCAGCCATTGTTTTTGGTTGTAGTATCATAAAATGAGAAGCCCAGAGTGGCGAGTCCTCCCCAAACACTCGAATTCTTGACACCCATCCCCCCACACACACCTGTCACAGTTCTGTTTGTTAAAGTTAATTCTCAGGTGATGACTGAGTCAGGAAATGGAATCCAGGGACCTTCCAAACTTGACAAGCAGAGCAGAGACACCCACTTCTCCTACCTTCCCAGTAATGTCCTTGAAGAAACAAACTGTCCCTTGTTCTTGAGTAACCACACAGTTCCAAAGAGAATGAAGATGGAGACTCACCTCCTAGCTCATCCACAGTCAAGGCTGGCTGAAAGCAGGTCCCAGGGATATCAGCCTCTGACCAGGGACCTGGAGCTCCTTTTTTTTTTTTCCCTGAGGAGTGTAGACTCCGTGCTCATTACTCATCCTCACTATGCCCAGTGGAAGCCATGGGGAGGCAGCCGCTTTCTATTCGTCTCTCCATCCATGGCACAGGTTGGTCCAGTCACCTCTGTAAATTGTGTAAGCCCCTCCCATGGAGAAGCGGCATGCTGTTGGCAGGGGTCTGGAGGGACAAGTGCCCTCCTACTGTCAAGGTGGGAGTGTTAGCTGCACAGCTCACCTTGGGGGAATGTGGATAGAATTCAAATCAGTGTTAGAGCAAGCCTTTCTAACAGCTGGGCAGGAGTGCCACATCTTAGTACCATGCTGGAAATGCTAAATGAGGGGCTAAGTGGGCACATGGAAGGATGCATAAGGAACACCCATAGTGACACGGGAAATATACATTGCTGAGGCATGGGTGGGCTGTAATGATTCATTCACTCTGCAGGGAAACACCGCAGAGACCATTTTGTTTGTTTGTTTTGTTTAATGAAGAAGAAGAATTTCCCAAAATGTTTAATTAAGTGGAGACAGCTCTTTGCAGAGTGATTCGTAGCTCTCAGCAAAAATAAAGATGAGGAATATGAAGAAGGAGAAGAAAGTGCAGTCTAAAGTGGATGAGGAGAAACGAGGGAGGTCAATGGGCGTGGCCAGTGCAGCAGGTGTGACAGAGTGGATATCTCACTACAGAGGTCAATTTTCTCCTTCCATCCTGTTGGTTCTGGGATCAAGCTCAGGTCATCAGACTTGGTGGCAAGACAGTTTGGGCAGCTGAGGTCAAAGTACTTGGACAGATGCATAGTTCAATGGCGCTTGAACGCTGCCCTTGCAATAGCAGGATTGGATCTGGAGGGCAGCATGACAAGTGAAACCTGCCAGTGGCTGGAAGCAAGGGCCACATGGTCACAGCAGGAAGAATTGAAAAAGACTGAGTCCACAGAAGCAGAGAGTGAAAGTGGGATTTCCCGGGTAAAATGAGGAGATTTGAAGTTTGTCAAACTTCAAGGCAGAAGATGTGTTCTGTGGGTTTTATCACACAGTGGTACAATAGTTAAAAATGAAGTGTCATATACTCAAAACTCGCTAAGAAACTCATGTGTCTACACCATGTGTGGTGCACACACATACACACATATGTACAAATGGTGATGGTGCATATGTTAATTAATTCAGTGGTGGCAATCATTTCATAAAGTGTAGGTATATCAAGTTGTCAAGTTAAATGCTTTAAATCAGTCAGCACCCCCAGAAGGTAGCACTGGCTAAACCCCAAGTTTAAAAGATAAGTAGAGGAAGAGATTAAATGAGGAAGGGCATGTGAGTGACTGGAGGAGGTAGGGATGGATATGGACAAGATCCACTGGGTATATGTGAAAAATTGTTAGAGAATAAATAAAAAATATTTTTAAGACTTATATGCCTTGAGTATACAAAACTTTTATTGGTCCCTGATACCTCATCAAAACTTGAAAAATAAACTCCATCTAAGGCTCAAAAATTCAGCCTGATTTAGTCTAAAGTTAAAAACGCTTTTAAAACAACTTTAATGGGTTCTGTCTGAGAAGAACCTATAAAGGCATTCACGGCATGACTGAAGTTTAACAATCTCTTTATAAAAGAATGTGGTGCACCTAAACACTGAGCCGAACTCCTAGAATCCAGATGCAGAGGTGGAAGAGTGATGAGCAAAGGGGTCAAGACCACGCTGGAGAGATCCACAGGAACAGTTGACCTGAACAAGGGTGAGCTCATGGACCCCCAGTCTGATAGCTGGGAAATCAGCATAGGACCAACCCAGACCCCCTGAATGTGGGTGTCAGTTAGGAGGACTGGGCAGTCTATGGGGCCTCTGGTAATGGATCAGTATTTATCCCTAGTACATGAATGGACTTTGGGAGCCCATTCCACATAGAGGGATACTCTCTCAGCCCAGACACATGGGGAGGTCCTAGGCCCTGCTCCAAATGATGTGGCAGACTTTATCACCCATGAAAGGCCTCACCTTCCCTATGGGAAGCAGAAAGAGGATGAGATAGGGGGTTGGGGGGTCAGGGGAGGATGGGAGGGAGAGGGAACTGGGATTGACATTAAAATAATATTGCTTCTAATTTAACTAAAAAAGAATGTTGTGGTATCATGGATAAATAAGGATTGGGAAAAACAGATAGGCTGATAGATATTGATTCAGGAAAAAAATCACTTACAACAGAGACAGATGACCACCAGCAGGTTCCCATCCCAAAGATGCCTCTGAATGCTATCTGTCTCTGACCAGGAAGCAAGAGAGAGCCTCTGGGGTCACTGACCCCAGACCTAGTTCTCCCAGGTCATGTCCGCATATGTCCCCATCCCAAATGGGCGTGGTCAGTGCAACAGGTGCGGGCGGAGTGAATATCTCACTACAATTCCCCTTTTAGTCTAAAGGAAAGATTTAGGCTTGATACAAAACTATATACAAAGACAGTAAATATCAAGTATGCTCCAAGAAAGGAAACTCAAGAACATATACACGTAGGACCTACATGGTGATATATATCTGCAATGCTGGCATTTGGAAAATACAGGTAAAAAGATGAGGTAGGTGTTCAAGGTTAGCTTTGGCTACATAGTAAATTGAGATTAAATTGAAATCTAACCTGAGCTACATGAGACCTTGTCTTTAAAAATAATGAATAAAAGGGATACATCTATTTATTTATTTACTTATTTACTTATTTACTGAATGCTTTTCCCAGACGGAGTTTTCCTGTGTAGCCTTGGCTGCCTTGGAACTCACTCTGTAGACCAGGCTGATCTTGAATTCTCTGAGATTTGCCTGCCTCTGCCTCCTGAGTGCTGGGATTAAAGTCATCCATCACAACCACCTGACATGAATACATCTCTTTAAAAGATTTATTCATTCTTATTTCACATGTAAATACTCTACCCGCATGTATGTGTCGGTACCATGCGTGTGCAGTGCCCGCAGAGGCCAGGAAATTAGAGTCACAGACAGTTATGAGCACAAACAACAAAACAAAATCAAACAAAGAAAAACATACCCTCGTGTCCTCTGCAAGAGCTCCTAACTGGTCCAGAACTCTTTATAAAAGATGAGATGATAAATATGGGTGTTGCTGTAGCTACTTCAATTCTGCTACTGTAAAAAGGTCTCCAGGTTAAGCCAGAAAAGAATTAGTGCCTGAGTCCTGAAAACTACTTGTGACACTAATAGCTAAATATTATATAATGTCTGTGCATCATAAAATCTTATTTTAATTTTAAAAAATATTTATTTTATATGTATGTCCAAGTATATGTCTGTGCACAACATGCATGCAGTGCCTACAGAGGCCAGAAGAGGGTATCAGATGCCCTGGAACTGGAGTTATAAATCATTGTGACCTGCCTCTGCCCTCTGCTAAGATTAAAGGCATGCACCAACACAGCAGGTAACACTTCCTTGGTTTTAATGGGCTTCAGAGGAAATTGCTACACTATATGGAATAATTTTAGAATGACGATCCTATAAATATTTGCATCCAAGTTTTCATCTGGAAATACACACACATATACACACACACACGTATGTATTCATTTTCATTCCATTTGTTCTTCATAGGAAGGTCACTCACTCAAGAGTACAATTGGACTCAATAGTTTAAAGAATGTGGGCACAAAGCTGTATGGGTAGGCAAGGGGGTGGCTCTGGGAGGAGTTGGGGGTGATTAAAATGTATTTTTATGAAATAGTCAAAAGAATTAATAAAATATTTTTTTAAAACTTCATAAGAAAAAAAATAGGATCAGGTAGTCTAGAAATCTCACTTCTGCATAAATTTCCAAAAGCAATGAAATCAGGGGGCTTGGGAGATGTCCTGGTGGGTAAAATACTTGTGAAAACCTATGTTCAGATCTTCATCACTCATGTAAAATCCAGACATGATAGCTCAACAATTGAAATGCCAAGGCGGAGACAGGCAGAGAGGTTGGATCCTTGTGGCTCATTAACCAGCCAGTGTATACAAAACAGAGAGACCCTATTTTAATTAGTCAAGATGGAAGCCAGGCGGTGGTGGCGCACAACTTTAGTCCCAGCACTTGGGGGGCAGGGACAGGAGGATCTCTGTGAGTTTGAGGCCAGCATGGTCTACAGAGCGAGTTCCAGGACAGGCTCTAAAACTACAGAGACCCTGTCTTGAAAATAAAACAAAGCAAAACAAAAGATAAGACAAGATGGCTGGGAAGATAGATCAGTAGATAAAGGCACTTATGGTCAAGCCTGATGGCCCCAGGTTGGTCTACTGAATACACATGATGGAAGAAGAGAATTGAGTCCTACAAGTTGTCCTTGGTACAACACACACACACACACACACACACGTCTCATGGCATACATTTGACCCTTAGAGTAAAAGAAACTATCTGAAGCCATCATCTTTCCTGTTGGGATAATCTTTTACTGTGTGAGGATGTAATTGTACCATCTGCACACACACACACTATATGGATACTGCATATATTTACATGATAAATGAATAATGAAATCAGTAGATGTGTCTGCACTGCCATGCTACTGAAACACTAGTCAGTCATGATAGCCAGGAAGCATCTGTATCCAACACATAAAAACATAAAGAAAATGGCATGTACATACAACAGAGTAACACTGAGCCTGACATGGTTTTCATATGAACGGTCTCCGGTCGGCTCATGAGTTGAATTGGCCCCTGACTGATGGAATTATTTTGGGAAGTGTTAGAAACTTTAGGTGAGATCTAGCAGGAGGAGCCAGGTCACTGGGGAGTGTGCCTTTGAAAGCTTTATCTGGCCACTAGAGCCTGACTTAGTCTCTGCTTCTTGCCCATGATGAGTTAAAGGAACTCGACCACATGCTCCCAGTGGCACAGGTCCAGAAACCATGGAGTCTGCCATGATGGGTGAATCATCTCTGAAACCATGAGCCAAAATCAGTCTGTCCTCCCTAAAGTTGTAACAATAACGTACACACAATAACAAGTGTTAGCAGTGAAAGTGACAGACACGGAAAAAGACAAGGCTGTGGTGTCTCACTTATATGAAGACCATAAATAGAAAAACTCATAGAAGCCCAGGACTGAGCAATGTTTACACGACACTGCCATATTGAGATTTGGTTCAAAGGATGGAAATTTTCAGCTAAGCGGAAAGAATTACTGAGATAGTGTCAGCGAGATGTTCAGTGGGTAAAGTCATTTGCTGCCAAGCCTGATGTCCTAAGTTCAATCCAGGGGACTCACATGGTAGAGGGAGTACACTTACCACTGTGGATTTTCCTCTGACCGCCATATAAGCACAGTGGTGCATGAATACATCACACACACAAAATAAATACATAAATGTAAAGGAAACTACTGAAAATGTATCTCAAGTGTCATTATCCCAAATATGATAAATAAATAACATTGGTCAGTTCTATTTAACCATTCCACAATGCCTCTAAATATCAAAACATCAAACTGTATATCATCAATATATATATATATTGCCAATTTTAAATATTTCTTTAATGAAGGAAAATGAATGACAGAATGAATAAACAATAGTAAAGATAATTCACTGGGTTTTGTCAATGGTAAAAAAAAAAACCCTCTATCTCTGAACGAATTTCTTTGATTCAGAATAGTCAAGACTGCAGTTACACACTGATTCCTTAATCAACATTTTTGTTGCTGATTGGCCGAACATGACCCACACACTGTGACATTCCATTGTTGAACAAATCTCTTGATTGGCTGAGGCCACAATCTTCATTCCTAGAATTCTCATGCTTGAAAACTAAGCCTTCTACTCAGACCACACAGACCAAGGGTGGAAGAGGAAAATATGACATCAAAGTGGAGATTAGATTCCCAAGAGGGAACTGGTAGATGTTTATCACAGGAAACACAAGTTTTGCTGGTGGGATGGCTCAGGGGTGGAGGCACTTGCCATCAACTTGACAGCATGAATTTGATCTGTAGGACCCATGTAGAAGGAGAGAATTGACTCCTGAAAGTTGTCTTCTGACTTTCATGAGGGTACTATGGTGCAGGTGTGTCTCCAACTACAAAACAAATAAATGAATGAAGAATTATTGTACATACTGAGAAAGAAAACAAAAATTTTCTTGTTACAACCAGTTTTCCCGCCAGCCTGGACCCACAGCCTACTCAGTCCTAAATAACACACAGAGACACTGTATTAGATATAAAGCTGTTGGCCTGTTACTAGCAATTTTTTATTGGCTAGCTCTGTCTTAAATATTAACCCATTTCTATCAATCTAAGTATTTCCACGTGGTCTTCTTTTACCAGAGGATCGAGACCCTTTACTCCTCTCACGTCCTATGTCTTGACTCTTTACTATATCTCCCAGAATTCTCCTTGTCTCCTAGTTCCTCCTATCTTGCTTTCCTATTGGCCAACAGGGCTTTATTCATTAACCAATAAGAGAAACATATTTATAGATGGACATCTCTCATAATTTACTCTTTTTTGTCTAAATAAAAAAGAAAGATTTTAACTTTAACATAGTAAAATTACATTAACAAAACATTTATTAAGCAAGAACTATAGTTAACAATATTTAGTCCATTAACATTATCAAAAATTAAATTAAATATTCTATTATCTATCCTACCTCTGTGAATCTAAAGTCTTATGTGTAACTTATCTTTAATCCTAACTAAGGAAAACTATAACCATAACTATCTGTCTTCAACTCCTTCAAAGACCACAGAAGGATAATATATAAACTCTAGAAATGACGGAGACACCTGGCCTGGTCGTCACTGTAATGTTCCATCTTTAGCCTGTAGGCCATAGTGTGTTTGGCAGACTTTCCAGCAAAACAGGAAACCTTAAACTGTCCCACCTGTGTTGGCAGTTTTTCAGTCATTTTTCTCTGTGTCCTGTAGAATGTCTTGCAGACTCTTTTATGAAGCAGAAACCCTGTAGCAATGTCCATCTTGTATCATCAGTCACTTTCCTGTGGGTCCTGCATGTACAGTTTATACAGCATAAAGTCAAACAGTCCAGACAAGAGCAGTATCTTCCCCAAATGCCATATTCTGTAGGTCTTTGAAAGGTTTGAAGAATGTCTATCCATCTCAAATACATCTCTGTTTATCTAGAAAACCTAGATAACTTAACTAGTTTTGACTACCATAGGTAACTATCTACAGTCTGTACTTAATTATACAATACATTTTAAAATGAGCTATATAAACACAATACCTAAACAAGAGGAGAAATATACATATCACAAAATTGACCTTAAAGTGTATCAATAAATGAAAATCCATTCCAAAACAAAGTAATCATTTCTGTACCATAATTCCCTTTTTACCTTTAAAAAGAGATTAGTTGTGATCATTAACCATTTATAACCAACCCCATATAAATAAAAACAAATACTTATAAACAATATTTGGGTATTTAGGTGTTGTTCTTACCAAACTGCTTCCTGTCATGGGAATGCTAAGAAGATGCAGAAATCCTGGCTGTAGTCTGTAAGGCTGCCTTGTCCTGGCTGTTTTAATGTTAAATCACCTGAGATTTAACACTGCTTCAGGGGATCTCACTTGATCAAACCATGTTAGTCTGGAAGGAATCCACAGCTTTTCATTTTCTGTGGAAACAAAAATAGAAATTCTTTTCCCAAGTAATCTGTCCTTAGACTTAAATTTTGAAGTTAAAGCATTTTTAAAATATATGTATTGGACTAATCCAGCAGCATTTGTTTTAACAGTTTTTTGCTATTTTCTCACCAATCAAACAATACAAAAACAACATAATATCGTACAGTATCCAGACTCTGTGTGCTTTCCATCTTCACGTGGCTTTTTTATCATTCTATTTCTTTTACTTCTATGTTTTCATTTATTGAAACATGTCTTCTCTGTGTAAATTTTTCCTGTTCTGGAATTCACTCTGTACACCAAGGTCACTTAGAAATCACAGAGATCTCTTTGCCTCTGCCTTCATTTCATATTGATACAGAACCTATGAGCAGGAGAGAAATGGAGATGCTTTGTGGATGGCATAGTGTTCATGAGGAGGGAAAACCAGTCATTAACTTTATAACATGATGAAAAGCTCAGATATAGAAACATGGAGGACTCTGGGACAGTCTGGAGACCTGAAGACTTTTCCACCAGAAATCATGGTTGTATCAAGTTCTGAAGAATGAAGAACTTGTCTTCCTGGCAGTTTGTAGTAGAGTTCCTGTTTGAAAAGTTGAGATGGTGTTGTGCTTCTGTTCCTGATGGGAGATGTCCTTCTGTAAATATGTCTCTTGACTTGGTTAATGAATAAAGCACTGTTGGCCAATAGGAAAGCATGATAGGCAGGATTAGGAGACAAGGAGGATTCGAGGAGGAAGTAGGGAGGAGATTCAACATATAGGACAGAGAGAGAACAACTCTCTCCAGTAAGATAAGACCTCGTGGAAATACTTAGATTAATAGAAATAGGTTGATATTTAAGACAGAGCTAACCAATAAGACATGCTAGCAATAGGCCAACAGCATTATATCTAATACAGCGTCTCTGTGTATTATTTGGCGCTGGCACGGCTGTGGGACCAGGCAGGCAGGAAAACTACTTGAACAAAATGGCGCCTACAAAGTGGCTACTAAAAACTTCCACTTAAAACTTGACAAAAGCTTACAAAGGTGTTTTAGAAACAAAAGAACAGAGGCAAGCAAGACTTCTTGGTAGCAGTATTTTCCTCGGTTGGGCTCTGTCTTGCTAGAGAAAAGCAGAAATTTGCATGGCTCCTTTAAGGGAGGTTTCCTGACTCAGCATACACAGCAATGGCTTCAAAATTTACATCCAAGGACAGGTTACTGGGGGAAAGGATTCCTATATTTGTTTCCACAGAAAATGAAAAGCTGTGGACACCTTCCAGACTAACATGGCTTGATCAAGCAAGACCCCCTGAAGCACTATCCCAGCAGTCACCATTCAAAACTGTTGGGACAAGGCAGCCTTACAGACCACTACGGCTAGGATTTCTGTGTCCTCTTAGGATCCCCCATGACAGCGCCCCCTACCAGCAGGAAGCAGTTTGGAAAGAACAACTGCCAAATTCCCAAATATTGTTTATAAATGTTTGTTTTCATTTAAATGGGGTTGGTTATAAATGGTTAATGATCACACCCAATCTCTTTAAAGGTAAAAAGGGGATTATGGTATAGAAATGAATACTTTGTTTTGGAATGGATTTTCATTTATTGATACAATTTAGGGTCAATTTTGTGATATGTATATTTCTCCTCTTGGTTAGGTATTGTGTTTATATAGCTTGTTTAAAAATGTAATGTATAATTAAGTACTGGTTATAGATAGTTACCTATAATAGTCAAAACTTATAGTTAGGTGAGTTAAGTTTCCTATATATGGAGAGATGTATTTGAGATGGATAGACATTCTTCAAACCTTTCAAAGACCTACAGAATATGGCATTTAAAATGGTTTAGGGTTTTTCCTGACAGTGAGGCACAACTGCTCCTGGCAACACCACCTGCGTCAGAAAGGAAGATGGACATCAAAGAAACTTGTTATGGAGTTTACTTCCAATATGGCAAGTCTAGCCATATGGACAAGAAACTACTCTTGTCTAGACTGTTTGACTTTATGCTGTATAAACTGGACATGCAGAATCCACAGGAAAGTGACTGCTGAAACGAGATGGACATTGCTACAGGGTTTCTGTTTCATAAAAGAGTCTGCCAGACATTCTACAGGACACAGAGAAAAGTGACTGACAAACTGCCAATACAGGTGGACAGTTTAAAGTTTCCTGCTTTGCCGAGGAGTCTGCCAGACACACTATGGCCTATGGGCTGAAGATGGAACATTACAGAAGAACTTCGGGTGATTGACCAGGCAGTGAGTTGTCTCTGTCATTTCTAGAGTTTATATACTATCCTTCTGTGGTCTTTACGGGGTTGAAGACAGATAGTTATGGTTATAGTTTTCCTTAGCTAGGATTAAAGGTAAGTTACATAGAGGGGTCTTCCCCGGCCTTCGGCAGCAGGTGGCGGGGGCTGTGACTGCAGCTTCGGGGGAAGGAAGGGGGCACGGGCACAGGCATGGGCAGCAGCCTCCACCAGCAGTTTTGACCCCCGGCCTGGCTGGCTGCCTGTGTCCCAGTTACTGATGGCTGTTCAGAGTCAAAATTAATCTGGGCTTCTACTTTTGACAGAACGTCTCTTCCTAACAGGGTAAGGGCATTCTGGGATAACCAGGAAGAGTGGGATACCCAGCCCATGCCAAGGTCCACTGCTCTTTGGGTAGTCCATGAATGCTGCTGTTGCCCCGTGGCACCCATTACCCAAGATTTCTTTTCCTTTAATTTTCCTAATGGCTGTATCAGCACAGAATGTTCTGCTCCAGTATCCACCAAAAATTTGACTGGTCGCCCCACCATTTTTTAAAGTTTCCCTGGGCTCGGGAAGGTTTGACTACCCCGTCTCTCTCCTAATCCTCATCTTTTCCCAGGGCTCGGACCTTTGATTCTTGGGGCAGTCCTTTTCCCAGTGTCCTTTCTCTTTACAATATGCACACTGGTCCTTGTCAAGTGGGGTCCTGTTGCCCAGGTTCCCTGTTTTAAATTTTTAAACTTTTTCTTCTATCTATTATCTTTTCATGGGGCCAAGATTTTAGTCAAATTTTTTTTTCTGTTTTCTGTCATGCTTTTTTTCCCACTTTTTTCTGCTCTCTCTCTTTTTATTTTTTTCTGTTCCTTTTCTACATTTTTTTCTGTCCTCTGTCTCTTCTCTCCAGTCTCTCTTTTGTAATACACTTTCTCTGCCTTTTTTCATTAAATCATGCCACTCAGCTTCCTGTAACCCTTCCTGTCTCTGGAGTTTCTTTCTAATATCTGGGGCCAATTGTCCTAGGAAGGCCAGAGCCACCGAAGTTCTCTGGGCTTCTGAGACAGGGCCAAAAGGAGTCCTCTTTACCTTAGCCAAATCGGTGGGCCATCTCGCGGCGCCTCAGAGACCCGCCACCAGAGCCTGGCGATGGACTTTCAAGCTCTCCCTACCTTCAGCTGTGTTGAATTCCCAATTAGGGCGAGCCATGCCAATCTCGTTTTGCAGCTGCGGGGCCCCAAGGACATTTTTTTCTATCCTCTAACAGTATTCTCTCCACTCCTTGGTCGTGAAGAGCGCCTGCAGCCACTGCTGTCAATCATCCCAATTAGGCTGGTGAGAGAACATAAGGGACTCCACCAACCCCATGGGGCGTTGGGGATCCTCTGAGAAAGGGTGGCGGTGGTTATTTTTCCGATTATAAAGATCCGAGGAGGAGAAGGGCCAGCATTGGAGAGGCTGCAATCTGGCCACTGACACTAGGGGGCCAAACGTGTGCAGCGGCAGGGTCACGACTCTGTTCAGCCACTCCTGCGTGGGTCCTTTCCCGCCACCAAAGCCTGAGCTTCAGGGTGGGCAGAAGGTTCCCCTGCGGCACCCTGGTCTCTAGCTTATCCATCCAGGTGAAGAATCTGAACTGTATCAAGAATGACTTTGAGAGACACTGAGGAAGGACAGAGGTGGCCTCTGATGGCTGGTCACCTCACGGGGTCCAGAGCGGGGAGGGAGCCCAGAGTTCACCTGCCATGCTCATGGCCCCGAAGTCTCGCTGGGTCTCCTGGCCCTGAAGATGTCCCTGTGCAAGTGCTCGTGGGCAGCAGGGTCTGGATGAGAGCCAGGTCCAGTCTGAAAAAAGTTGCCTTCACAGCTTGGATAATCTCAGAATTAAAAGGGTCCCCTCTGGTGGCCATCCAACATCAAATGTCAGCCACTCAGGCACAAGAAGTCTGCCAGGATCTCCCTAACCTCAACTGACAAATTATGGGCCCAAGACCTTAGTCCAGTGGTCAAGAGTCAAACTAAGGGGAGTCCTCTGTCGTCACCATCTGTCCTATGATAAAACTATGGACAAAGACACACAGAATGAAAATGCACAAAACAGACTAACAGATCCAGACCCACACGACCCATCAGCGTCTTCCACCAGCCGGCAAAAGAATGGCACGGCCACGGCCATGGGGGAGGAAGCTTCTGCTTCAACAACAGAGCTCGGTCCTACCGACCGACAGACGGAAGCTACCAGGCGTCCTGGGGCTCTCACACCTCCCAGGGCGTCCCCCAGGGTGGCAGCCTGTGATTGCCTAGCATGTCTGCTGATCACAGTGCCCTAGTCCTTACCGCAAGAGCATAGCTGCAAACTGAAACCGCAAACTCGCGTTCCAGAAAACAGATACTCAGAACGGACACACTGGCTGACACACACACACACACACACACACACACACACACACACACACACACAAACCCCAGAGGGATCCCCTCACCTCGAAGTCAGTTCTCCGGTGTGAGGACTGGTCACAGTTTCCTGGCCAACACACCAAATGAAAGACCTGCAGAGAGTGGACCTTCATACTTCCACTCAGGAAAGGCGACACCCCAAATCACTCACGAGAAGCCATCTCGATGCAAATAGCATGAGGAATGTTTATTCCAAGTGCACTGGGATCCACAGTCATATGCCATGCAGGGGTAGAGGACTGAGGGTCTCGAGGGCAGAATTGAGATAGCTTTTATAGGATTTACATCAGAGCTAACAAGGCCAGTTTCAAAGCTAGCCTGTTATTTTCGCTAGGCCTAAATGCAAGGTAGGCAAGGTCATGGGACTGTTTAAAACATGGATGGTTAATGAGGTTTCCAAGGTTACAGAGACTTCACAGAGTACACAGTTTTTACAAGGCGGGATTGTTTATCTCGACTGCAAGGTTAGGGGGTTTTCTTTCTCTAGGACCAGTGGCTCAGTGGCCTTGTCCTAGAGCCTTAAGATGATGGGGGCAGGGAGAATGTACTCTCCAGCCAGGGAGTTATCTATATCTATAGGCAGAAGTCCTGGTTCTTTCTAGTTTTCCCTTCTTGCCATGAGTCTCGTCTTTTAGTTATTTTCTTTGTGGACCGGATGACCCATAACAATTCCCAGACTGTTGTTGTGGATAACGGCATTCCTCAGAAACTAGGTGGTTATAATAATAATAATAATAATAATAATAATAATAATAATAATAATAATAATTTCCAGAAATCGGTCATTGTGACCAAGCTATTTCATGTGCTTTCTTTTTCCTGAGCTTTGCATGCAGCTAGGGTGATTATTAAATACATGGTGGTGGATATTTTTAAATTTCTAGTTTTAGTGGTCATTAGAGAGCTAGGCTGTATTTTCATTCTTTCATGGTCACACCCTTTTGGGCCTGTTTTCAGGTGCAGGTGTGACTGTGGGAAGATAGAGAAGGTGGGGGTGCACTCTCTCTCGGGTTGCAGAGAGCACCGGGCGGGCAGAGACTGCATCTTCTGCAGTAGCAACGCCACTGCGGTTATTTATTCTTACCTGTGTAAGTTGTTCCCCAATAAAACACCTATTTATCTTTATCTTGAGTCTGGTGAACTCCTTAACCCCCCACCTTCAGCTTTTAGCCACTGAACCCTCTCTCCAGCCACTGGCCATCTTTCTTACTTACTTTCTACCATTGATTTTTGAGGCAAGGCCTCTCGCTGAGTCCCGAGGTCATTGATTTGTCTAGACTGACTAGCCAGCATTCAACAGGAATCCTTCTGTGTCTGACTTTCCCAACACCGAGATTGCAAGTGCTCGCTGCTGTGGTCAGCTTTTTACAATGGCACTGAGGAGGTAGCTCAGATCTTCATGCTTGCCTGGCAAACACTTTATTGATCAAGCCATCTCCAAGGCCCTTTGTTCATCTTATTAATCTCCTCTCTCTTCTGCTCTTCTGTGTCTGTTGTCTGTGTCTCTTTCTCTCTCTCACAGTATATATATATATATATATATATATATATATATATATATATATACATACACACACACACACATATTTGTGCATGCGTGTCCCCCCTCCGCCCCGTGTGGCATATATATGTAGCTAGAGGTTGATATCGTGTCATTCTCTATCACTCTCCATATTATTATTTGAGATGGGGCCTCTCACTGAACCTGAGCTCTGTTTTGACTAGACTGGCTGGCCACAAGCCCCGGGGATCCACCTCTCTCTGTCCTACAGGGTTGGAATTACAGATACTAACCTCTTTACATGGCTTTTACCTGGGTGTTGAGGAATCAAACTTAGATCCTTATGCTTGTGCAATGTGTACTTTATCTACTGAGTCATCTTCCCAGACCCCTTATTCTTCCCTATGCATTGAGAGATCTGGAAGATGGAAGTGGGTTATTGTCCTATTCTTTTTTCCTTTTGGATTTATTCATTTATTACATAGTGTTCTGTCTGCATGTACACCTGCAGGCCAGAAGAGGGCGCCGATCTCATTACAGATGGCTGTGAGCCACCATGTGGTTGCTGGGAGTTGAACTGGGGGGACTTCTAGAAGACCAACTAGTGTTCTTAACCACTGAGCCATCTCTCCAGCCCCTATTTCCTAGTTTTAACTGACAGTTTGACACAGCCTCGAGTCACGTGAGAAAAGAGTCTCAATGGAGATACTATCCAGATCAGAGTGCTATGTGGGAATATCTGTCAAGAGACTGTTTTTATTATTAAGTGGTGTAGTAGGGTCCAGCCCACTGTGGCTAGCACCATTTCAATGGACAGCTGGTCCTGGCCTGTACTAGAAAGCTAATGAAGCATGAGTCTATGAGCAAGACAGCAAGTAGCATCCTCCATGTGTTGCATTTCTGCCGGTATTCTCTTGGCCAAGGGTGCGTCCCCTGATCAGAGGCAATGCCTCATGGAACAGCAGGTAGTCCTGTGTCTTTTATTTCCTACCTCGAGTTCCTGCACTCACTTCTGTCAATGATGGCCTGTGACCTGGAAGTGTAAGTGAAATAAATGCCTCTGGTCAGAGTGTTTTATCACAGGAAAAAAAACAAAAACAAAAGGGAAGTCGGACAGTTAGGAATCAGTAAGCCAATGGTTCTTAACTATGGCATTTGGGGATCTGATCATTCATTGCACTGAGGGTCTGTCCTGGGCATTACAGGATGCTAAGCAGACTCTCTAGGTCCTACACATTGGATTTCTGTATCCCCCATCCAATGTGGCAATCAAAACCATCCTCTGGCACTGCCAAGGGTCTCCTGATGGACAGCGTCATCTCAATTTGGGAACATCCAAGTGACCCTTTCAACCATGCATTCCTATGGCTCAATCATTTCCCAACTGTCTGTACTCTGTGCACTACAAGCAACGGTCTGTTTCAGGCACTAAATACTCAGACAGGTGCAGGTGGAGAACCACCCTCACCCGCACTCCCATTTGACAGAAGACAAGCTAGTCTCTCACGGAGCCAAGACGTGCGTGAGTAGGCAGCAATTGTAGTAGGCTGTGCCAAAAGCCTTTTCCTCTCTGGCAACTCCGTAGTGCATTTTCTCAGCGTGGAGACTTGCTGCCTCTGGGAGAGGTCTCAGCCATCATCAGTTTCTTTGCTAATGAGTTTAACTAGTCAAAAAGTTTCTTTGCAATTCCCTGACCAGCCTGGGCTTGTCTGATCCTAACAAGCACAGAGCTCTCATCCCTAGGGGGCCACACCAGATGAAATGGAAGGCCAATTACTCCAGCCCTGTGGGGAGGAGACCTTGATGGGTGCTCTTGGGTTAGCTGAGTTCTCACCCTTGGGAAGCCACCAGGAGTTTCAACTTAATGAGGCATGTCTTAGTCTTAGGAGAGTGGTGTATTGTGTTCATCTAAACTGATCTGGGGATCTTGGCATTTCCAACTTGTGAGAGCAGGTGAAAAGAATCTCACTGGGCATTAGGAGCTTCAGAGAACAGTTTGAAGTTTGCTGTCATTAGCCCTGGGGTGGTTTGTGTTTTGTTCTTTGAGTTATCTCATCTCTCTGTAGATATTGACTATGATAGTCATCCAAGGTGTCAATGCTGAAGATGTTACATAGAAGTTCTTGGACACACACACACACACACACACACACACACACCAACTTCTGTCAGTCCTGTGACTTTAGTTACCATTGATGTTCTTTTTAAAAAAAAAAAAAACAATAACAAGCAATGTTTATTGTGCAATTCCAATAGAAATTCTTGGGGTTTTGGTTTAGAGTCACTCTCCACAGTTATTCCAAATTCCCAGTTTAAACAAAAAGCAACAACCTATCTAGTAATTACATGATTGTTCTTCCAACAGAAAATACTAGAGTTTAAAATAAAAACTCCAGGGCAGCCAAGGTGTATAATATACAGATTGATAGACATAAAATAGATCAATTAGCAGAAGATAAAGAGTAGACAGATAAAAGATAGATACATAGTAAATGGTTGATGACAGATTATTATATTATTATAGATAGATGTGGGGTTCAGATAAATGTTGTGTGTTCACTATTGCCATTGCGTGTTGTTTCTCTTATTTCTACCACATCGATGGCATGACTCTCTAAGTCCACACTGTGCCACATCTTCTTACAGTTTGGCCACTACATTATAATTCAAACAGGATTTTAAAAACTACCACTCAGGCTGTGTCTTGCTCTAGGGGATGTTACCATGCTGAACTTCATATCCAAGCCACATGATTGGGGTCCTCTCTTCGGGTTCTTAGTCTCACTAATAAAAGGGTTTAACAATGAACTAAAATAGAAGTACAAGGGTGATTTTATTAGAGTGTAAAAGAAAACCCCAGGCAAGGTATAACTCTCAGCAGCTTCCTGTAGGAGAAAGGATGAAAGAAGAAAAACAAACAAACAAGCAAACACAGCATGCCCTTCCAGACGTACAGTAGGCAAGCAGCCACATAGTTCAGAGAGAAACTTTAGAGACAAAGAAAGCCCAAGATATTGGGGGAAGAGATAAAAAGAAAAGGCGAAGTCATGTTTTTTCAAAGCAGTCAGATCTGTGAAACAACGTGGTTGCCTTGCAATCTGCTGTGTTAGTGCTGGGGATTCTGGGGAAGAAAAGCACAGCGTCTCATTTGAGGACAAATTAATAACGCCCATTTCTTCAGTGCCGCTCAAGGTGAGCCCATCTTCCTGGAGGTGCCCCTTGGCTTGGTGATTGATCCAGCCCAACTGTAATGTTAGATCTCCACCTAGTCAAGCCATTCAGATCATCATCATCATCATCATCATCGTTGACTGGAAGGAGTTTTCTCTTAATGGGTGTGGACTTTTACTGCTAACAAACATATACATTATACTTTACAAAGGACTACTAAAATGCAATAAGGAAATAGCAGTGTCTTAGTCACTGTTCTATTGTTGTGAAAAAGCACCATGACCACGATGACTCTTATAAACGAAATCATTTATTTGCAGCTTGCTTACAGTTTCAGCAGTTTAGTTCATTATCTTTGTGTCAGTGAGCATGGTAGTGTGCAGGCAGACATGGTGTTACAGAAGTCAAGAGATCTACATCTGGATCCACAGACAGCAGGAAGAAAGAGATGCTGGGCCTGACTTGAGCATTTGAAACCTCAAAGCCCACACCCAGTGATACACTTCCTCAAACAAGGCCACACTTCCTAATCCCCATCAAGTACCTCCACTCCCTAAAGGCCGCACATTCAAATATATGATCCTAGGGGGCCATTCAAATCACCATAGGCAGAAAACCAAATAAAAGATTTGAACCCATTCAAAAGGGACTGTGGCCAAGCTTGATGATCTGAGTTCACTCCCCAAAACCTATATGGTAGAATTAGAGAATCAACTCCCACAAGTTATCCTCTGACCCCCACGCATGTACAGGGTGTCACATGCTCTCATACATACATAAGCAAATGTAATAAAAATGAATAAATGAATAAGAAAGGATATTTAGACAATGTTAAGTAAGTAAAATTGCATTTATTATTAAGGAATATTAATTAAATGTTAAAATATAAACACACTCAACTATATGCTCTGGTAAAGTTTATGAAGTAGGCCTTAAATTTTAGTAAGTATTTGTAACAATAAATGGAGGGATTGTCTAGTGGTTAAGAGTGCTCAGTGTTCAACCATGAGGACCAGAGGTTGGATCCCAGCACCCATGCGATAAACCAAGCATCCCACACATGCCTGCAACATCAATTCCAAGGACAAGGAGATGGTTGGGGCTTGCTGGCTTCGAGCCTAGGAGAGAAAACACAAGCTCCAGATTCAGGGACAGACCCTGCCTCAAAAGAATAAGCAGACAGTAATGGAGGAAGAAACATGATGTGCTCTTCTAGTCTGTGCATGTGTGTTTGTACACACACCACACGTATATGTGCATGCAGCTGCATATAAACCGACAAATAAATATTTAAACACTAGATATGACCACGCACCCTTCAGAATGACATGGCAAGGAAAGTATGGAGACAGAAGGGAGGGCAGCTGGCCACTTCATTTGCCGTCAGGAAGCAGAGAGAGATGAATGCTGGGTACTCAGCCCTCTCTCTCTCTCTCTCTCTCTATATATATATATATATATATATATATATATATATATATATATGTATTTAGCCTGGGTCTGAGCCCATAGATTGGATTTTCCCACCTAAATTAACCCATTCTAGAGACTCCCCTCATAGATACGAGCAGAGTTTTGCTTCCAAGGTGATACTAGATCCAGCTGGCAATCAATATAAAACATTGCACTACAGAAATGTAAACAAAAATCAAATATGGTAGTTTTTTGGCCATTGGGCCACTGACTTTAAAAACTATCCAATTAGTCATGAAGACAAAAATTGATTCTCATACACACATAGCTCATATATATATATATATATACATATACATATGTATGCATATGTATATATACATGTGTGTGTATTCATATTGAGTTGAATAATTTTCCAGGAATAAAGTGCCCACACCCATTGATTCAGCAATTCCAATTTATTGGAAAAATCTGTGCCTATACACAAAGAGGGCAAGTTTTGTCTTATAAATTGATACAAGTTATGGCTGGGTAGATTTCTCAGTGGTTAGAGCCCTTGCAATGCAAGCATAAGGACCAGAGTTCAGTTCCCCAGAACTAGGTAAATAAGGGTGGGTATGGTGGCCCGCCTGTAATTCCAGCCTCAGTGGATTCCCCAGAGCAAGCTCGCTGGTGATTAGCCATAATGGGCCAGCTTTGAGTGTGAGAGACCCTGCTTCAGTGGTTAAGGGAGAAGAACTGTTGATGGTGATGACTCTAGACATCAACTTGAGGCCTCCACATGCATGCATATGCATACGAAAATATGCACACACAGGTGGCCAGACACATGAAAACATACAACATATATACACATATATATATGTATATAAATATATATATACCATACACATAAAGATGGAAAAATAAAATAATAACAATAAAATAGATATAAGATAAAGCACAAAGATCAATAATATATATGAATAGTCACTGTAATCAGTAAGAAAATATCTTGAAAAGGAGATGCTATTTAAAAGAGCAACAAAACTCGCCAGGCGTTGGTGGCTCACGGCTTTAATCCTAGCACTTGGGAGGCAGAGGCAGGTGGATTTCTGTGAGTTTGAGGCCAGGCTGATTTACAGAGCTACTTCCAGGACAGGTGCTGAAGCAATACAGAGAAACCCTGGGGGTGGAGGGAGCAACCAAACTCAAGGGTAATGACAAACAAAAGTACACTAAATAATAAAGAAATCTGTTGAACATACTTAAAAAATATATAGCCTAAGTTGTTAAATTTTAAAGACCTAATTAATGTATATATGAGTAAACATATATACCCAAGGTGTTTATTTTAAAACATTTATTTATGTGTGAGTGTTGACTGCCCTCATCTATCATTCTCCACTTATTTCTTTGAGTCAGGGTCTCTCCCTGAATCTGGGTCTTTCATTTTCTTTGCTAGATGTGGTGATACATTATTTATGATTTATTAAAGCTTGCCTGAGTATTCAGAAAGCAAAGTAAGCCTCAAGCTATAGAGATCAGGCAGTGGTGATACACACCTTTAATCTCAGCAGTCAGAAGCTAGGAGGTGTTGGTACACACCTTTATTCCTAGGACTCAGGATTAAGAGGTACACAGATCTCTGTGAGTCCAGGGCCACCCAGATCTATACAAGATTGATCCAGTCCTAAAGAGAAACAGCTCACACAAAGGCGATCTCAGCACCTGGAATCACACACCTTTAATCCCAGCACTAGAGGGGTATAAAAGATAGGAGCAGGGTCTTCATAGTCAGTAAGCATCAGGCATTCATTCTCCAGCCACATTGAGGATATGAAGGCATTCAGTCTCAGGATTCTCCAGCCATGCTACAGAGAGGCAGCAGGATCAGCCTGTTCAGCCTGTGGTAGTGGTAAGAGCTAGTGGCCCACTATTTTGCTTTTCTAATCTTCGGATTGAAGTGTGAATCCCAATAGCTGTCTCTGGGTCTTTTATTTATTGTGCAACAGTTAGACCAGAAAACAAGCCCTAGTGATCGCTGCCCACGTAGCGTCTGGATTTACAGAAGTGCACAGGATCCCTGGATTGCTTTATGGGTGCTGGGATCTGCACTCTGCTCCTTGTGATTGTACAACAAAAGCTCTCAACCAGTGAACCATCTCCCTAGTCCATAACCTAAGATATTTGGGAAAGATGTAAAAATGCCTGTTGCAGAACCAATGGCCTTGACCAAAATGTTGAAAACAGACTAAGTCCGAAAATGGACACCTTAACTTTTTATCGACAGTGTGGAGTTATCTGAAACAGTTAAAAATATTTCTACATGAGATTCCTACTTAATATCTGTCTGAGACCATTTTTAACATAAAGTACCTATAAAGGAAAAGTAGTAAATAACATAATGTCCGAAACCACTGAGTATTATCAGAAAACTCTAGAAAGGTCCCAGCTGGAGCCAGGATAGAGCTCCTGTTTGCCAAAGAGCCTCCTTCTCAGAGCTCAGAACCACCACAGAACACAAGGTCCCAGAGGTGAGCCTGGGCAAGCTTCCAAGAAAAGCAGAAACAGCCCAGGGGTGGAGCTGTAGCTCAGAGGTAACCTCAAGGACTTCAGCAGCCCTGGTCCCTTCCCAAGGGTGTCCTTGACATAGCTTGAAAAGTATGGCTTCATGTTTGAGTAAGGAGCTCCCATTTTGGATCTGTATCCAAACAGCCCCTCAAGGAACTGGCCTCCCACTAGCCCAGCCCAGCACCAAATAGGCTTCAGCATTACTTCCTGCATGGGGGCAGTGGTCAACAGTCAGGTAGGTTGCCCTGCTACAAATTTCTGAGCATCTGCCATTTTGTGCCTGGGATGCCTGAGACAGCAGAGGTGTGCACATCTTGGGCTGGGGGGTGGAGGGGGGGTGGATCAGCCAAGCCTTAGCCTAGCATGTCCACAACAGTGCCAACATTAAAAACCTGCTTTAGAGAGAACAAGGAAGTCATTTATTCTGAGCCAAATTATGCCATCACACAGGAACACAGATTCAAAGTTATCCTTTACACTGATGGACATGTTCCCTTTGTGGAAGTTACATAAGTAACTTCATAGTCATAGAAGCAAAGTGAGCCAAATGTGGTTTCATCAGACAGGTGTAGAGAGAATATACAGGTATGTAGAGAAGGTGTATGTGTCTATGTATGAATACATTGTAAGTATGTATGGAAGAATCTCTCCTACAGGGTTCAGAAGCGAGGGGTTACAATGAGGCCCTGACTCAAGGAAACCTCACAGGTCCAGCAAGTTGGGTCAGCAGGTGAAGGTGTTGCTGGTAATGCAGAAGCAGAGCTCAGTTCCAGGAATCTGCATGGTAGAGGGGGAGCGCTGACTCCCCCAGGTTGTCCTCTGACCTTCATGGATGGATGTTCTGTTGCCTGTATGTGCTCACCTTACACGCAAGTTAATAAACATAATAAAAGATTGAAACCAGAGCAGCCAAGCAACTAGGGAATGGCGGGACTGGGAACCCTGAACAATCCGGATTGTCCTGGGTAATAAACCCTGGATTATTCTCAGACTTTCTTCTTTCATCGAAAGATCCTGTAATTGAAATGGAATCCAACAATCCAATAAAAGAATTAAGGAACATACAACTTTCTCTACCCGAAGGAAAAAGGTCAGATTCCCCAAAGAGTAGTGGGAGCAGGGAGAATGACCTGGCTAGCTCTTCTGCAAATGAAAAAAAGACAGCAAACCCGGTGTGATAATAGCCCCAACAGGATCACCCTGGTGCACACCGGGCACCAGGAAACGCATTCACATGCAAATCTCACACTTTTCCAAAAAACAGTGAGGACAGAGGGTGGATGCTGCACTTCTCAAAAAAAAAAAAAAAAAAAAAAAAAAGGTTTTTTTTTTTTTTTTTTGCATTTTATTTACTTAACTGTGTTTGGGAGAGGTACCACACACATACAGAAGTGAGTTTGTGGGAATCAGCTGTCTCCATCCATCGTGTGGTTTGCTGGGATTGAACTCATGCTGTCAGGCTTGGCAGCAAGCACTTTTACCCAGTGAGCTATCTCACTAATCAATTTTCCCCCCTGGAACATCAATGTGTGCTCCTGTCTCTCTGAGCAGGAGACGTAAAGGTGTTGTCTGATGATCCCATTGAAATAAGCACAGTCCCTCTATCCATGCAGATGCCTGTACCCTGGAAAGGGCAGCATCTTGTGGCGGTGGTGGGAAGGCAGGAGGGAAATGAAATAGCAGGGAGCCTCCTGAAGGAGGACTAGATGGTGCTGTTTGCTTAGCACTTCTACTTCTGGGTAGGACAGGGCAGCTAGAAGCCCCTAACAAGCTGCTAGTGGGATTCAGGTGCGTCTTAAAGGGAGGGAGTGGTCTGGGTTTCCTAGCCAGACCAGGGCAGCAAGCTGAGAACTGCTGAGAAGGGGAGAGGCATTGGGATGAAGCTGTGTTTGGCAGTGGATGGAGCCCGTGGAGGGGATCCCAGGTAGCCTACCTTTGCTTGCACAACGCACGTGCATGAGCAATAGAGGTAACTACATGCCTGGGGGCGGCTTCCAGCAGAGGATGCTGGGAAGTAGAGAGACCAGTCAGAAATGATCTCTGGGTTGTACTTTCTTTTGGGGGGAGGGTAGCATAGATCATTGGACCTCAAACTGGATGTTGTTCTACTTAAGAAGCCTAGAAATATGCATGGAAGGCTTGGGATGTGGTTCAATTGGGAGGGCATTGCATGAATCTCTGAGCTCAACATCAGCACCGCTTAAACTACGTATGGCCAAGGACACCTGTGATCCTATCACTAGGGATGTGCGGGTAGCAGGATTACGTGTTTACCATCATCCTCATCTACACAGTGAATTTAAAGCCAACCTGGGTTATAAGATAATCTGTCTCAAAGGGGGAAAAAAGAAGATAGATGAGTGTGTGGTAAAATAAAGGAAGCATTGAACTAATGGAGGCCATAGGCAGACTCAAGCATCTCCCCTCAATTGCTCTCCCTCTTATTTTTTTTGAGATAGGATCTCTCACTGAACCTCATGACTGGCAAGTTGGCTACCTGGACTAGCCAGCAAACCTCGTGCGTCTACCCTACCAGCACTGGGATTACAGATGCACAGTGCCCTTCTAGCTTTTTAGTGTGGGTGCTGGGAACCAAACTCGGGTCCAAATGCTCATGCAGCAAGCACTTTATAGCTGAGCTGTACATTGCAATTGATTGACAACCTATAAAAGTCAAAGAGAGTTTACATACAGACCTGGAACTGGCAAGCCTCATTTGGGCAGAATCCTCATTTTTCCAGCCTCCTCCATATCCTAAAGTATTCACCCAGCTAGATTCTCTTACATGTGTGGTATCTCTGTAAGTATTTGAGTTTGGGATTTCAATGGAAGATAAGAAACATTCTCTCTGGAGGCAGCTCATCCTTTTAAAACTGGGTTTTAGGCTGGGCAGAGTGGCGCACACCTTTAATCCCAGCACTCAGGAGGCAGAGGCAGTTGGATATCTGTGAGTTCGAGGCCAGCCTTGTCTCTACAAAATGAGCTCCAGGACAGGCTCCAAAGCTACAGAGAAACTCTATCTGGAAAAACAACAACAACAAACAGCAAAAAAATAATTATAATATATTCTTTTAAAATTCTGTACATACATATCTTGATCATATAATTTCCCCCTCCATCTCCCTCCCATCTTTCTCACAATGTCATGTCTTTCTTTTATAACTTAATTTATTTTAACCCACTGAGCCGAATTAGTGCTACCCATATGTACACGGGTGTGGTGCTATCCACAGGGATAAGTCACCATGCCTCAAAGAAAAGTGACTGGCTACCATTAACTCCTCGGGTAGAGGTGGGACCCTGGAAGCCCCTCCCACCCATGGTGAAATTATAACTGGTTTGTATAGTTAGCCACAGCTTCTGTAGGTTTATGGTGTGGCAACCATGTCATGGTCAGGAACAGCATTCCAGCACACCCCTTCTCCATCCTCTGGGCTCTTACATTCTTTCTGTCCCCTTTTCTATGATGTTTCCTGAGCCCTGAGAGTGAGGTGACATCGATGTCCCATGATTCCTCCTGAGTGCTGGGCACTCATGGCCGTTTATCATCATGAATCTCACCTTTGCATTAATTACTACCCACCTCAGTAAGAAGTGTCTCTGACCAATGCTGGAAACACCTCACCTCTTTTTCTTCCTCTCCTCACAGGTCCTTGCTATGGTTGCCTATTCTCTGCATGCGTTCTTATTCCGATTTTCCAGAGGCACGCCATGGCCAATCTCTCTGCAGTGTCTGTGTTCATTCTCCAGGGCTTCTCCACCGTCCCTGCATTACAGCTGTTGAGCACCGCCGCCTTCTTCCTCGTATACTTGGCTGCGTTTCTGGGGAATGTCTCTATCTTGATAGCCGTGAAGCTCAACACCCGCCTGCACACTCCCATGTACTTCTTTGTCAAACACCTCTCCCTGGTGGATGTCTGTTCTATGTCCACCACTCTGCCCCGGGCCCTGGTGGCTACCATGGCAGACACTAAAGAGATTTCCCTCCCGGCATGCGCATCCCAACTTTTTGCTTTTGTCTGCTTTGGCTCTCTCGAATGTTTTCTCATCACCTCCATGGCTTTTGACCGGTGTCTAGCCATCTACAGGCCCCTGGTATATGGAGCAACCATGAATTCTCAGACTTGCGTCTTTCTGGTAGTGGTGGCCTGGGTCAGTGGAATCCTCTTTTCCGCCTTCCACACGGTCAACACTTTCTCCTTGCCCTTCTGTGGCCCCAATGTGATCGACCACTTCTTCTGTGATATTCCCCCACTCTTGCATCTAGCCTGTGGTGACACCGGAGGCCATGAGGCTGTGGGTTTTGCAGTCAGTGGCTGCATCATCATGACTTGCTTTGCCCTCACCTGCCTGTCTTATGTTCTCATTGTATACACAGTGGTTCACATCCGTTCTTCGGCTGGCCGCCGGAAAGCCTTCTCTACCTGTTCCTCCCATCTGGCCACAGTGCTCCTGTTTTACGGCACCGGAAGTTCTGCCTACATGCAGCCCACAGCCCGCTACTCCCCTCTTCAAGGGCGCATGGCTGCCATATTCTATTCTATCTTCACGCCCACTCTGAACCCACTCATCTACAGCCTGAGGAACAAGGACATGAAAGCAGCTCTGAAGAAGGTGCATCCGTGGGTGCCATCTTGGAACCTGGCATTTAGACGTGGGAAGGTCCAGAAACCCACCAGCCTTGAATTTCCCCTGTAGCCATGGTGGGGATCGTTAGAAAGGACACCACTACTCTTTAAAATAGCTGCTGGTCATTTGTGTTGCTTTTCCGTGTGTGTGTGTGGGGGGGGGAGGAAGTGTCTGTTTACTAGCCCATGTGTTCAATGGTTTAGTTCCTTGGCTGTCCACCGTCTAGTGCCGCATTTCCTCCAGACTGAAACATGCAGTCTGGTTGAGGAACACCACAATAAACTCAGAAGAAACACCAAGGTCCCTCCCAGAGGTAAACATGTGGTAAACTGGAGGCAGCTACAAGCATCTTGTGCTGGGGCCTCCAGCAACAGCTTTCCTGAGACACTACTGTGGGAGGCTTCAATGAAGTACGTAAGTATCTAGATTCCCTGGGAGTGCCAAAGTCACCCTATTGCTGAGATGTTTGGGGCCTTAAAAATGAGAAATGTAAGGAAGAGTTTGCTTCGTAAGACCCACAAGCTGAGGCTGGACAGATGGCTCAGCAGTGAAGATCATTTGCTGCTCTTCAAGAGGACCGCGTTTGAGCTCCAGGACTCACAATTAGGCAACTCACAACAGCCTAACTCTACTTCTAGGGGGCCTGCCGCCCTCTTCTGGCCTCTAACGGGTACTGCACCAAAGTACGGAAATCCACACATAACCGTTCACACACAGTTCACACAGAAACATGATGGGGGATGTCCTTCTGTATATATGTGTCTCTTATTGGCTGATGAATAAAACACCGTTTGGCCAATAGAGGCAGGAAGATAGGCGGGATTAGGAGACAAGGAGAATCCTGGGAAAGGTAGTCAGAGAGAGCCCACCAGAAAGAGACACCATGTAGACACCAAGAAGATAGGACATGCCAGGTGTTCTCTGATGAGATAAGGCCATGTAGAAATACATAGATTGGCAGTTATGGGCTAATAATTAAGAGAGAGCTAGCCAGTAAGAAGCCCTAGCCATCACTTACAGTTTTATAGCTAGGATAGTGTCCGTGTGTTTATTTGGGGCTGAGAAGAGCTGCAGGACCGGGTGGAACAGACACCTCAGCAACAGAAACATACACATACACATAAAAAAATCTTCTTAAAAATACACAACTATGGGAAAAACAAAGGGATAACTAATAAAAATGTGTGACCATATAAGATGAAAAATACACAACTAATGACTGATACAAAAGCTGGACTACGTAAAAGGTCAGTATCATAATCCTAGTGCTAAGATTAGATGTAACAATGTTAATATTCAACCGGACATTTTGGCTCGGCAGGTAAAAATGCTGGCTGCCAACCCCGACAACTCAAGTACAAATCCCAGGACACACATGGTGGAAAGAGAAAACCGAGCCATGAACATTTTCCTCTGAAATTCACACATGCGCCTTCACACACATAAACAAAACACAGAGGTACTACACACACACACACACACATACACACACACACACACACAGATGCATGATGTAGTACGTTTTTGAAAATGTTAATTTTTATTATCTCATTTCAAAACTGACTGCAACAAACCAAAGGCATTAGATTTTAATGTAGACTAACAATCATAGTCATTATATCTTTATTAAAAGCAGAAAAATCACATATACATTTACAGCACAATGATTGAAGATTCAAATATACAAAAATTCAGAGAATGCTGATGTAAGACAAATTAAGGAAACAAACCAAAAGCCCAGTGGCCCAAGCTGTAAGGGCTAAGAGACAAGCTGCAGCACCTACCCAGGGTCCCAAAGGTGAAATGCTTCTCAGGAGGGAAGGAAGGGGTAAAGATTTCTGTTATGAGTAGGTTTTTCCCTCCAGCCTGGGCCCACCTCCACATCAGCCACACACAGATGCTGTATTTGATATAAAGCTGTTAGCCTGTTACTAGCATTTCTTATTGGCTAGCTCGGTCTTAAATATTAACCCATTTCTATTAATCTAAGTATTTCCATGTGGTCTCATCTTACTGGAGGGAGGGGCTGGCATTCTGCTCTCTCCTCTCCATCTCGAATCTCCTCCCTACTACTTCCTATCTCCTCCTGGTCTCCTAGTCCCGCCTAGATTGCTTTCCTATTGACCAACAGCACAAGAAACATATTTACAGAATTACATCTCCCATCAGATCTGAGGGTCATGGTCTTTATTCCTGTGCTCTTTATTGTTCTAATAACCCTGTCTTATTTCTAATTTCTCCATGCTTCTTCTAGCTTCTTCTACTCTAAAAACTCTTCTCCTTCAGGAGTGTTGAAGTGGTAAAGAAGTTTCTTTCATTGGTTAAAAGCACATACCTAGAGTAAGCAAGTAGGATCTGAGCTGCTTACCATGACACCACAAGGGTCCAAGGCCATAGGAGCAAAACCATGACCAGACAGGGAGGGTACAGTGCCCAATGACAACTTTAAGACACAGATCTATTGTTTTTGTTGCTTTGATTTTCCCACACAGATCTATTGTTAGCAGACTGGCAAATGGAGCATAGGCATGCTTTAAATTTAAAGTGAGGTTAGCTTGGGGTAGCACTTTCCTACCTGCTGGAAGAGAGACTTTGGGACACTCTTGTTGTCCATCTCTCTGAGAGCTGTGGCTCAACAACTTCAGACATACTGTAATTCTTGCTCTTGGGCATCTGTGAATGTCTCACTTGAGGTCTCTTTGCCTGGACACTAACACTGTCTGTCTGCTAAGGAAGATAACTGCAGAGGTGCGGATTTCTAAGTTTATAAAAAGACTAGGTTGAGAGAGTAAGGACATTGACTGTGATTACTTTCTTGCCACACTCACACATAGCTGGGGGAGTCATCCAGTATACCAATGCATAGGGGAAAATGTACCCAGAAAATTACTAATGATACTGTAGTGCTGTAGGAAGAATCCCCAAGCTGTAACGTGATGGAAAGAGCTCTTCTCACAAGAATCTACAATGGAGACAACTGATATATTCAGAAGGCAACATACCTTACCATCTTGCAGATAGGGTTGAGATATGCATCCCTGATGACAATATTCCCCATCACCTTGCTAAATGAGGTATGCCTTCAAGAGATTTGGAATTTCTGTTGGGTTGACCCCTGAAATATGTGCTGAACTCTCACTGCATAATTCTGTGGTTTGTAGCACTCATCTGTCATCTGTTAATTCCTGACTCAGGGAGGGCTCCTTAAGGAAGAGAGACCTTTTCACACATGTCAAGCAGCTCAACTCAAGAGTGCCATACTGTGAATCTCTGCTTCTGCTTCCATCAGCTACTAGATGAAGGCTCTATGATGGCACTTAAAGTATCACCATCTCATTATAGGGGAAGGACACTCAAGGTAGCCTCTCTGCCATTGCTTAGAGTCTTAGTTGGGGTCATCCTTGTGGGTCCCTGAAGATTTCCCTGGTGCCAGGTTTCTCATTAAGCCCATAAAGGCTCCATCTATTAAGAGATTCATAACTAAGCACTGAGTCGAACTCCTGGAATCCAGATGTAGAGAGAGGAGTGATGAGCACAGCAGTCAAGACCATGCTGGAGAAACCCACAGAAACATCTGACCTGAGCAAGTGGGAGCTCACAGACTCCAGACTGAAAGATGGAAAACCAACATAAGACTGAACTGGCCCCCCTAAACACGGGTGTCATTTGGGGGGCTTGGGCAGTCTATGTGGCCTCTGGCAATGGAACCAGTATTTATCTCTAGTGTAGGCATAGGCTTTGGGAGCCCATTACCTATGGAGGAATACTTTCTCAGCCTAGATACATGGGGGAGGGCCTAGGTACTGCCCCAAATGATGTGACAGACTCTGATGATCCCCCAAAAGAGGCTTCACCCTCTCTGAGGAGTGGATGTGAGGTGGGATGCGGGGCTTTTGGAGGGGGGAATCAGGATGACGGGAGGGACGGTGAACTGGGATGTAAAATAAGATTGTTTTAATTTAAATAAAACTCAACTAAAAGAAAAAAAGAGTGCCATGTTTTGTTGACTCCCATGGGAGGCCTTACCCTTTCTGAGGAGTGCATAGTGGGAGAGGGGTAGGAAGGAGGTGCTGGGAGTGTAGACTTTCAGGCATTATGCTGGCCTGCCCTTGGGGACCTAGCAGACTACATCACCAACCACAACCACTCCCTATGTGCGTATTTACTATCATTTCAGGCATAATGTTAGCCTGCCCCCAGGGTCCTCAGCTGTAGCCACTAACAGCATCCCTGTGCAAGTGCACTGTCAACATTCAGGCAGATACCTGGCCAGCCCAGTGTCCTATGGCCATTGCATCACTACATAGTCTCTGCACACGTGTAATGTAGCTGTGTAGTTTCTGTGTGCATGTGCTAAGCTCCCTTCAAAAGGGAGCTCTACCCATTCTCCCTCCCCTTTTCTGCCTTGCCTCCATAGAGACAGGCAAGCCTCTGTGTCTCTCCCTTCTAAACCCCCTTCCCTTTTCCCTTTTTCAATAAACCCCCAAAGTGATAGTTTGTTGCATGATATAATTAGTCCTTGCTGCTAAACTACAACATTTGGTGCAGTGAGACTCGGCAGACCCTCCTGACACCCTGGGGCATGGCCCACCTATGACAGCCTCACTTTCCAACTAACTGACCACCGGACCCTCCACACAATATCACTACAACTGATGAGTTTCCCTTGTCCCGATCAGCATAAACACTTTCCGGGATCCGTGGGAGTGACTATTGAGTGTCCTATACCCTCTGGTAGTTTTGGTGGTAGGGGTGAAGGGATCAGACCCTCACCCAGTCCCCTGCTTTAGCAGCCATGACAAGCTGCAGAAAATACCCAGCAAGACAGAAAGCAACATGTGCTAAGTTCCCTTCCTTGCCCAGCCTCCTAGTCACTAGGGAGCCAGATACCTTCCATGTGGCAGAAAACCAATCAGAAGTTAGCCTGCAGGCTCTGGATGTGCTCTATGATAACAGTGGAACGCAGAGCATAGCAACTGGCCTGGGAGGGCCTATAGACCATGGCAAGCCACCTATTACAGCTGGCCAGTTAGCACAGGACAAGTTGCCCAAGCCTGGAGGTACACCAACCCTGAGGCTACTGTGGACCCCACCCAGCACTCCCTTTGCTCACCCCAATGAATCCCCTGCCCCTCGGTCCCTCTGGGCCCTTCTTGCCCCACCCGCTGTGTCAGATGGATGGATGGAGTTAAATACGGTTAACTCGTTACACAATGTTTGATTTTGGGGTTCAGAATTTGGGCACAATACTTGGGGGCTCGTCTGGGATCCCCAGAACCCACCATGACCTTTCTTCCATTGAGCCTTGTGCTGCCACATCAGGTAACTTTCTGTTTTACCCGAGCAAATTCTGTGTTCTGTGCTTGTCAGGCTTTTGTGATTTTGTTTCTGTCTCTGGTGTGCTGGAAACAGATCAAGAAGGCCTTGGCAGATGTGCTATAGAGTTGGGGCTCCAGAAAGTAGCCATGCTTTGGCAGCTTTGGGTGGGGAAGTTGCATCCCCTAGCTGCAACAGCTCAGGTCCCAGAGGTGGTGGCGCAGCAGCATGCATCAGGCCATGCCAACAGTTACCTGGCAAATCCAGCAAATCCCACAGTTCTAGGTGTGGGAGGCAGAAGCATGCTGGGTGGCCACAACCCACGAGAGGTGCATTGGTTTCGCCTTGGAGGTGGTGGTGGCACTTGTCTAGCTGTGCCAGAGGTTTCCCATCATATGTTTCCCGTTCCCGGTTCCTTCCAGCCCCTCCTGCAGGAGAAGCTAAGAAGCAAAGGAGACCTAAGAGAGACAGACATAGATCCAAATAGGAAGGGGAAATAAACAATATTTCCTGACTAAATTAGGTGTGTGAGAGGGAGGGGGAGGGTTTAAGAGGAAAAGGAAGGAAGGAAGGGTTAGGAGGAGGCAACACGAGGGAATGGGATGGTCACGTTGGGGGAAGGACAGAGAAGGAGAGCTAAGAAAGAGCTATCTTGATAGAGGGAGCCAGTATGGGGTCAGTGCGGGAAACCTGACTCTAGGGAATCCCCAGAAATACACAAGGATGACCCCAAATAAAACTCCAAGCAGTGCTGGAGAGGACGTCTGAACTGACCCTCCCTGGTAATCACATTGAGGACTGCCACAGTTGTCACCATAGACCCTTCATCCAGTAATTGATAGAAGCAGATGCAGTGATCCACAACTAACCGCTGGGTTGAGCTGCTGGGGTCCAGTCAAAGAGAGGGGGGAGTGATAATATGAGCAACAGAGTCAAGACCAAGATGGGGAAACCCGCAGAAGCAGCTGACCTGAGCTAGTGGGGGGGGGGTTGTCACCAACTCTGGCCTACATTGACCTGAACTAGACCCCCTGAATGCAGATGACAGTGGGTGGCTTGGGTAGTTTTTGGGGTCACTGGCAGGGGGACCAGGATCTATCCCTAATGCATGAACTGGCTTTTTGGAGTCCATTTCCTTTGGAGAGATACCTTGCTCAGCCTAGACACAGGAGTGAGGGCCTAGGTCCTGCCTCAATGTTGCGTGGGACAGACTTTGTTGACTCCCAATGGGAAGCCTTACCCTCTCTGAGGAGCAAAATGGGACGTGGGTTAAGAAGAAGGGGGTGGCTGGGATTACTATGTAAAAAAAAAAAAGAAAGAAAGAAAAGTTTTATTAACATAAAAGAAACAAAAATTCTTCTAATTCCCAGTCAGTTGACTTGGATTCACCTCAAATAGCATCTCAACAGGTCCAAGAAGCATACAGTTCCACAGAGCCTGGACAGCGGCAAAACAACCAGCTATTCCATGATATGGCCAGCTCCCCAATTTTCTCTGGTCCCCCAAGATTTGGATGCCCCAGGTCATCTGGAAGCAGTTTGGAGAACTTAGCACCCTCATCCCTGCCCCACCCATTATCTCCTTTAATTCCTCGCCTTTTTATAATAAGCAAAAGATGGGAATGCTGGCATTCAGGCATTATGCTGGCCCACCCTGTTACCTGGCAAGATGCATTTACCACCATGGGCATGAGCTTATCAATATTCAGGCAAATACTTAGTCAGCCTGGTGGGCCCTATGGCCATACATCAGTACGCCAGGCACTAAGTAGTGGCATAAGGCTCTGTATGATGTGCAAAGGGTCCTTTTAAAGCAAGCTCCACCTGTCCCTCAATCTCTCCTCCACTTTCCTTTCTCGGTTGACTATCACAGCTTCCCCTTTACCCACCCGTAATAATAATAAACTTCCATGTGGGTTTGTTGTATTCCACGACTCATTCTTGCAGCCACTGCTAAACTACAACACTGGGCTCAGTCTCAAAAGACCAGCTTGATTAAAAAAAAAAATTCAAAGCAGTCAATGACAGTGGCTATGGCTCACCCTGCTCAAGCAAGGATTTGGGTTCTGTGACTCCAAGGTGTCTTCGTAAGACCACCACTCAGTGCAATTGTGGAAAATGTTTAATACTGTAACATGGTATTAAAACAGGTCGCTAGTGCAATTCAATGCTTAACCTTTACATTGTGAAGCATGCCTACTATAGAAATTAGATTTTAGTTGAAACTGGCCATGCTGGTGAGAAAAGTACACAAGAAGTAGTGATACGGGATGCTTTGCTTTTAATAAGGGCGGGGGGGGGGGGCCGGGGGAAAATCACAAAACCTCAAGCAGCTACCAAATACCTCCTGCTTGATGAGTAACAAATTCACAACACGGGAGAACATTTGTGAGTCTGTATTCAGCAAAGAAATATTTCCCTGAGTGCGTGTCTCTAGTCCCAGTGCAAGAGAGCGATGGTTAAAAGGAAATCACCACAAGAGAGCGCCCTGAAACTACATACGTCCACTCTCATGTGAAATGGAGCTGGCAGTTCTCAACTGAAGACGGCAGTGCACAGTACAGCATAATACCTTCCTTCAGAACTGGCATGGCAGACATTTACCGGTCTGAGCTCAGCTCCCACACTGACACTTATAACACTGGTGACCTGGGCCTTCGAGCTGCTCTGTCTGTGGGATGGAATAGACTACCAGCACCGGGTACCCTGGCAGCATTCCTTGCTGGGTCAAAGGCGACAGAGATTTTGGGGGCACCAATGCAAGCACATCACTAACAACATCAGCTCGGAGGTGACTGAGCTATGTGGGGCCCCGGAAATCCTTCTGTGCTGCTGATCTAGGCCACATGGTGGAGACACAGCATGTTAACCCTTTTGTGGGAACCAAGGCTACAGACTGCCAGTCTACAACCCAACTACTAGAGGTAAGCTTTTCACCAAGATGCCATAATCAGGGGTCTCTATCTCATGAACACTACCAAACCAAACCAAGCCAAACAAAAAACAGTGAAAACCTGTGAACTTCTTTCCTATGTAACAGAAACACTCTTCGTAAGGTTTTTGCCTATGAGATACCTGAAACACATTAGAGTCCTTACAAAATCGTTGTCCCATCCTTTGTAACCATTTGCCATTTCTAACCCCACCATGCCCATTTTTCAAATTAACAAGACCTGGTGAGGGGCTCTAGGGGGGCTTCTCATATTCAGATCGCTCAAAGGGGCTCTCCACAGCAGCGGTTCTCAATCACTTTGCACCCCAACACGCTCTCCCAACAATGGATGTCTCTCCATAAACCCCTGTGCACCCCACAGCAGACTCCTCCCTGGACACCCTCCCACCAGCAGGTGTCTCCCTGTGCACACCCGTGCACACCCATGCACCCTCCCCACCAGGCACCTCCCTGTATATGGAGACAACATTTTGTTGTCCCAACTGAGCAAGAAGAGAGGCGCCCTTGGCATCTAGCTGCTGGAGTCAGAGAGGTTGCTTAAGCCAACAGCATAACCATAAAAGAATTACTGGGTATGGGAAGCAGGAGTGACAGCTCAGTGGTTGGGAGCATGAAAAGCTGGAGTGGTGGCTCAGTGGCTAAATAGGAGTCTTCCCAGAGGACACGAGTTTGGTTCCCAGCATCCACACTGGCAGCTCACAACTGTCTGTAACTCTACTTCCAGGGGTTGCAGTGCATCTGGCTCTGTGGACACCAGCACTCATGTGCACACACCCAATCCACACACATACTTGTGCACACACACACACAGATACAGACACACACACAGACACACACACACAGACACACACACAGACACATACGCAGACACACACACACACACAGAGATACACACACACACACAGACAGACACAGACACACACATACAGACACACACACACACAGAGATACAGATATATATATATATATATATATATATATATACATACACACACACATACACACACACACAGATACAGACACACACACAGACACACACATACAGAGACACACACACACAGATACAGACATATATATATATACACACACACATACATACACACACAGATACAGACACACACACAGACACATACATACAGAGACACACACACACACACAGACACACACACACAGATACAGACATACACACACACACACACACACACACACACACACACACAGATACACCTACACATGAATTATATATCCCCACTCACCAACAGTGACAAGGTTGAAAAACTTATTGCATAGAAATGGAAAAGAAGAAGCGAGTGGTGTGCTGAGCCCCACACATCAGCTTGGACAATCTGACAGAGTCAAAGCCAACATCAGAGTTTTGTTCTTTCTGTGATAAACCCCATGCCTCCCCTTCTGCTCCTCCCCATCCTTAGTTTCCATTCCCAAATTCCCCCCCCCCCATCTAGGTACCACCTAGCTAAGGACTTTGTTTATTGTTTGTCTCCTCCCACCAAGATACACAAACCAGTAGAACAGGAATTCTCATTTAGTTCGGATCCCTAAAGCTACAATAAGACCCAGCGCAATGTGACCTCTCTGACACATTAATGAATGGCATTAATTTGTTGGCACAAATTGGTGATATTTGGAAAAGTATTAAGTACTTATTTTTCTGTAGAGAAGTGTGCTGGATAGTTTTAAGTCAACTTGACACAAGCCCAAGTCATCTGAGGAGGGAACCTTAATTAAGAAAATGCCTCCTGGGCTGGGGATATGGCTCAGAGGTTAAGAGCACCAGCTGCTCTTTGAGGACCTGGGTTCAATTCCAAGCACTCACATGGCAGCTCACAACTGTCTGAAATTAGTATCAGAGGACCAGATACCCTCACACAGACATACACACAAGCAAGACACCAATGCACATAAAAATAAAAGAAAGAAAATGTTTCTATGAAAGGGGGATGAAGGTAAGCCCAAAGGGCATTTTCTTAATTAGTGATTCATTAGAGAGGGCCCAGCCCATTGTGGCTGCTGCCATCACTGCACTTGGGGTCCTGGGTTCTATCAGAAAGCAGGCTCAGCAAGCCATGGAAAGCAAACCAGTAAGCCGCACCCTCCATGGCCTCTGCTTCAGCTCCTGACTCCAGGTTCCTGCCCTGCTTGAGTTCCTGTTCTGATTTCCTCCAATGATGGACTGTGTTGTGGAAGTATAAGCCTAATAAACACTTTCCTCCCCGAGTTGCTTTGCTCATCATGTTTTATCACAGCAATAGTAACCCTAAGACAATCAATTTCCAACTCACATACATGTATTTTACATGAAAACTCTCTGTCATCCCTATAAAATGAAAACAACACCACTTCCAAAAGAAAAAGATAGAGACCATTTAACAACACAACTAAATAAATGTTTCCTCTGAGATAGAAACATCCCATCCAGCAGGGAGGCTCTTTAAATCAGAAGGTAAACAAAATAACCCCAGGAAGTCCCTGAAACCGACCAGATTCACTAGATCCCTCCCTGTCAGTGTAGAGTGCAGACAGAGAAAAGTTGGACAAATGCCTCTGAGTCCAGACCAGCTGCCTACAACAAGCAGAAACCAGCTGAGCTTCTCGGAGAGGTTTAGATCTACTGGAGGCGCCTGGAAGGTTGATCTCCCTGCAGGCTACACAGCGAATCCCATCTTTAAAGAGGTAATCAAACTTGCTCACGACTCAGATTCCCAGCAGCACCAGGACAACAGCAACAGCAACAAGAAGCATGGCTCTCCCTCATGGGACTAGAGTGAAGATTAGGGGAGCCACATGTGTGAAGGTTTTAGACGTGTGCCTGGAACATATGTCTGGTGCTCAATACCTTTTAGTCATCTTATACATTGGAAGTCTGGAAATCAAGACACTGGGTGGCTTCCTTCTTTCCTTCTTTCTTTCCTTCCTCCTTCCTTCTTCCTTCCTTCCTTTCTTTCTCCTTCCTTCCTTCTTTCCTTTCCTTTTCTCCCTTCCTTCTTTCCTTTCTTTCCTTCTTCCTTCCTTTCCTTTCTCCTTACTTCCTTCTTTCGTTCCTTCCTTCCTCTGGGCAAGGGTATGGTTGGGAGGTTTGGGAGGAATTGGAGGGGCAGATGGGGGTAGATACAATCAAAATATGTTGCACACAAGTATGACATTCTCCAAGAAAAAATTAACTTTAAAAATAAACAAGTGGCTGCTTAAGGAAGATGTGGACTACAGTGACATCAGTGCACCCACTAACACGGGTGGGGGCAAGTTCATGGGGCCCAAACCCTAGACAAAGAACGACAGGACTGCTGAGAGCAGGAGAAACAGTCCTCCCCAGGGAAGAACACACCACTGGCTATCTAATACCTAGTGGTCAGCAATGAAACCACACACATGGACTCAACAGGCTGCACTCATATACATTAGGAATATGTGCATACATATATGCATATGCATACACACATATACATATATTCCATATTTGTATATTGAGAATATATGTGCATACGTGGCAATTAAAGAAACGGGGGCCATGAATTTGAGAGAATAGCAGGGGTATATAATAGGGAAGGGTTGGAGGGAAGAAAGGGAAGGGGAAAATTATGTTACATTCTAATTTCAAAAAAGGGGGGGAATTGTAGATACAGTGGAAAAAATAAATGAGGTTGCTGGAGAAGTATCTCAGCAGTTAAGAGTACTTAACAGCTCTTGCATAGGATCTGGGTTCAATTCCCAGATCCCACATGATGTCTCATAACCATCTGTAATTCCAGTGCCAGGAGTCCAATGCCCTCCTCTGGCTCCCACGAGCACTGAGTGCACATGGTGCACACAAACACTCAGACACATAAAATAAAAGCCTCAAGGAAAAAAATGCATAAAATAAAGAACTACCCTGGCCCAGGCTGAGCTCACTGAGATGGTGAGCCAGCCTTACAAAGTAGCTGAGAACTAACCTAGTGTGCAGAAACCTGGCTCTGCAGAAAGCACGCCTTTACCTTGGAAGACCAGATTCTAGTAGTCTTCTGACATCACCTCCCAGGACAGGCCCTGACATCACCTCCCGGGACAGGCCCTCTGACATCACCTCTCAGGACAGGCCCTCTGACATCACCTCCTGTTACAGGCCCCTCTGACATCACCTCCTGTTACAGGCCCCTCTGACATCACCTCCCGGGACAGGCCCCCTGACATCACCTCTCAGGACAGGCCCCCTGACATCACCTCTCAGGACAGGCCCCCTGACATCATCTCTCAGGACAGGCCCCCTGACATCACCTCCTGTTACAGGCCCCTCTGACATCACCTCCCGGGACAGGCCCCCTGACATCACCTCTCAGGACAGGCCCCCTGACATCACCTCTCAGGACAGGCCCCGACATCACCTCTCAGGACAGGCCCCCTGACATCACCTCCTGTTACAGGCCCCTCTGACATCACCTCCTGTTACAGGCCCCTCTGACATCACCTCTCAGGACAGGCCCCTCTGACATCACCTCTCAGGACAGGCCCCCTGACATCATCTCTCAGGACAGGCCCCTCTGACATCACCTCCAGGTACAGGTTTCTCTGAACAGCACTGAGAGGCAGCTTAACTGCTCAGGTGCTAAACTAATCCTCCTTCAAATCACAACCATGAAGGTCACCAGCTCTCCAACCACGAGAAAATACCTCTAAATAATTAAAGTAGCAGCAAGTGAAGAGCCTAAGTTGGACAAGTTGGTGCCCGCTGCAGGAGGCTGAGACAGCTAAGTGAACACAGACCGCCAGGCTCCCACCCCTGCTGGCTGCCTGTCTGCGTGGTTTTAATCAGCTTACAGAGTCTTTTGGCTTCAATTCTCTCACATATTAAAAAGGGGGTGGATAAAGCTCCAACTAGGGTCTTGTTCTGAATGAAACAGGATGTTAAAATACAAACGATCCAGGATGGGGCGAAGGAAAGAAGAAGTCCGACAGCTGTGTAACATGGAAAGCAAAGCAGGGAAGAGAGAAAAGATAATTTCAGACAAGTTAGATAGGGGCAAAAGAGGACCACTAATATGTCTACAGACAGATTTAATGGAAAGGAAGATTTGGTGAGCTGTGACAAAAGACAGCTTAACTCACCTGGGGCCAGAAGATGGCAGACTAACACCTCTGTATCTTGCCTCACTGGCCAGTGGTTTCCCCGGGCAGAGTCCTGAGCAGGGAAGCCTAGAGGAGAAGAACACAGCTCTGAGTCCCCACTGGCCTCTGGCCACAGCCATGGCCAGTCACCTACCTTTCTATCACCCTGCCCTAATGTGAAAGCCAGCAGCGGCCCCGTGCTTCCTATGGTAAAGGAAAAGATCAGAGAAGCCACTCTGTTCTCAAAAGTCATGCCCCTGTCACTTCCCACCCTAAGTCTCTCAGTGCACGTTCCCAGTCTTCCAAATAAACTGCAAGTTCTCCAGGACCAAGCGCTTTCTGATCGGAGGGCTTCGCCCTTCAGAGAGCTTGATGCTCTTGCATAGGAGCTGGGTTTAGTTCCCAGCACCCACAAGGCGATTCACAATCATCTAAAATCACAGTTCTAGGGGGTCCAAAACATTTTCTGACCTCCACAGGCTCCTGTACACACGTGATACACTGCATATATTCAGGCAGCTCTCTGTCTTTCTCTGTCTCTGTCTTTCTCTCACACATACACATACACACACACACACACACACCTAATTACAACTTAAATTACCAGGAAGCTTCAGCTTCTGAGAAACAATGTCTACACCCTAAGGGCTTGTGAGGGTTAAATATTACAGATGTACAACTCAGTAGCCAACTTATTTGGAAGGCAGCCTTTACCAGCCTTCACTCATGAGTCTAGAAGGCCACCTTAGTCTAAAATCCTGGACTTAGAAACACCCCGTGGCCTTTTCCAGGTGACCTATGCAATTTTCCCCTCATTCCCCTCTATCAGATTTGTTCTCTGGGCCTTGGATTGTTTTTAACCTCTGGGGTAATACCCACTATGTCCACGAGAGGCAGTGTAACACCAAGGTTAAGACTAGAGACCCATGGGGGGTGTCTATTAATTTTTGTTTTGTGTATTTTTTTAAAGTTGGGTGAGTAAGGGAAAGGAGAAGAGTTGGGGGACAGGCGGAATATGACCAAAATATATTGTACCCCCCAGCCAGGTAGAGACTGTGGAGCTGCTGTGTGGTGACAGCTTAATGTAATCCCAGCCCTGAGAAAGCAAGGCAGGAGGACTGCTTTGAGTTCAAGGACAGCTTGAACCACACAGTAAAACTTTTTTAAAAAAAATACAAACAAGCTCTGTGGAATCATAAGCACAGGCAAATCGCTTGATTCGGTGTCTGTAAAACAAAAGGCCATACCTCTTACGAAAAGCTGCTGCCTAACAAAAGCAAACGCATTTACCAGACCAAACCACCTACAATAATACCATCTGTGTGCACTAGTCCCCTTTCCCCCTCATTTTATTAATTAATTTAATAATTGATTATTAATTAATTAAATTAATGTAATTAATTTAATTATATTAAATAATTATAATTTATTAATTATAGAATTTCCTACAGTATACTGTGATCATATTCACCCTCTTCCCTAATTTCTCCCAGATCCCAAGCCCCCTCCTTACCCCACCCAGTTTTATTTTTTTAAATCAAGTCCTTTGTAATGCCCACATACATATGTATATACTACATAAACATATACATGTTTATAGTTCTATGTATAATACTATACTACCACACATACACATTGCATACTGTATACATATATAGTGCGCACACACACACACACACATAGATAGATAGTAGTGCTATATGTATACATATAAACACATACATACATACATACATACACAGTACTTCCTGTATATACCTGGGCATGTGGCCATTCACTGGAGTGAGTCAACTTGTCACCAGCATGGAGAGGGCAGGCAGGCAGACAGCAGCTTAACAACTGCTGCAGCAGGTCCTGAGGTTGCAGAGATGGGTCAGCAGTTAGAAGTGCTTACTGTTCTATCAGAGGAGCAACACTGGGTGGCTCACATGCCTGTTAAGTCCAGCTCCAAGTCATCCATCCAACTGCCTCTTAGGGCCTCTTTGTGGTCATATTCATGCACGCATGCATTCATTCATTCATCCATTCGTTCGTTCTCTTTCTTCCCCTCCCTCTTCCCCACTGATACGCCCTACTCCTAGCTGAGGAGTTACTAGGCAAGGTTGATTGCTACCGAAGGAGGGAGTCACATCTTCAGGAGTTCCTCGTGCCACAGTGGACAACCCCACACCCTTGTACACGTGTGCGGTGCTAATTGGATTCAGTGGGTTAAAAACAAACAAGCAAATAAATAAAAGACAGAAAAACACAACGCCGGGAGGGAGATGTGTGTTCTGAGCAGGTTTTCCCGTGCCGGCCTGGGCCCACTACTGCGCCAGCCCCAAATAACACACAGAGACCCTGTATTAGATATAACTTGCTGGTCTGTTACTAGTTTCTTATCGGCTAGCCCTGTCTTAATTATTTACCCATTTGTATTAATCTAAGTACCTCCACGTGGTCTCATCTTACAGGAGAGAGGGGCTGGTGTTCTCTCTCCATCCTCCATCTTGGATCTCCTCCCTACTCTTCCTCTCTCCTCCTTGTCTCCTAGTCCCGCCTATCACTTTCCTATTGGCCAACCGTGCTTTATTCATTAACCAATAAGAGAAACATATTTACAGAATGACATCTCCCGTCAGATGTGATGGGGGATCCTGTCGGGAGGTGGGGGGTTATAATGAGATGTGGATGTTATCAAGATACAATGTACACATATATGAAACTTTCAAAGAATGAAGAAATGCGGGTACATACCAGTGAATTACCCCCAGTATTTAATTCATGATATGCTAACAGCACCGAGCTATGCAAAATACTCATATTTCCTTTCAATTTATGCATCTACATGTGTAAGTATAATGAAGGCTTGTAAGCTTCCTACCCAACCCCAAGCTCCAATATTTCCAATGAGGCATATCCAGCCCGCGGCCCACAGGCTCTGAGTGGCTGAGGCAGCTCAAACACAAAATTGTAAACGATCTGGAAAACTTGATGCAGTTTTGTAATTTTTTCTTTTTTTGGTAACTCCACTGCATGGTTCTGAACCTTGTCATGTCTCTATGCCCAAAGGTGAGGCATGCCTGAGTCTAGCCACATACTCTTCCCTGTCCATGCCCCACACCCTCCATCTAGAAATAGCTATGATTCTGAACTTCTTTTCCCTCTTGGTATATGTGTAATATTGTTCTCTTACTTGGCATTGTTTTTATCTGGAGGACTAGGGGCTTTCTCTTCTTATCTACTAATAGATATTGAGAAAGGCTGGGCTTCCGATCCTATTAATCCTGAATAGTTTAGATCCTCTTGGACATCTAGCCATTCAAAGGCCTGTCATGCCCTCAAATGAAAAGGCTAAGTTTAACCAATATAAAAATCAACATAGACTTTATACTTAGCACATCAAGTCTAGATTCTCTGGCAGTACTGATTTAAAACAAATCAAAACAAAAACCACTGATTGAGAAATACATATATATGTGGGTATGCATGAGTGCAGGTGCCCCACAAGACCAGAGTCATCCACTGTCCCTGGAACGGAAGGGTAGGAGTTTGTAAGCTGCCTGACAGGAGTGCTGGGAATCAAACTCAGGTGCCATGTAAGAACAATACATGTGTTTACCTGCTCAGCCCCTCCCCTGTCCCTTGAGGTGTTATTTCAATAAAGGTTCTGCTGGGTGAGAAATATGGGCGGGCATGGGGGGGTTACAAAACTGGTACTCTCTGAGTAACAGAAACCATTACAGCAGGAATCAAACCGAATTCTCTTCCATCCTACTTGCGATTTGATAGGTTTGGCTTAGGTGTGCAAAATTCATTCTTTCATTCAATGTGTTCCTCCCCTACCAACGAGACAAGCACTCAGACAATGTGCACTAAACACAACAACCATTTGCTACCCCTCCTGGACGCCCTTTTGTCTCCAGACACCAGAATCAAGTCTGCCAGGAGGGTGCCTGCCCCCCTGCCATTCTTAGGCAGTGCTGACCTCACCAACTTCAGACTCTTCAGACAGAGTGGTCTGAAGATTCTCCAGCATTAGTAGTGCTGCCATCTGCTCTGCTCCTTAGTCAGGTTCCCTGTCTGTGGTCGTTGCTGGCAAAGCTGCTAGATCTGATTCATCTCTTGGTGAGGCCTGGTCTCCTAGAAACACTGATGTTCACTCATTTGAAGGGGGCTTCTGCAGCCTCTGTGCTCTTATGTGGCTGGGTTCGGGATTCTTTTCTTGACCACGATGATGAAAGACACAGGCATTCTTCCTGAGATCCAAAACTTCTGTCGTGTACAGCAACTTTCCAGCTTGGCCTTTACAGGACGGAGATGCTGTGGATACTGTGCAAGGCAGGCTGTTCCAGAATGGCCTACTGTGAGAGACAGTGGGTGGGTAGAGTTATATGAGGCCGATGGATATCAAGACCATAGGGCCTGCAGCTGTTACAGAGAGGCTTACAAATGTGTACCTAGGGCTGAGAAGGTGGCTCAGTTGGTAAAGCATTTGCCATGCAAGCATAATGACCTGAGTTCAAGGCCCAGCCCAAACGTTAAAAGAAAATCCGGGTGCAAATGTATATCTGAAATTGCACATAATGGCAGAGATGGCCTCATGCAAAGGGGAGTGGTCTACTTCACACAGATGTCTAAATAGACATTCACTGAGATTGGGGCACACACAGAGATGTTGTCTCCGAGCTGGAAATACACTGGGGGACAGAAGCACACCAGGAAACGGTACGGAAGGGCAAAGACTGGCACTTCAAGCTTCCGTGGACTCATTTGACAAGACAACTAAGGAAGTGGAGACAAGAGAATCCTGAGTTTAATATCTTCTGCTACACAGAGAACTGAGGACCAACCTGGGATACATTAGACGTTTCTCAAGAAAGAAAGGAGAAAATCTTGAGTTAAAACAACTATTACAGGGCTGGAGAGATGGCTCAGAGTTTAAACACTGGCTGCTCTTCCACAGGTCCTGAGTTCAATTCCCAGCAATCACACTGTAACCATCTGTAAAGAGATCTGGTGCCCTCTTCTGGCCTGCAAGCATACATGCAGGCAGGATACTGTATACATAATAAATAAATAAAATCTTAAGGGGGAAACACCCAAACAACTATTATATCATTGAGAAAAGACAGCAAAATGACCTATAAATAATCGGACACAACTTCACTAGCTGTCAGCAATGAACAACTTAAAGCCACAGTGAGCTAGTACCATATGCCTTTCGGGATGTCCAACATGAAGGGATGAGACAACAGTAGGTGTTTCCAAGGAGACGGAGCCACACAACATACACTGGAACGCTACAGGTAAGTGAGAAAGCGGGCACCTTGCCATTAAATGGAAGGAAAGAGACTCAACAAGCCTACCATGTGCTGGTATGAGTCCATTCCCATTAAAAAAATAAATAAATAAAACATAAGAACAGTGGCCAAGCGTTGGCAGGGCTTAGAGAGGAGGGGTGGGTAAGGGAAGCATGGCACGGACAAATGCGCTGAGGTGGAGGAGACGGGTGGAGAGGGCAGGGGAAGAATACGGAGTGAAGGACAGGGATGGTGAGGGGCACTGAGAGCGGTCAGCCTGAGCAGGCATCCATTTGGGAGCCTCTCTGTAACAGCCGCAGGCCCTGTGGTCTTGGTATCCCTTTGCCTCATACAACCTCCCACCCGTCTCTCACAGTAGGCCATTGTGGAACAGAAGGTGCGTGTATCTGACCCAGAGGGGCTAAGGGAGGAGGAGGGACGTGGATGAGGGAGGAGGTGGGGTAACGCTAAGGAGGCCCGGATCTAAGGTGGGAGGCAGAATATAGCTGAGGAGGAGGGCCAGGGCTGAAGAAAGGGATGGGGTGGGGCATGGATGAGGAAGGAGGGGCAGTATGGCTGAGGAGGACTGGAGCTGGGGTAAACTGGGGAGGGACAGGTCTCAGAGGAGGAGAAGGAACCCGGATGAGCAAGTAGGTTGGGTATCTCTGAGGAGGAGGGCCAGGGCTGAGGGAGGAGGTGGGAATCGGGAGGAGGAAGCTGCGGTAGAGGAGGGCGGGCGGGGTGGAGACTACTGTAGAGGGGTGATCTCACGCTCAGGACACGTCCCGTGCACGCTGGGGGCGGGGTGGTGCTCCCTGGCTGCACAAGGTCATCTTTCCTGGCCCAGTGACGACTCTACAGAGCCAGCCTCCGACCTCAGCTCCCTTCCTAACAGGTCTGCCCAACTCTGCACTCACGACGCACCCCATCCCCATGTCAAGACCACGGGCTGTCTGTGCGTGCGTGTCGCCCCCATCACAGAGACTCTCAGTCTTCCCCGACACGCCAGCACTCAACTCAGCTCTCCGAAGGTGCCGGCTGCCGTGGCGGGGCCTCCAGGATCTGCGCGCTCAAACGCTCCCAGCAGGGCGGGCGTATGCGCAGAGGCGGGCCCACGCATGCGCGCGCGCGCGCTGCTTAGAGCAGGGGGACCGGAAGTGGGTGGGGCCTCGGCGTGGTCACGTGGTGGGTGGGGTCCTGGGGAAGGTGAGGTGGGGCGGACATGGTTGGTGTCCCAGGCGCAGTGGCAGTGCAAGCTACTCCCTGTGGCCTTTACGTTGATGCCTGGACTCACTAAGAGTCTACAGGGCGAGTTCCAGGACAGGCTCCAACGTTACAGAGAAACCCTGCCTCCAAAAACCAAAAACTTAAAAGAAGAAGCAATTTTGCAGGTCCGCCAACTGGGCCATGTGTTATTGTGTCTGGGTGGCTTTTACTGCCTGGTGCACCCTCTGAGTTGTGGCGGTATCTACTGTCCTTTTTAGGATCCACTTTTGTTGGAATTGCCCACTGTTCACTTAGGCCTGTCTGAATGGGCGACTTTCAGCTGTTAGAGACAGGGCCAAAATTCCACCCTTGGATCATGCAGCCCTGGTGTTTTCTGGACCTTCATCCTGTGAGCCTCCGTGAAGCTGGATCAAAGACTGGCAGAGCAAAAGTTCTCACGGGGCTGGGAGATGGCGCTATGGGAAAGCGGCGGCCTGGCTTGATGATCCTGGACCCCACGGGGTGGAAGGAGAGAACCGACACCCTTTCCCCTTGTAGGGTAAAAGGGCCAAGGAAAGAACACCCTGACTCTAACTTGACCCCAAGACCAGAGAAACAGAACCCCGCAAATCCCTGGTCAAGAATTCCCACCAATCCTGAGCTTGCCTCAAGATCGGGCCACAAGAATTCCACCAATCCCAGGCCACCTTGAAAAGCTCTGCCTCCGCCTCCCCCAGGAACCCTGTATAAACCCTGCCTTCTGCTCTCAGTTCCCTGCTGCCTGTCACCCAAGCAGAGGCAGCCACAGCCCTACGTTCTTTTCCTTTCTTTGTGGGGTGTGACTTTGTGGTGTTCCGTGGCTCCCTGCCAGGATACCTTTCCCCCCAGAGCTGCAATACTTGTCGCAGAGCAGAGCTGTGACACTTTCCCCCTCTTTCCTGTGGACCTCTTCCCTACTCTCCCCTTAACAGGACCTTGCTATGTAGCCCAGACTGACTTCAAACTCACTACGTACAAATCTGCTTCTGCTCCCCACAAATAGCCCTCCAAACTAACCTAGAAGGTGTGATTTTTTGAGATGTGTTCTTTCAGCTCTTCATGCTCGTTCACTTCATGGAAAAACTTCCTTGTTTTTCCAAACTCTTTGTTTTAGTGACAGCCTACTGCGTGATAGGGAAAACAGGCCTGTTTCAGTAATGTGTAGAAAGCATGGATATGTCTATGTGTGGTCACAGATGTACACACTCGTATGTTTGTGTACAGATATATGTATAAACACGAACGTGATTTATGTGTATGTGCATTATACAAATTAATAGCATTTATTATGCAATATACCTAGTAGGCATTTGTATTAATAATTTAAAACGTAAATGTCAAATATGTTCTGACATAAACGTGTGTGTAGGTAGATTTTTCTGTCCCGCCAGCCGGCTCCTAAGTCACAATATAGAGACTTATTATTAATTATGAAGGCTTGGCCTACAGCTTAGGCTTGTTTCTAACTAGCTCTTATAACCTAAATTAATCCATTTCCATTAATCCATGTACGCCCATGTTGTTCATGGCTGTTACCTCTCCTCCTGCATATCTTATTTGTTCTGTGCCTGGCCTTCTTCTTCCCTGCACCAAAAATCCTGCCTAGCTATTGGCTGTTCAGCTTTTTACTAATCCAATCTGAGTGACACATCTTCACCGTGTACAAAAGGATTATTCCACACCATTTCACATGTGGGCAGTATAGCATGATATATATGACACAACACAAAGTGTGATGTTACATAGTACGTATTATATTAGGCATATTTTTAAGGGATTAATTTATTCTTATTTTGCATGCATGATGGAGCCTGTGTGCCATGTGTGTGCAGAGCGTGAGGAGGCCAGAAGTGGGCACCTTATTCATCGCAGCTGGAGTTACAGACAGTTGTGAGCCACAAAGAGGGTGCTGAGAATTGAACCCCGGGTCCTCTGAAGTAGCAGCCAGTGCTCTTAAGTAAATATCCATCTTCTCTCCAGCCCGTCATGTTTAGTTTCAGTTGCTGATGTTGTTAGTGATGTGCTTGCATTGGTGCCCCCTCATTTGCAAAATCTCTGTCGCCTTTGACCCAGCAAGGAATGCTGCCAGGGTACCCGGTGCTGGTAGTCTATTCCATCCCACAGACAGAGCAGCTCGAAGGCCCAGGTCACCAGTGTTATAAGTGTCAGTGTGGGAGCTGAGCTCAGACCGGTAAATGTCTGCCAAGTAAGAAAAACTTACTTTGGTTCACAATCTCAAAGGTTCCAGCTGTTTGCTCCTGGGCCAATGGCAAAGCAGACTATCACGTCAGGGAAGCCATGGTGGGGCAGATCTGCTTGCTTTGTGGCAGTTGGGAAACAGGATAAAGAGGAGGAGACTGAGATCTCACTATCTCCTTCAAAGGCATCCCTCAAATGACTTAACTTCCTTCCACTAAGTCAAATTCTAGAGCTACCCTCACCTCCTGTGAGTGCCACAGGCTTACAGCCACACCTCTTTTTAAACAAAAGATGGTGCACGTATACCGTCTTTGTTCACATCTTGTACCACATGCCCAATTTCCCATTTGAGGATGTCTGTATACCACATTCGTACAGGCCGTTTGCTTCCTGTTTGTAATTGCTAGTTGTGTGTGCTGGCATGGTTATGACTTATGTCGTTTACTTGGCTGAGTTGGATCACTTCAGCCAGTGTTGAATGCACAGCCTTGACCTTTAGAAATACAACTTGCATGAAAAATGACTGAAGGTAGATCCCTTGGAGTAGAATTGCCAGGAAGAGGGATTGGCTTTCTGTCAAAGATTTCTTCTCTTTTATTTCTTCTCTCTCTGTCTCTGTCTCTCTCTCAGATAGGGTCTTACTATGACTGTCTGGAACTTGCTATGCAGACCAGCCATCCTCAGATACACAAAAGTCCACCTGCCTGTGACTCCTGAGTGCTGACACTAAAGGTCTGTGCCACAATGCCCAGCTTCCCCTCCCCCCACCCTTCATAGGATTTATTTATTTTTATTTTCTGTCTATGGATGTTTTGGCTGCACGTATTGCATACAGTGCCTAAGGAGGTGGAAAGGGGACATTGGATGCCCCAGAACTGGAGTTACAGAACATTGAGATCCACCATGTAGGTACTGGGAATCAAACCTGGATCCTCTGCAAGAGCAGTTAGCAATCTCAAACCCTGAGCCAGGACTATTAACCCTGTCTTTAAAACACACACACACACACACACACACACACACACACACACACACACACCTGTCTCATTGGTGAGAGATTAAAATATTTTTATTTTTTATACATTTTTGATTAAAATAGAATTACTTCACTTTCCCCAGCCTCCCTCCTGCCTCTCCCATTTCCTCACTCCCCCTCAAATCGATAGCCTCTTTTTCTTTGATTATCGTTGCTACATACATACATATATGTGTCTATGTGTGTGTATACATGTGCACAAATATATACAACCTGATGGGTTTTCTGTGTGTCTGTGTGCGTGTGGGTGTGCGTGCGCGCGCGCGCGTGTGTGTGTGTGTGTGTGTGTGTGTGTGTGTGTGTGTGTGTATACAAGCATTCAGGGATCTGTGCCTGGGTGTAATCAGAGGTTTCTTTTTGCCTGCCAGTTCCGGAAGAACTACTCAGACGCTTAATTTACTTACAAATTCATGGCTGATGGCTCAGGCTTATTATCAGCTAGCTCTTACATTTAAATTAGCCCACAATTTTTAATCTACGCTTTGCCACACAGTGATACCTTTCCTCAGTACAGGGTGCCCGTCTTGTTCTCTGTGCATCTAGCCAGCACTTCCTGGCTCCACCCTTTTTCTTCCCATCATCCTTAGTTTGATTGCCCCGCCTATACTTCCAGCCTGACTGCTGGCCAGTCACCATTTTATTAAGCCAATTTGAGTGATGCTGTCCCAGCAGTTTGCTAGTTGCCTATGTTTTTGTTGTTGTTTGTTTTGTTTTAATTGTACATTATCTGTGTGTCTGTATGGGGATTTACATATGTGTCCTCAGAGGCCAGAGTGTAGGGGGGTGTTAGAACCTCTGGAATTGTCTGAGGTGAGTGCGTGCTGAGATCTGATCTAGAGCCCCGTAGAAGAGCATTACATGCTCTAAACATCTGAACCATCTCTCCAGCCCTTGCTTTGTAGTGTAGTAACTGGAATTTATTGTCCCATCAGGTCCCGGTGCCGCTTCAGCCCTAAATAAACACACAGAGCTATATTAATTATAAAGCTGTTGGCCTATGGCTAGGGTTTCTTATTGGCTAGCTCTGTCTTAATTACTAACCCATAACTACTAATCTATGTGTTTCTACATGGCCTTGTCTTACCAGAGAATGTCTGGTGCATCCTATCCTCCCAGTCTCTCTCTGCATGGCATCTCTTTGAGGTCTCTCTCCACCTGTCTTTCCCAGAATTCTCCTAGTCCCTCCTATCTTCCTGCCTCTATTGGCCAAACAATGTTTTATTTATCAACCAATAGGAGAAACATATCTATAGAAGGAATTCCCCCATCACTGTAGTATTTTGTCTACAAGGTGGAACTCTGTGATATTTTACCCCTGGAAGGGAGTCTTTTTTTAAATTAATTAACTTACATCCTGGCAACAGTTTCCCCTTCCTCCTCTCCTCCCAGTCCTGCCCCTCACTCCACCCCCTCCGTTCCCATTCCTACCCACCCCAATCTACTCCTCCGTTTCTGTTTAGGAAAGGGCAGGTCTCCCATCAACAAAACATGGCCTATCAAGTTGCAGTAAGACTAAGCACCTCCCTGTGAATTAAGGATGGGCAAGGTGGCCCAGTATGAGGAGTAGGGTCCCAAAAGCCATTCAACAAGTCAGAGATGGACCCTGTTCCCACTGTTAGGAGTCCCACAAGACGGCCAAGCCATACATCTATGTGGAGGACCTAGGTCAGTCCCATGCAGACAGACTCCCCTGTTGTTGGTTCAGTCTCTGTGAGCCCCAGTGAGCCCAGGTTAGTTGACTCTGTGAGGTTTTTTTGTTTTGTTTTGTTTTGTTAGTTTGTTTGTTTGTGGTGTCCTTGACCTCCTGGCTCCTACAAACCTTTCTCCCTTTCTTCTTCTTCAGGATTCCCCAAACTGTACTGGAAGGAAGTCTTAATGAGGAATTGTCTAGACTAGGTCAGCCTGTGATAAAAACCTATGAGGGATTGTGTGTGTGTGTGTGTGTGTGTGTGTGTGTGTGTGTGCATGTATTCATGTGTGTGCTAATATGTGCCGCATGTTTTCATGCCTGTAGACCCTAGAAGAGGGCAGGCCCTGGATCTATAGAGCTGGAGTTAAAGGATGTTGGGAGCTGTCTCATTGCCTCACTGGTGTTGGGTGTCCTGCTGGAGTCCCCAGCGTGACTCCAGTTCTCTCTCTCCAAACCCTGCCCTCTCAGAGAACTGCAAAAAAAAAATAAAAATAAAAAAGTCCACTTATGCATTTTTGGTGATGGCTGCAGCTCCTCCCCCAAGGCTCAAGATCCCACCTACCATAATGGGGCACAAAACCAGCTCGTGGAGGATGAGTCTTGTCATCACTGTCTTGAACCTCGAGTATTTAAGCCCCCTCCTTCAGAGCAGCCATGTGATTTCTCTCCTGCCCTCTTCCCTCATCTGTTCTCTGGGTGCTGGAGGACTCGTCTGGGGGTGCTTTGCTCAGATATACCTGCTCTCGCACTTTTTAATTTCGGTTGATCTGGCTTATTGTGTCAGTGGAGAAACCTATTATCAGGGTACACGAAACCCTATTGTTGGGGAGCTAGTTTTGGTCTTGCACAAGAGACAAGCACTCTTCACTGCCAAGCCGTCTTTCCAACCCTGGAGGATTCTGAGCTGGTTTAACAGGTGGGGAAAAGACCCACCCTGAATATGGGTGGCACGATATTCCACAGCTGGGCTCTGGACTGGATGACAAGAAAAAGGGGGCTGAGCACTGACATGCATTAGTGTACCTCTCCCTGCTTTGAGCACTGGCATGCATTAATGCACCTCTCCCTCCCTGCTTTGAGCACTGGCATGAATTAATGCACCTCTCCCTGCTTTGAGCACTGGCATGAATTAATGCACCTCTCCCTGCTTTGAGCACTGGCATGAATTAATGCACCTCTCCCTGCTTTGAGCACTGGCATGCATTAATGCACCTCTCCCTCGCTGCTCTTGACTATGGGTGGATGTGACTGGCTGCTTCAGAGTCATGCCAGGTTGAGTTCCTGCAGTGCTGACTGTCACCTGCAATTGTGAGCCAAATGAGCCATCTCTCCCAAAGACACTGTTGCTGGAAGCCTTGTATCACAGTGACAGGAAAAAGTTAACAAAATGAGAAGACCAGACCTCTATAACCAGACCTCAGGCCTTACTAGGCCTCATTCTAGCCTTCAGCCAAATGGTCCCAGAAAAAGCAATGGACCTTCAGCAACCTTGATAGCAAGGTTAGCAGGGAAATGGCACACACAGGACTCAGGCCAATCCCACAGTGTCTCAAGGTACTGACCAAATAGAGTCAGGATCTGGGACTTGTCTAGGCCCGCCCAAAAATAGAGAACTATACCCTCACCAGCCCCCTCACTAATCCTGGCCAATAAGAACATGCTAACATGACTGCCACTTGTTTAAGCCAATTGTAGTTATAATGACCCGATTTCCTTAGACACTCTCTTAGTAAGACTTAAAAGAAGTCTCTATCTCTTTCTTGGGATCTTTTGCCATCTTGTTTCTATGTGTGGTGATCCCCCCTCCCCCCGCAGCCTGCTTGAACACTAAAAACATTCTTGCTGGTTACAAACATGGATGGTGGTCTTTCGTGGGACTTCTCCAGGACTTTAACACAAGACACTGGCCCTTCTGGGGGAAAGCCTCACTCCCTCCCTCAGTGTAAGTCCCAGCTTCCTGGGTTCCTTCCAATCTGTTTTGTTAGACGGTCCACATGACCCAACTCCCCCACCCCCACACCCTTGCCTACAACCAACCCAGAGGCACCCCTAGAACCGAATTGGCTGTACCGTGGCTTGTGGACATTGTTGTCTGAGTTAGTCTTCTTGGGCTTCTATGCAGCTTTCCTGGCATCTACCAGGCCTTGCTGGTTTCAGTGAGCCCTGAGAAACTCCAAAGCACAGCTCTGTTACATGCCTCCCTTACTGCCCCATCCCTGAACACAGACCAAGGCTCTGGACCACTCCAGTCCCCCATCCGAGTCTTTGCCAAGGCAAGCGACTTGCTCTGCATAAGTGTGTGCTGCTGGTAGCTGGGCAGGCTCAGTAAATACCTTGACCCCATGATGGAAAAGGGCTTGAGCCTAGGACTCCTGGTCCATGTGATCTCCTGCATCGCATAGAGATAGCTATCCATGTGGTCACAGATGCTCCATTCCACAGTGGGTGGTGACTGATGCAAAGTGCTGAGACTAAGCCACTATGGGTGCTCAGCCACAGATAGGTCATCTGTGCCAACCTGACCCCATAGGCTGAGGGGAGATGTGCAAGAGGGGAAAGCAGGGACCAGAACACTAAGGGTGCTGTGAAATGCTGTCTTGTGGACATGACAGCAGCTGGGGTCATCTACACAAGACCTGCATAAGGGAAAAACTTAAATTATTGAGCAAGGGCGCTATTGGCAGTTGACGGCTACTGGAGGGGGTACAGTCATGATTCCTTAGGAATATGACCTAACTTTTGTACGACCTAACTATGGCCAGCTCCAGTGGTCACAATGTATGACCATTGGAAGATTGTGCCCCGGTGGATGGCCCCACACCCAGGATCAAATGGACAACACTAAATGGACTCATTGACATTAGAAATGAAAGGATATTTGCTTGGGAGAGACATGTGTTCTGTGTGCATGGGGGTGGGGGAAGTCTGGGGAATTGGAGGCTAGAACAGATAATGATCAAAATACATTGTATACATGTATGGGATTTTGAAAGCATAAATGAAAACTATTATTTAAAATATTGCTTATAGTCAGAGAAAACAAACACAAAATTAAGACAAATTGTCCATTTTTATTTTTCTTGTACATGCATTAAAATACATATGTAGATGGGCGTGGTGGTACATGCACTAATCCCAGCCCTTAGGAGGCAGAGACAGGGGAAACACTGTGAGTTCAAGGCCTGCCTGGTCTTCATTCCAGGACAGCCAGGACTACATAGAGACACCCTGTCTTATAAAAGAAAGGAAGGAAAGAAGGAAGAGAGGGAAGAAGGGAGGGAGGGAGGGAAGAAGGAAGGAAGGAAGCAAGGACGAGAGGGAGGAAGGGAGGGAGGGAGGGAAGAAGGAACTACGTATAACATGTTTCATTGTAGAATACTTGCTACGTATACATTTTTATTGATATAAATGTCAGAATGAACCTTCATATATACCTTTTGACTATACTTTGAACAGCATTCATAGATGCATTACAAATCAAAGAATACACTTTTATTACATGTGTTTATCATGTGTACATGCATTTGCTTGTGTTCAAGCCAGGGTACCCGTGTGGAGGTGGGAGAGTCTGCTCTCTCCCTCCATTGTGTGGAACCCTGGGGTTGAACTCATGTCAGGCCTAGTAATAAGCACCTTTACTGGCTAGGTCATCTTGCCAGCCTATGAATATAGTACTTTTATCATGAAAAGCAAAAACAAAACAAAACAAAACAAAAAAACCCAACATGCTTTGAGACAGAGCATGTTTCAGCTATTATTGTTGCTGGTAATTGTTCTATCAGGGTCTTCTTTCAACTGCTCTGTCACTGCCCAAGCTACTGCAGAGAGATGGGCCCTGCTCCTCCCTGGCATCCTCTCATAGAGACCATCTTTAAAAAAAAATTATGAAAGTGCTATGTTCTTATTGCATTTGCTCAAAAATAAGAAAAGACCAACCGGTCCTCACACTGCTTCCCAATTGCAGCAACCTTGCTGGGATCTTCTGGGAGAGAGACAGTCTCTTTCCTCTAAATTTGAAAAGCATCTGCACATCTGGAAGCCATCATTCCCCAACATGGAGAAGGCTTCAGTCTATTGAAAGCAGGACAATGCAAAGAAATACCCAGAGCTCCAGACATGTCTCGGCTACATCAAGTTCTTGATTCCAGTCAAGGTTCACAGCTCTTGTGAACCCTTCATGGAAGGAGTCCTTCCAGGCATGCATGTCCAGGAGTTCCTTCTGTTGCTCTGGCTTTCCTCTCAGCTGGTTTGAACTGGCTTCTTGTTTGCAACCAAAAGGATCAGAGTAAACATGGAGTCTCCTCCTTTTTCTCTTACTAGGGAAAGCTATCTCACATAGCCAATCCCACACACATGCAAATGTTTCAGTCATAAAACAATCCCTGTAAAACAATAATTGGCTACATGTAGTCACCCGTCCACATAACACATCTTAGTCCCACTCCTGTGAGCCTTTTCAAGAGTTAGGGAAGCTGAATCGCCAGAAATAGCTCCAATAGAGTCCTGGGATTTCTTCATCCATGGCTTCCCTATGCCTACTGTAAGATATCTGTGCCCCCTCCTACCCAAAGTGTTCCAAATAAGATATAAAGACAATCCACAGAGCCCTTGCTCCCAACTCCATTGGTGACATTCTGGAGCAATTGGCCGCAGGCTCAGTTGGAGCGAGCCACCATATATCCATCTTCAGATATGTCTTTCAAGCACTGCTGAGGGTCTGATAAAGGAGGCAGTAGAAGATTCTTCTCACTTGCTGCCCTGTTACTGGCCAGAGCTTTGCAAACTGTCGGTGACAAGGGTCTTCGGTCCAAACAAGAGTATTGTCACAGGCACTTTTAAGTGAGAGCAGGTTAGGACCTACATTTCATGCTGGCAAGTCTTATCTGAAGAACTTGTCTTTTTATTTTAATTTTTGCTTTTTTCCCCCATTTTCATGCACATGCGCGTGCTATGTGTGCATGTGTGCATACATATCTACATATGTGGGAGAGAATGCCTATGGAGGTCCATCACTATTCCACTTTGTTCATCAAGCAGTCTCTCAACCAAACTCAGAGCTCTCCAGCGTGGCTAGTCTCTCTGGCTAGCTTGCTCCAGACATCACGTCTCTGCTTTATGAGTCTGGAATTAATTACAGGAGGGCTGCCACCCCCTCCTGCCTTTTACATGGATTCTGGGAGCCTGAACTTGGGTCTTCACATTTTTGTGGCAAGGAAGGGCTTTAACCACTGAACCATCTCCACAGCTCCAAAACATGTCTTCTAATATGCAGAGACATGCGGCCACACATGTGAACACACACAGGTGGTCTGTATTGGATTGCAGTACCGCGTATCCTCAACACTGAGAGCTGTGGCACAAGAGTTCCAGCAAGGCTGCCACGGCGCCAGCCTTCACATTTCTGAATCAGTTCATCAGCCATTAGAGGTGGCTAGCCAACTCGCCATTGGCCATAGAGTCTTTTCAGCTTCAATAACTTGATGCTGTCTTTGCAAGCCCCAAAGCAACCATTGGAAAGATAATTCATAAACAAGTCTCTGTGGTGTGTACCGAAGCTCCTTTTTCAGCAGGCTGGGGCTGGTTCCACCTAGGTCTGTACACTCCACAATTTACTAACATCTGTCTCAGCTCCTGCCTTCTGCTCTCAGAAGCTATATACACAGAAATGCAAGTGTGTGCCAGCATGCACGCACACGCACGCACACACACACACACACACACACACACACACACACACACATATGTTATACAAAATTTTAAGGCGCATTTTATGCAACTATATAATAAATCTTCTCTATTTGAAAGAGTGCAATATAAAATCAACAATGCAGTCTTGCTTTAAGTGCAAAATTGGAAATAACACATCTTTACAAAGCAGCACACATCTATCACCCCAGCCCAGGAAAGATGGAGGCTGGATGACTGTCACAAGTTTGAGGCTAGTCTAGGCTACACAGTGAGACTCTGCCTCAAAGAACAAAAAAAGAATAAAAAAGAAAATAAGGTACATAATACTTCTTATTTCATATGATTGATATGATTGATTAACTAATATGGTTCACGTAAAGGTTTCAGCACCATATTTGATAAGTAGAAAGACATTGATAAACACTCAAATATATCACTAATACTGTTAGCAACCTACTGATCATTCTGCCTGAGGCACAATGGAGGTAGGAGTCCTGTAACAAAAAAAAAATTTAAAAAGAAGAGAGGAAAGATAGACAATCTTAAAGAAAAGCCTAGATTTTTGCAACAGAAAATTAGGTACATAACAGTTCTTATGTTATAGGACTCTGGTGAGAATTAGGTCTGCTAATCCACACACAAAGTTCAGCACCACACTTGATAAGTGAAAATGATCAAAAGATGCTCACAGTTATGAGTGATGTTGTTAAGCATTCTGCCCTAGGCACATTGGAGGTAGCAGTGAGTCTCAATGTATTCCAGCTCATCCGCCATTCAGAGGTTGCCAGCCAACGCTTCCCGTCGAAGGTCACAGAGAAACTGTTTTCAGCTTCATGAGATGCTGGGCCTCTGTTCCAATAACTTGTTGTTGTCTTTTGTATGCCTCCAAACAACCATTGGACAGAAAATTCATAAATGAGTTCGTGTGGCATGTACCAAAATCTTCCAAGTGGCTGTGGCTAGATCCAACTACATCTGTACACTCCATGATTTACTGACCTCTGTCCCAGTTCCTGCCTTCTGCTGTCAGGAGCTGTATACACAGAAATGTAAGCACACACACACACACACACACACACACACACACACTCATTCATGCATGCACTCTTGTACACACACACATTTTAAAGACATTTTATGTAAATATATAATATATAATAAATCTTCTCTATTTGAAAGAGTGCAATATAAAATCAGCAATGCAGTCTCGATTTAAGTGCAAAATTGGAAATAACACATCTTTACAAAGCAGCACAGCCAGGTATGGTGGCTCACACCTGTCATCCCAGCCCCAGAAAGATGGAGGCAGGATGACCGTCACACGTTTGAGGCTAGTCTAGGCTATACAGTGAGACTCTGCCTCAAAGAACAAAAGGGAATAAAAAAGAAAATAAGGTACATAATACTTCTTATTTTATATGGCTGGTAGGACTTATTAACTGATATGGTTCATGTAAAGGTTTCAGCACCATATTTGATAAGTAGAAAGACATCAATAGACACTCAAATATATCAGTAATACTGTTAGCAACCTACTGATCATTCTGCCAGAGGCACAATGGAGGTAGGAGTCCTCTGGGAGGAGAAAGGAGGAGGAAGGGAGGAGAAAGGGGAGGAAAAAGGAGAGGGGGAGGAGGAGAAGAAGAAATATACTCTTTAAAGAAGTTTTGGTTTTCTCAACAGAAAATTAGGTACATAATAGTTCTTATAGGACTCTGATGAGAATTAGGTCTGCTAATCCACATAGAGTTCAGCACCATATTTGATAGGTAGATAGTGATCAACAGATGGTCACAGTTATCAGGGACATTATTAGTAACCCATTGAATACGCACAGGTAGGAGTCCTTTGGGTGGGGTGCTGGCCAACCGGAGGGAGATCTGAAAGTGCTCCAAGCATCACAGGCTCCAACACATTCACAAAATGTATAAAATGCTACATTCCGCTACCAAAAAAAAAAAGCACAGATTCTACATCACAAAGCTGTGTCCTAGATTCGTGGGATCATCCCGTGAAATAATTATTGACCACTGAGATCTAGATGAGTTCTGAATAGAATCTTCCATGGCGTTGAAAAGTCTTAGTTGTCCATGATCTCAGTGGCCAGAGAAGCTAACTGCACTGAGGACTTGAAATGATGAGGATGCAACCAAGATATTGCATTTAAATGTTTATTCCATGATGATTCCTTGACATTTTAACAGCCGTACCTGGTTAGTGGTTACTGTAGTGGCTGGCAGAGAAATCTCTACCTGAGTTCCTTCTCAAATTCAAATGCCTATATGGCTTTTGTTTGAGAAAGGCCAAATCATTCTTAGTTATTGGAAGGCAAGGGAGTCTGTCTGGTATATTGTAAGATATGAGATATCATCCTTTGCCTATAACCATAGGTGCCAATTGGTATAATAATAACCACAAAAGGTCTCTTCATATTGCACAAATGCTCAAAGTAGGGGAAGGGTTAAAAAAAAAATCAGTCTTTTGTGAACAATTATTTGGCTTACAAGAAAACAACTAAGAAATGAAGGAACTGTTCACTTACACAGTTTCTCTAATTTTCAGTTTTGTTCCAAAGACCCAAAGACATAAGTTCTGGCTAAAGGTCTTTTATACATTGTCGGTGGGTTTATTTTTAATATGCTTCTTCTGGTGAAGCTGCAGGGTAGCCAGCTTTTTAAAGGTTCTGCCACACTGGGCACATGGATCTGGCCTATCTCCAGAGTGGATTTTCAGGTGATTATTCAATGTAGTTTTGTCGGTGAAACCTTTGTCACACTTGGTGCACACGAAAGGCTTCTCGCCGGCATGCAGCCTCTCATGCCTCTGAATGCTCGACTTGCACCTAAAAGTCTTCCCACATCCCTTGCACCGGTACCTGGAGTTCGCCTCATGTCGTTTCCGGTGCTTGAGAAGGGATACTTTGCAATCGAACACTTTGCCACATTCTGGGCAGTCCGCTCTGGCCCCGGGCAGATGGCTCTGCTTGTGTTCTGCTAAGTAAGTGCTGTTTCGGAAATGCCTCCCGCACTTATCACACTTGAAGGGCTTCACCTTCAGATGGAGCCGCTGATGCTCTGAAAGATGGGAGTTGACCCTGAAGGCTTTCCCACACACCTGACAGCGGTAGGGCTTCTCTCCGGTGTGGATCCTCTCGTGCTCCCTCAGCGACGAGCTGCGGCCAAAGGACTTGTCACACTCTCTGCACTTGTAGGGCCTCTCCCCGGTGTGGATCCGTTGGTGGCGAGTGAGCTTTGTGCTTTGCTTGAAGGTTTTCCCACACTCGTCACACTTGAAGGGTTTCTCCCCCGAGTGGATCCTGCAGTGATTGTTGAGGGTGGAGCTGCTGTTGAAGGCTTTGCCACACTCCTTACACTTGTAGGGTCTCACCCCCGTGTGGATTCGGTAGTGTGTAAGGAAGTACGAGAGGTGTCTGAAAGATTTCCCGCAGGTGTCACACTTATGGGGTTTCTCCCCCGTGTGAATTCTCTCGTGCTCCACAAGGTGCAGGGTCTGGTTAAAGGTCTTCCCACATTCCTTGCATTTAAAGTGGTTCTTACCTTGCCTGGCAGGCTTACGCTTGGGATTTGTGGCATGTGTGGCATTGCTGGCGTGCTGCGTTTTTCCATGAGAATCTTTCCCCAAAGTCGACTTCTCTTGAGGGGGGCTCCGTGGTGTTGTCGTGGCTAATGTTTGACTCGAAGATGTTCCCATGAGTTTGGGATTTGTGGCGTTGCTGCCTTGCTGCGTTTTCCCATGAGAATCTTTCCCCAAAGTAGACTTCTCTTGAGGGGGGCTCCGTGGTGTTGTAGTGGCTGATGTTTGACTCAAAGATGTTCCCGTGAGCTTGGGATGTGTGGCCTTTGTGACGTTGCTGGCTTGCTGCGTTTTCCCATGAGAATCTTTCCCCAAAGTAGACTTCTCTTGAGGGGTGCTCCATGGTGTTTTAGTGGCTGATGTTTGACTCGAAGATGTTCCTGTGAGCTTGGGATGTGTGCCCTTTGTAGTATTGCTGGCTTGCTGCGTTTTTCCATGAGAATCTTTCCCCAAAGTTGACTTATCTTGAGGGGTGCTCCGAGGTGTTTTAAAGGCTGATGTTTGACTTGAAGATGTTCCGGTGAGCTTGGGATGTGGGGCCTTTGTGGCATTGCTGGCTTGCTGTGTTTTTCCATGAGAATCTTTTCCCGAAGTCAACTTCTCTGGAGGGGTGCTTCGAGGTGTTTTAGAGGCTGATGTCTGACTCGAAGATGTCCCCGTGAGCTTGGGATGTGTGGCCTTTGTGGCGTTGCTGGCTTGCTGCGTTTTTCCATGAGAATCTTTTCCTGAAGTCGACTTCCCTGGAGGGGTGCTCCATGGTGTTTTAAAGGCTGATGTCTGACTCGAAGATGCTCTCGGGGTCACAGAGGCATGCTTCTTACTGCTAGGAGTGGTTCTTTTACCTGCTTCTGGAGTCGAAGTTGAGCCACATTTCCTCTTATTCTGAGACGGCCTGTCATTGCTTTTGGACCGCTTTTCAGCCCTCGAACTCTTGGAACCACCCCCATGATTGGTTTTCTTCTGCTTCTTCCATGGTGTTGTCTTAGAATTGTCTGACTTAGGGATTTCTGTCTTTGAATTATCCCTTGTCTTCTTTCCTTTTAAATTTCCTGAAGGAGATTTAAATGTTTAAATTTTAAAAAGTGTGTGTGCGCACGGGCACACCTGTATGTGAGTATATCATTTTGAATACAGGTGCTGTGCAAGCCACAAGAAGGCCTGGACCTAAGGTTACAGGCAGTTGTGAGCTGCCTGACATGAATGCTAGGAACCAATCTTGGTCATTGCAAGAGCAGTAAACACTCCTAACCACTGAGCAATCTCTCCAGCTCCACGAAGGAGATTTAGAGCAGAAACATCTGTTTCATGTCTGGTTTTGTTTTAATGAAAATGTTTACTAATCATTAGAATATAAATTGTATGAAAGTATAAAATATGGAATATTTGTTTGTGGGGGTGGGCTGGGGGGAAGCAATGGAGAGTGAGGATAGATGGGAGGGAGAACTGGGGTTGGACTGTAGAATGAAACTTAAATAAATAAATTGGTTGGGAGAGATGGCTCAGCGGTTAAGAGCACTGACTACTCTTCCGGAAGTCCTGATTTCAAATCTCAGCAACCACATGATGGCTCACAGCCACCTATAATGAGATCTGGTGCCCTCTTCTGGTGTGTAGGCATAAATGCAGGCTGAATGCTGTATGACAATAGCAACAAAAAAAATAATGCATAAAACAAACAAGCCATGATTACACATAGGCAGACAATATATAAGTGTGTAATAATATATAAGACATATTTCAATAAATCAATATTTTTAGCATCAAAGAAATTGTTAGGTATTCACAAATTGAATATATTCATGCCTGTAGCACCAAGGTTAGTATCAGAAGCAGGTAAGCAATCATTTCCATTTCTCATTTTCTTTCTAGTCATTATCTTCACATTCTTGAGACTTCTGTAATGGGGAAGGGACAGGGTGTGCCACATTTTGCATGTGGAAGACAGAGGCCATCTTGTGGTAACTGGTTCTTTCCTTTCTTTATATGGGTTTCAGGATCCAACCAACACAGGTTGTCAGGCTTGGTGGAAAGTATTCTTACCTGCTGAGACATCTCACTGCCCCAACCCTGGCTTCTAACATTACAAAGCAGCTTTGTCTGCTCTTAGACAACTTAAGTGCAGCTACAAAGTGCACTGTTTAGTACCTGGCCTTTTGCACATAATGCTCTGTGTGTGTGTGTGTGTGTGTGTGTGTGTGTGTGTGTGTGAGAGAGAGAGAGAGAGAGAGAGAGAGAGAGAGAGAGAGAGACTCACCCACATCTTCATTATTTTATTTTCTCTCATTTGCATTATTTGTAATGTTTCTTAATGCAAGTATTCCAAATATATATTTATATATTTCACGGTTTTCTCACCAATTGGTGTCTGGGTAGGCCTCAATTTGAGGCATTTTGAATGGGGTTTACATACTCCTTTCATGTCTGTATGGGGACTACCTTTGTTGGACTAAGTACATAATACATATGTACAATTCCAGGGGATGCTGTCTGATAGTTATTTCCTGCTAGCAACGCCTACCAGTCAGCACTTCCATCAGCAGTCTACGGGAGTTCTTGATGTTCTATGCCTATAATTGACTCAACGCTGGTGTGTCCCCTCCCCCCCCACCCCACCCCCGCTTAATCCCTAAAGTGATGGCACTTGAAGGTGAGACTCCTGAGAGTCATATGTGTCGTAAGGATGAACTCCCCGTGGATGGGATCTTCACTTTAATTAGAGGCCAGAGGTCTTTCCAGGTTTCTTTACGCCATGTAAGCACACAATGAAGAGCCCCAAGACTATGGTCAAAAGGTAGGCTCTCTCTGGGGTTCCGTGGTGCTTTTATCGCAAACCTGGACTTCAGAGCTACAAGGTAAGTTTATGTCCCTTATAAGTCACCAGGACCTTCTTTGCCCTAGCAGCCAACAAGCCCTAAGAGGACGGCCCCCACAGCATTCCTACTTCATATTTTAGTTATTTTAGTGGACAGGTGCGAGGGTCACTGAAAGTCAGGATTTCCCGTCAGCGTAATGCATAAGGCAGATTGGATAATGGCTATAGGAAAGACTGGAAACTATTACGTTAGGAAAACTCAGGCAGGCTCAGGGACACAAACGTTGCACATTTTCTCTCATATGGGGAGCCTATATTCCAGTCTTCCGTACCTGTGCGCACACATGTTTAGGAGTGGGTGAGTGTAGGCCTTGGAACTCGAAAGGGGGCCACAAGAGGGGGAATGACTATAAGGGAGGGGATGGGACAGAGAAATGGAAGGTGATAGAGAACATCTGACGGAAAATGCAGAAAGGGGACTACTGGGAAGAGCATGGGGGGAGGAGGGTAAGGTAGGACAATTGACAAGACCAAGTGTATCAGAAAATGTCATGCTAAAACCTGTCACTGTGTATGCAAATTTAAAAACAAATAAAAAAAAAACAGACTACGGATACTAGAAGCTACACTGAGAAAGATTATTGGTTTGGTTTAAGACAGCAGCTCTGGCTGTCCTGGAACTCTCCATGTAGACTAGGCTAGCCTCCAACTCATAGAGCTCATCTGTCTGCCTCTGCCTCCCGCCCGGGTGCTGGGATTAAAGGTGTGCACCAGGGTTGTTTTAAATTGCACCTATCATTTCAGTGTGGATGTGTATGCCACGACATGCCTGTAGAGGTCAGAGGACCTCTACTTGTTGATAATAGTTTCCTTTCACAATATGGATCTCAGGCATCACACTCAGGCCATCGGTCTTAAAGACAGTTATCTCACCATCCCATGACTGATATTTTTAAGGAACACCACTTACTATAGCTTAGAATTCTTCTTAAATGGATACAACAGCCGAATAAGACATAGTGTATTTATAAACCCAGCACTCATGGGCAGGGGGATCCCAAGAACAAATCCAGGTTAGTCTAAATAGCAAGACAGTGTGTTACCCTCACCCCAGTTACATACATTAAAATGTTGTCTTAATGAAAACCATCTATACATAGTCCTGAAGTTTAGAGCGTGATGGGTAATGATCAAGTGATTCAGAAATGCACTTATTTCTGTAAGTCAACAGAGGACTGTGAATTAGCAATGATATTTTTAAAGATTAAGGTCAGGTAGAAACCAGTCTCTCCCACACACACTCTCACACACCCATACAACCCTCTCTGACACACACATGTTCAGTCACACACACATACACTCACTCTCTATCTCTATCTCTCTCACACACACATACACACACACTCAAAAATGTTCTGCTGAAATCAATAACTGAAAAACAGTGCAGAGTCATTATTCGAGGAAGAGGCCAGGAGAAAAGCCCAGAGGCAGGCTTTACCATCACCTGCAACCCCAGAGGACAAGGATGAGGTGTGGTGCTAACCAGGAGAGCCAATGTCATTGGGGCTGGGAGGAAAGGCACAGCTTGCCTCAAACGAATCAAGATCTGCACTCACCCTGTCAGTCCCCAGTAGACGAGGGCAGCACTGATGGCTTGCAAAGCTGTCAGAATGTCCCTGTGACTCACCTGAGGAGGTGTCACTCCTGCTGCTGCCTGCCTGGCCTTGCTGGCGCTCTCTAGGGCGCTCTCTAGGGCGCTCTCTAGGAACATCCTTGTCTTTGGCAAAAAGGTCAATGCCTTGTTCCAACCTGGTGATCAACCTTGGCTTGAAAATATAACACTCTGGTTCACAGAATAAGAGAAACAAGAAAGGGAAAAAAAAATTAAAAGAAAAAGAAACAAAACTGTCATATGCTGCCTCTCAGGGATCCCTTTTCACACAAAGAGAGCTAAGGGATTTTAACGATATAACCAGCCAGCTTGTCCTGCCCCACCTCCCCATCATGGCAGCTCCAATTTCTCAGTCCAGGAAAGGGAGCCCACTACCATATCAGTCAATGAGCCCACTCTTGGACCCACAGGCCATCAGGATTGGCTTAACTGTGCTCCTGGACTTAAGCCAGATGAGGAATCGGGAGTGAGTGGAGGGGGCGTTGTTTCCCAACACATGCCATCTTCCTCCCCTCCCCCCCACCCCCTGCATATGAGTTAAAAGCTGAACTTCTAAAGTGGAGGGTTGTTGAAAAGCACCAGTCTTAGGGTGATGCCAACAGCGCCAGATTTGTAGGGTCTGAATTTAGTAAGCACTATGGCAGAGTTCATCTATGTGAACCACAGCCTCTCCGAATCGAGACCCACAGACTCCCGTGCGCCCAGAACACACTGAGAGATTATCCTTACCCACAAAGATCACGTTCCCGTAGTTCTCCAGCATCACATCCTTGTACAGGTCCTTCTGAGCAGGGTCCAGTAGCTGCCACTCTTTCTGGCTGAAGTACACAGCTACATCTTTGAAGACCACTGGTTCCTATAACACCAAAGTCCCACTACCGCTCATACGAGGCCTCGTCTTTCCCTTGGCCCCGGAGAGGCGATGCAAAGAGGTGGGAGTTTGAGCTGTATTCAAAATTCTACACCGCTGCAGACTGTGAAGATGGCCCTGGTACCTCCTCGCTTCGCTCTAGGTCCATACCATTTGGGCGTGTACGTGTGTGTATGTGCATGTGTGTTTTAATGTGTACGTGTGTGTGCGCGCATGTGTGTTTCTATGTGGTTTATGTCACATGTGTGCAGGTGCTCGTGAAAGCCAGAAGCGGACATCAGATCCCCCAGAACTGGAGTCACGGGTCCAGTGTGCTGCCTTTAATGTGGGACCTGAATTTGCTGGGAACCAAATTCAGGTCCTCTGCAAGAGCAGCAAATGGTTTTCACTGCTGACCAATCTCTTGGGCCCTCGATGTGCTTGTTTGTCTTAATTATCAATTTGACACAGCACAGTCACCCAGGAAGAGAGGGTCTCAGTGAGGAATTGTCTAGATCAAGTTGGTCTTAATTGAGTTCATTAAAATGAAAAGACCCACCGTGAATGTGGGTGGCACCGTTTCATAGTCGCGGCTCTGGACAGGATAAGAGTGGAGAAATCTAGCTGGGTGCTAAGCAAGCAGGCAGCATAAGTGCGTTCTTTCTCTGTGGACGGGATGCTTCAAGTCCCCTGCCTTGACTTCCCCACAATATTGGACTGTGACCTGGCACTAACTACAGGCCAAACACACCCTCCCCTTCAGTTGCTTTTTGCCGTGGTATTTTATTTTATCGCAGCAGTAGAAACGAACTAAGAGTGTGTGACCAGGGATTGTCTTCCCATTCGGAACCCAGGTTTGGTTCTTTGGGATATTGGAAACCTGTGACATAAGCAAAAGTTTTAAAAATTAATAATCAGGGGCCGGAGAGATGGCTCATTGGTAAAGAGTGGGTACTGCAAGCACCCTTACCCGCTGAGCCATCTCGCTGGCCCCGTATTTGCTTTTAGAAGGACCAAAGAAAAGGACCTTCCTTCCTACACCCCACTTCTTTTGGTTCAGGTTGTGGGATGAACTGGGGTGAACCCTCCTCGGCTTCCTAAGGAAGAATGAGATCAAAGGTCCTTGGTTTGGCCATCTCGGAATGCTCGCACACAGACTATCATCACATAAGGACAGCAAGCGCCATTCTATTCCAACCCGTCACATGGCCACAGCCAAATGTATGTCCTTCTGGGACATACAGTGCAGAGCAGGGAGAAGGGGCCTGGACATGGGCCTCAGGGGCATCCCAGTGTGGCATGGCCGGTGTTAGAAGAGCATGCCCAGGAGACCTCTCCGCATGCTTGAAAGAGTAGATGACAGTTGAAGGTCCAGTGACGAGGAGGAGGCAGAGTGGAGCGGAGCAGAGCAGAGCGGAGGTCACTCAGAAGGTGAACACCGAAGGGGGCAGAGCTTTAAGAGGAAAGAACACAGAAGGAAGGAGAGAAGGTTAGCGCTGTGTTAGAGTGAGCACTCTACAGTTACAGGAGTGGGGCGCATGGAATCAGGGCCAGGGTCATGGGTTTGACCTCCCCTGACCATCAGAGGGCTGGGGGTCCTCGGGTGAGCGACTCCCCATGCCTCTCTTTCCACATCTGTGGGATGGTCCAGCTCAGTCTCCAGCACTGAAAACAACTGTCATCCTTAGGAAATACAGATTGAAGTTATTTAGAGGTAAGTGCTACGATGCAGGTATGCTCAATGGCTTTGAAGACACAGATGCAGATGGCGGGGCAATAGGAGAAATGTCAGCAAATTCCAAACATTGGGTGACCTATGTGCAGTTCTTATAGCTTCCTTGTGAGTTTTAAAGCATTGTTTCTGTGTATGTGTATGTGGTGTATGTGTGTGTGTATGTGTCTGTGCTGTATGTCTGTGTGGTGTATATGTGTGTGTATGTATCTGTGTAGTATGTCTGTGTGGTGTATATGTATGGTGGATATGTATATGTGATGTATATATATGTAGGTACGTATATGTGTGTAATATATGTGTATGTGTACACAGTGGTTATGTATGTATATGTGTGTAGTGAGTATGTGTATGTGCTGATGTATGTTTCCAATGTGTATGTATATGTATAAGCGTAGTCTGTGTATGTGTATGTGTATGTATATGTATAAGCGTAGTCTGTATATGTATATGTGTATGTATATGTATAAGCGTAGTCTGTATATGTGTATGTATATGTGTAAGTGTAGTCTGGATATGTGTACGTGTATGTGTATGTATGTGTGTAGGTGTAGTATGTGTATTCGTGTATGTATGTGTAGTATGTGGGTATCTGTATATTTGGATATGTGTATATATATGTGTATATAGGTGTATGTGGGTATGTGTATAGTGTATATGTGTATGTATATGTGTATGTATATGTGTATGTATACGTGTATGTGTATGTGTATAGTGTGTGTGTATATGTGTATGTGTAAATGTGTGTAATCTCTGTGTATGTGGTGTACGTATATATGTATGTATACAGTGGGTATGTCTCTATGAATGTATATGTGTGCAGTGTGTATGTGTACATGTATGGTGTGTATGCATGTATGTATATATATGTGGGTGTGTAGACGTATGTGTATATATATGTGGGTGTGTATATGTATGTATGTATATATGTATGTGTGTACATGTGTGTGTGTGTCTGTATGTGCATCGTGTGTGTGTTCCTGTTCATGTGTGTTGTTGCTGCTAATAGGGAAAACGGTCCAGTCCTCCAGTTGCTGAGGCCGCCATGTGAGCCTCCAGGTACTTCAGGCTTGCTGATGGCTGCCCATCTCTCCCCATTTCTCCTCTGGTGCTCTTATCTGTGCCCCTTCAGGATTCTGTCCCAGCAGTTTAAGCAACCCTGAGGTCAAAGCAAGTCTCCAGACCGGTTTTTACCGGTCAGGACTGAGGCACACTGCCCAGCCTTCAATCAATCACTATTGCCCCGAGCAAGCCTGGCAGTTGGGTGAGGTTCAGCTCGACCTCTCCCTACATCACCCCGTCCAAGGCCCAGGGACCACTGTAGAAGAGGGAGGTGGAAAGAGTGTAAGAACTGGAGGATGAAGAGGAATGCTGGGAAATGTAGTCTTCTGGATATGACGTTGCACTCATGAACACACAGCAGCTGTGGATACCTGCACAAGAGTAGGCCCATCAACATCCCATAATTACAGCGGGAGGGGGTCACGAGACCCCACCTGTCCCTTAGGAGCTATTCGTGGTTAATGTTTGCCGGGGGAGGGGAAGGTCATTTTCTTCAGTGGTGTATGCACTGCTGAATTTCCCATGCTCCAGTAAATAACCCCACGCCCATGCTAATGCAATCAACCCTAATTACATTCATGGGTCAAAACAGAAAGTTATGAAAATAGGAGGGAGGAGTACTAGTTGGGACATAGTAGGAATGGAAGAGAGGTGAGAGGTCAACGGGTATGTGTGTATGGATACAGTCACAATAGAGTATATATGGACGAAACCATCAAAGACAATGACATTAAATCAAATGCTTGGATAACATAATAAAAGCCATTAACTTAAAAGAATTTAAAGAAAAAAAATAACAGATTCGTCCAAAGTGGTTGGAAGATCAGGCATCCCCAGAGAAATATCAGAATGCTGGCATGAGGAGATGTGGATTTCAGGTGGACTACGCTAAGGTTGGCCTCCTCAGAAGAACCATTCACTAATTCATCTCTTTATCCGTTGTCCATCACCCATTCAGCCCAGACCTAAAATGCGTCTGTTAAAAATTCCAGCTCAGACTGCTGCTCAGGCCAGGAATGCTTGCAGAGGCCCCTTTCTTCTGCAAAGGAAAGGGCAAGCCCCTCTCCCGAGGGACCAACCGTCCAGGTGCCCAGATTCCGGGACAATGGCAAGGGTCACTCTTCCTTCCCCAGGAAGTTCCCAGACCCTCAGGCTGCCAGACTAAGAGGCATCGGAGAGCCACGAGTCTAGTGGGTACAGATCAATGAGACAGATGTACCCCTCTTCCCTGACATTCTGGGAGTCCCACATTCCTTCTGCAGAATTCCTTCCTCTTCTCCCTGCTACCTGAATGCAGGCTCATGCTGTGAGACTAGGCCTATAAGAAGGGGCCTCCTTCAGACCTGAGTCTGAACCCTTTTCAGAGGGCCTACCCTGCTGCTGTCTATCCACAGAATTAGTCAACTTCTTACCCCAAAAGGGCAATCTCATTAGTGTTGCCCCCTGAGAATGCACCCTTTCTCCAGTGTCCCGTGAAGACCTTTCTGTCTCCACCACTCATCACATCCGTTTCTGGGCATAGGGGATATGTCAGCCAGTCACCAGATGACAAGGTTCCTGCCCTCCCAGATGGGGAATGGCAGATGGGTGATGAACAAGTTAAAAATAGCATGTATTGCTAAGTGGCAATACTTGCTACAGAGGAAATGAAACAAGGGCTGGAGAGATAACTAGTTAGTTAAGAGTGCTTAACTGCTCTTGCAGAAGACCAGAGTTCAGTTCCCAATACTCAGGCCTGGCAGCTCACAACCACCTGTAACTCAAGCTCTAAGGGGTCTGGTGTCCTCTTCTGGCTTCCAGGACACCACATTCATATGTACATATATACACACACATACACCTAATTAAAAACCAAATAAATCTTGAGGAAAGAGAAGGAAGAAAATTACGACATTGGTGTCATCCTATCAGGAGCATGAATTAGGAAAGAGGGAAGCATCACTTAGAAAAATGCCCCTCCATGGGGTAATACTTTGAAGGTACAATATATGTACAGCCAGGGCAGACCCCTGAGGTGGGCAGGGAAGTGGGAACACCCTTGTCTTTCCAGAAAAAGCTAGCTTCTAGTCAAAGGGAGAAACCCACAGCTTACCTTGTACCAGGTTGGCAGCGAAGTGGTTGGAACCCTTCGCTCCCTTTCAGAGAGCTGGCTTGGTGTCTGATCAGGAATCGGTGAAGGCAAGGCTGGTGGAGGAGAAAGGAGACATGAGGCCATTCTGGTTTCTAAGAGTAGGAAAACCCATTCACAATAAACCTTCAGCGTGGATGCGATTGACGAACGATGACATGTACTGGGCACTGTCCTACATTCCAGGCAGGTATTTAATTATTTAGAGCAATTCTAGCAAAAGCAAACCAAACTCCTGTGTGGTACCCAGAGTAGGCTACCACACGTGTGAAAAACTATGCATAGATACTATAGATACTATAGATACTAAAAGCATCTATGCATACTTTTCCACACATGTGATATATATGAAATGGATACACAAATGGATAGCTCACACATGTCATGGGTACAGAAATGGATATTCCACACCTGTTAATGGATATTTCACACCTGTAATGGATACACAAATGGATATTTCACACCTGTAATGGATACACAAATATTTGGTTATGAATGTAGCACTTTCTAGCTAGCATAAGAAACTGGAAAGTACCCCCTCCAGGGGAAAGATCTAGGTTTCTGGGTAAGGAGAAGCAACGTGACTTTTAACTATGAAGACTTCTGTACGTAAGACCTCGTTGTGCCAGGCCAACAGGATGGCATCTGTTTCTAAGCCTGAGGACCCAAGTTTGATCCCTGGGGTCCACACAGTAAAAGGACTGAACCAAATTCAGTGAGTCATCCTCTGGCCACCGTCATTCATACCCGTGGGGGAGGGGGGTGGATAAATACAAAACTGTAATTAAAAATTAAAAGGACGTTTGTACCTCTTGATCCCAGCATTTGACTCTGAAAGTGTTCTACCAACAGAAATCCGCTGAGGAATTACCCAAGGGAACACTATTCACTTAAATCTCTAAATACCCTTGGGCACGGTGTTTATTGCAGCAATAGACAAATAGCTGATAGAAGACCCCCCACCCCACCAGAGAATTCTGAATGCAGACCCCCTGGGAGCGAGGAAAGGTCTCATGTCTAAACTCTTGCCATCAGTTAGGCCTAGGAGGCCCATCCTTTACAAACATACATTTTCCTAAACCACTGTCTCTTACCTCTATTAACTGGGGTTTTAGTCTTCACCTCTGTAGTCCTCTTCATGATGCAAGCATGAAGTTCTGCATGGGATATAGGTAGAACTACTAGGCGAGGGTTAGGGAGCCAGACGGTCTGCGTTTAAATTCTTAAGTCTGCAGCTCTGTGGCCTCAGGCGGGGGATGTAACATCTTCAGGCTCCATGTCCCTAATAGGAAAGCAATGTCAGCAAAACCTGCCTCCCAGAAGGTCTACCCACCAAGCCATCCTGATGGCCCCAAGGGGGTCCTTTTTAAGGGGACTGGTGAGATGGTTCAGCAAGTAAAAGTTCCTGCCACCAAACCTGAGGACGCACGCTGGATACCAGGAGCCAACATGGTGGAAGAGAGCTGACTCCTGCAAGGTGTACTGTGGCCTCTTGATGCACGGGCACACACACACACACACACACACACACACACACACACACACACACACACACACACACACACACTGTAAAATAGAAAAAAAGACAGAGGAAGGTAGAAGCCTAGGGATCGGACAGATCATGCCTGCAATCTTAGATAGTTGGGAGGCTGAAAAAAACGAGGATCTCAAGTTCAAGGCTGGCCCAGCCTACAAAAGAGAAAGGGCAGAAAAAAGTTGGGAATCTGATGGTACCGACACAAAATCTTTCAGCCCACCTAGCCAACAGGAGAGCCAGGAAATTATTAAAAAAAAAAAAAAATAGAGAGAGAGAGAGCTCAGGGCTAGAGAGATGGCTTTGCAGTTAAAAGTAATTACTACTCAACAGAGGAACTGAATGGCTCACAACTGCCTGCAACCCCGGCTCTGGAGCTCTGACACCCTCTTCTGATCTCCGCGGGCACTGCATGCATGTGATACACACATATGCCCATGCAGGAACATGTACATATACACAAAAAGTAATCCAATAAAAATAAACAAACAAAAGCAAGAATTTATGGCTGCTGACTGATACAAACACTTTCTAGGTGATTTTCTGAAGCTTCAAGAGAAATTCCTTCTTGACCTACACACATGCCCAGGCTCTACACACCTTGAACGTGTGCACACATTTGTGTAACACACTTGTCTACAACAGCTTCTCCACCGATGAGCTGGTGTCAATTGATCATTCCATTCTCAAAACCAATCAACTCTGTATCCAGGCAGAATCCATCCGTTTCCCCCATTTCTCTCTCTCTCTCTCTCTCTCTCTCTCTCTCTCTCTCTCTCTCTCTCTCTCTCGTGTGTGTGTGTGTGTGTATTCATGTGTGTGCATTGCCCACTGAGGGTCCTGGACCCCCTAGAGCTGGAGTTACAGGCCTTGGTGATACTCCTCTTTGTGGATACAGGGAAAGGGAAGAGAAAAAAGTACTCTTAACTTCTGGGCCACTTATCAGCCCCCAATCTCCATTCTCTGCTAAGACATCTTCTCCCTTTGCCTCAGCCCATAATTTACCTTGACACATTACATTCTCAAAGAAATACCATGACTCCTTAGGGATTCTCTCTTGGATTGCATCTGAGATTGATCATTTTGGATGGAAAAGCCACGAAGGAAACTCTGCACTGTAAATCACATCTACTTCTAGTGCCT
>JANBXA010000736.1:5725000-5902500 GCA_030556225.1 Cricetiscus sungorus
ACACCCTCTGCGGGGCACAGTATGAACTCACAATCTAGACCCAGCTAGGTGACTCAGTTGTAAAGGCTGCCCATCCAGCCTTACAACCCAGGTTCCATCACTGGGACCCACACGGTAGGAGAGATTCGACTTCTGAAAGTTGTCCAAAGACCTACACACACATACAAACGCGCACCGATAAATACATGGAATTAAAAAATTCGCACTCACGATGCCACGCAGTAATAGAAGACATGGAGTCAGGCTCAACTGCTAACAAGTCACCAGACGTGTAAATTCAAGCTCGTACCGCCACACTCAGCCGTATTGGCACAGTTGGGCAGTGGGTCAAAACTCACAACCTTAGCTCACACGTATCCATAAAAACGGATAGGGTTACAAAGTCTAACACAAGCTCACACGGACCTTCACAAGGAGAGAATGTTGTTCAAACAGTGCTCAAACAACCCAGCCAGAACCAGCCACAACCACACAGGAGAGACAAACTAAGCTGCCGTTGAACTTAAACTTGTGTAGGAATGCACATTGCAGGGTCCAGACCCTCCAAATCCGCGTTACACAAATCCCCATAAAGTAACAAAAGTGTCTAAAAGTTATGCCAAAGTCTTCCCTCGCTCATTCCCTACCCAGACCACTGTCCTCGACAGAGCTGTGACAAGGTGGGGTCCCAGGCCGCATGCAGACAGACACCCTTGTCTCTCAGTCCGCTCCCGTGTCCTTGCCTCTCATCCCCGCGCTCCGTTCTCCAGCCGCACTCTGCTCCAGGCACCGCAGACCGCGGTCACCCGGAGTGGAATGCCGCGGGAAGACTTTCAAACCCAAGTCCCCTAGCTCGAGGGCACCACCCCTCGGACTACATGTCCCAGAAGCTCGCGCGCCGCCCAGCCCGCGGCTTCTTATCTATGAAGCGGCCAGAGCCGGAACACGGCGCGCCGGTCCCTGTGGGAAATGTAGTCCCCAGTAAGATGAGCGCGCTATAAGCGCTCTACAGCCGCTGCCCCTCTGCGGCTCCGCTTTTAGGGCTGTTGAACTATTGCGTCTCCTGGCGGAAAATTCTGCCTTCGGTTGCAAAATTTCTCAACTGATAGAGGCCGATGGTAGGAAAGGAAAAGATTTTTTTCAGACTACGTAATGATACACTGGGGGAAAGTGGTTTAGTTTGGTTTGGGACGGGGTTTCACTGTGTAGACCAGGCTGACCTCAAGTTCTGGGATTACTGGAGTGAGTCACCAATCTGCTCCTGTTTCCACTTCTTTGCTTCTGAACCGACAACCGACGACGTTCCCATTATGGCCACAGCATAGGTTTGGGGACATATTTCCCAGCTTGTACAAGCGATGTCCCCTCATTGCGGATCACGGCTGAGCCTCCCACTATTGGTCGTGGGGTATGCTTGTCAGAGGGAAGAAAATGTGTCCAGCTATGTCATTAATGCCTCTTCATTTTCAAACCCAGTGTCTCAGGGTATGGTATTTCTCTCTTGAAGGTGAAGTATAACCTTCCTTGTCCCTGGAAGCTTACTTTAACTGACAGAATGAATGAAGTGCATAGCACTAACTCCAAGGGTCAACGGGACAGTTCATAGATTCTCTTCCACATTTGCCTGAATGAATGAATGATCATGGGTAAGCACTCGGGTAAAAGGTGACAACCACCAAGTTCTGGTGTGGTGATTTGAATGAAAATAGCACCCAAGGGCTCACAGGGACACTATTAGGAGGTGTGGCCTTATTGGAGGAGGTGTGGCCTTATTGGAGGAGGTGTGGCCTATTGGAGGAGGTGTGGCCTATTGGAGGAGGTGTGGCCTATTGGAGGAGGTGTGGCCTATTGGAGGAGGTGTGGCCTTGTTGTCACTGGGGGTGGACTTTGAGGTTTCAGGAGCCCAGGCCGGGCCTAGTGGCTCAGAGTCTCTTCCTGCTGCTGCCCGCAGATGAGCATGTGAACTACCTCTCTGGCAGCATGTCCGTCCAAAGCGGCCACGCTTCCCATAACGACAAAACGGGCTAAACCTCTGAACTGTAAGCCAGCCCCAATGAAATGTTTTCCTTTATAAGAGTTGCTGCGGCCACGGTGTGTCCTCACAGCAACCGAAACCCTAACTAAGACAGGGATCAACTCCAAGACCCCCAGCTGTGGAAGGAGAGGGCTGACTTCCACAAATTGCCCTCTGTCTTGCACAGGCACACGCATATCCACACGCAACAAGTAAGTTAAGCAAGTAAATAAATAACGAGTAATAAAAATAATCTCCTATGCTCAGTATGATAATGCTGTCAAACCGACAAGATCTATAATCACCTGGGGCTTGGGCCTGGATGGGGGAGGGGGCAGATTATCTTGATTGTGTTAGATGTGGGAAGACCCATCTTAACTGCGGGTGGAGCCGCGGCTCTCTGGCCGGGGCATCTTGGACTGTATGGAAGGGAAAAGGTGAGCCACAGTATGCGTGCATCACTCTCCGTGTCCTAATTGTGGGTTTGTTAGGACCAGCTGCTGCTTCCGGCTCCTGTTGCCTTCACTCTCTACCCCCTTGCTCCCGTGATGTTCTGACTGTACCTTGAATTATGAGATGTAATCAACCCTTTCTCCCTTAAGTTGCTTTGGTCAGAGCCTAGATTAGCTAGCTCACAGACAGTCACCACCAGACATAAGAGCAGGCCCGGTTAAGACAAGTGGTGTCACCTATCCATCTTGAGTTTATCCCAGAAGAGTGAACAAGGAGCTCTCGTGTGCCACTGATAAGCTTTGTTGTTGTTTTGAGACAGGGAGCCCAGGCTGGCCTCAAATCCACAAATCCACCTGCCTCTTGAATGTAGGGGAAGATCCACAGTTTAAGGTTCTTTTGTTTTTATGTGTATGTGTGTACCTGCGGGTATGCATATGCACCATGTGTACAGGTGCCTGTGGAGGCCAGAAGAGGGAGATGAATCCTCTAGAACTGGAGTTAGGTGGTCACGGTTCACCCCATGCCTTGTTATCATGGCCATAGTTAATCAACGCATGAGATGTGAGTGGTTTATGAGGTATGCAATAAGTTCATGAATATTAATATGAAGCTGGCGTGTGTAGGGATGCGGGAGAGTAAGTCTAGATGTAGAAGTCTCTGCTTGATTGAGGATGCATGCAGTATTGCCCTCTCTGGAGTAAAAGTGACTTTAATGTTACCAACCTTTGTGACTGGAGGCAGGTAGAGCCTTCCTGGGGAGGGAACTGGTTTTGCTTGCCATTGCTGATAACTGTAGTGAGATATTCACTATGTCTGCATCTGTAGCACTGACCACGCCCATTGGGGGTGGGGCCAGGAGCGAAAGTGACCTGGGGAACTAGGTCTGAGGAGGAGCACCTGAGGGCTCTTACTGGCAGGATGTGGACAGGAGAGCATCTGGAGGCATCCTTGGGACCAGGAACCTGCTGGTGTTCATCTGTCTATGTTGTTAAGTTATTTCTCCCTGAATAAACATCTATTCGGCCTATTTGTTTATCCTGATCCTTATTAAACCACAATAGATAACATACTGTAATTGTTTTCCATTTCACAACATTCCTTCCTTGAATCAATATTAGTTTACATTCAATATTCAGTAATTCTTGGAAGGCTGGTTTCTTTGGACCAATGAATGGATTATTGGTGTGCTGTGGTTTGGGTGAAGGCATGGTCCGCCACCTGACTCTATTGGGAAGTGACAGAATCTTTGAGAAGTAGGGCCTAATTCCTAGTTCTTGGGTTACTAGGGTGTGTCCTTAAAGGGGCTTGCAGGACTCTGGTTCCTTAGTCACACTGTTGCTTCCTGGTTTGTGAGCAGAATACTTTATTCTGCCAGCACACTCGCACCCTTGGCCACCCTTGCCAGCATCTAAAAGTGATGGAACCATTTGACATCAGTCAGCAATCTTAAGCCAAAAATAAACCCTGTTTGTCAAGTTAATTGCCTCTGGCATTTCATTATGGCAATGGGAAGGATAGGCCTTTCACTCAGCCTCTAAAGGAGAGTGGGGCATTAGGAACCCAGCTTGCCCTGGCCATATATCTCGTCAATCTATCCAGCCCTGGTCTATATGATTACCTAGTTAGCCATTAGTTTCTTATGATCATGGCTGGACATTGGGAACCCATGAGCATACAGCAGCTGGTGCAATAAATATGGTGGGAGGGAGTTAATTACACCTTCAAATGAGGTGGGGGCGATTCCTTAGGAGTGTTAAGGATTGGTCATGCAATCTCCAGGGACATGAATTCCATTTCTTTTCTCTATTACCTTCTATCAGGGCACTCTTTAGAGAAATCCTGAAAAGGGATCACCTCTTGACCTATGCTGAAGTCTTGTTATAAGAATTAAGAACATCTCTGTGGTAGTCTGAGTGTAATCGGCCCCATAAGCTCATAGAGAGTGGCACTATTAGGAGGTGTGGCTTTGTTTTAGTGGGTATGACCTTGTTAGAGGAAGTGTGTCACTGTAGGGGCGGGCTTTGTGTATGTGTGTACCTGCGGGTATGCATATGCACCATGTGTACAGAATTCCTGTGCTCAGGATATCACCCAAGGTCTTAGTTGACTTCCTGTTGCCTGCAAGATGCAGGACTCTTCAATTCCTTCCCCAGCACCATGTCTGCATATATGCCACCATGCTCCCACCATGATGACAGTGGGCTGAACCTCTGAAACTGAATGCAAACCACCCCAATTATAAGAGTTGCTGTGGCCATGGTGTCTCTTCACAGCAATGGAATCCTCCAGGAAAAGAGCTATACCCAGTGCTTGGCTGTGGATCTCTACATCTGCTTCCATCAGCTACTGAGTGAATCATTACCACTATTCTACATTTAAGATGTGTTTGCAGTTGCATGAGGGATAGTTATATCATGTTAGGTGTAATTATGACCTGGTTAAATACATAATGCATTTGTGATTATATGTGGAATGGCTATATTGTGTTTAAGCATAATTATGACCTAGTCATTGTCTTTCATTTGGAAATTAATCATGACATAAGGAGATATGATTGTGTATCAAGTTGGCATTGGATGGATTGTGATGGTTATCCTTGGTTGTCAACTTGACTATTTTTGGAATAAACTATAAGACAGAAATGGAGGGTACCCTTGTGATCTGGACCTTGAGGCAAGAGGACAACTTGCCTTTGATGTGGATCTTGAGGCTGGATGACACATGCCTTTAATCCAGACCTTGAGGGTGGAAGGCATACCTTTAATCTGGGCCACACCTTCTGCTGGAAGCCTATATGAGGACAATGGAAGGAGGAAGGGGGTATGTTGATTCTTTGCCTGCTTGCCCTCACCTTGGCAGCATATCCATGTAGTAAGTTATCTACCCCGCCCACACCTATTGCACTGACCACTCCCATTGGGTCGTGGGGACAGGTGTGAGCGTGACCTGGGGGGATTAGGTTAGGCGTCCTGGACCCCAGCTCCCTCTTACTTCCTCATCAGAGACAGAGAGCATCCAGAGGCATCCTGTGGAGGTCATGTTTCTGGTGTAAGTGATTTCTCCCAGAATAAACATCCATCAGCCTATTGTTTCCCAGATTCTTATTTACTACACTTTATATCCATTCCTTCAATGGCACTGGAACCTACTTTTTTTGGGCTTCTAACATTTACAGAAGACTAGCCGAGACACCCAGCTTTGTGGGACTGAGCAATGCTAGAGCCTTTGACTTTTCCATTCACAGCTAGCCATTGTTGGACTCAGCTGGTAAGTCATTGCAATAAGGTCTGGGACTCTAGAGAGCCTTGACTAATACAGGCCCTCAAAAGAATAGGAGGTGTGACCTTATTGGAGGAAGTGTGTCACTTGGGTGTCTTTATAAGTGTTGCCGTGGCCATTGCAACAGAACACTGACTGAGTCAGGTGCCAATGAGGCCACCACAATTGAATGAGGCTTCATTTTCGTGTAAGTAAAAGTTTTAGAACTATGAAAACGCTCAGGACTCTGCCAGAGGCTAGAGTGACTAGAATTCAGAGAGATTTACACTCTTCTATCTTAAGAGCAAAGTTTGATCATGGACTGTGGAGGGTGAGCAGAGGAAGTGGAGATAGTACATTTGAGTTATGGCGTCAGAGACGCAGCAGCCATGGATTGTGTCAGGTCTTCCCATCGTAGTCACCTACAGGGATCCAGTTAGTAACAGGCTTTAAGTCTCTGGTTGATATGAAGCTACGAGCATGCTTAATAATTAACTCTCGGAGGACTGGGAGGATCGCCCAGTTGGAATAGTATTTTCCATTCAAACATGAGGACCTGGGTTTAATACCCAGAACTCACATAAAAAGACGGGGGTGGTGGCACACACTTGTAATTCCAGCACTTGGATGTTGTTGGTTGGGGATGGGGGTGGGGAAAAAGAATCCTGGGCTGGGGGTAGGGGGTGGGGCTGGGGGTGGGGGGTGTGTAGTGAGATATCCACCCCGCATGCACCTATTGCATTGGCCACACACAAACGGACGTGGTCACAGGTGTGGATGTGATGGGGAAGGCTGGGTCTGGGGTGCCGGACCCCAGCTCTCTCTCTTGGTTCCGGTTGAAAAGCAGCTTGGGTGTGGATCCTTGGAGTGGGAACTTGTGGGCCACTGGTTTCTCATATAAGTGACTTCTCCCCGAACAAAATATATAACCCATATTATAACCTGGCCCCGTGTATCATAATCTGTGCATCAGTGGGGGAGGGTATGTAGTGAGATATTCACCTTGTCCGCACCTGTGGCATAGACCACACCCATGGCATAGACCACACCCATTGGGGGATGGAGACAGGGCCAGAGGTGACCTGGGGGAACAAAGTCTGAGGAGGGGGCTTGGAGAGCTCTCTGGCTTGCAGTACGGGGACAGGAGTACATCTGGAGGCATCCTTGGGACCAGGAACCTGCTGGTGTTCATCTGCCTATGTTGTGAGTTATTTCCCCCTGAATAAACATCTATTGGGCCTATGTGTTTCTCCTGATCCTTATTAAACATCAATGGGGGGTTTACTGGTCAGCCATGCTGACTTTACCAGCAAACTTCACAAGGTGGGCACCCAAGGAATGGCACAGCCAAGGTTAAGCTCTGGCCTCCATGCACATTACACACACACACACACACACACACACACACACACACACACACCCTCCCCAACCATAGCTAGGATAACCAGCTTAAACTGTTATGTTCCTGGTAGTGAACTTGGGCTAAAGTATAATGAGCTGAAATAAACATTTTTTAGCCTTCCGTAAAAGTTAGGCATAAATGCCTTATTGCGATGCTAAACCCTGGTATTACTATTCTTACATTGAAGATTCATGAGCCTTGTTTTACAGAACCTCATATTTCCAATTAAAAATGCCCCTTCAACTAACCAAAATGTATTTGTGATTATAATAAAATCTAAAACCACTGCTGGGAGGTTATGATTTAGTATGATTAAAATATGATTTAGTCTCAGAGGTGCAGTTAAAATTGTGGCCCCAAGTAGAATCCACGGATCCTTGAGAAGTAATTGTTGAGGAGATGGCTCCATTGGCTATGTAACAAAAGCATTAAAGTCCAGAATCCCATGTAGAGCCTACATGCATTTATAATCTCAGCACTTTTACAGCCATCTTGGAGGCTGGGACAGGAGAACCCCCCTCCCCCCCCCAAAAAAAAAACTTGCAAATCATCTACCCTGGGGTCCAGAGTGGAGAACAAAAGGAAACTTTTTTTTTGAACAATGGGTGGGGGTGACACCTGAGGCTGTCATCTGACTTTCACACCCACACTGGGACATGGTGCACGTGCCTATACTCACACATAAATATCCATGCGTGTATGTGCACACATGCACACATACACACACACAGTTTTTCGTTTTTAATAACAGGGTTTGTAAGTTAAACTTTGTAGGGCTAAGGGGCCACTAACGTTTTGAATTTATAACTTCATCAACAGCAGCAGCAAGTCCCACAACGCTGCCAACCCCAAAAACATAAACTAGAAAAAGAAGAGACTGACAGTGATCTTATTTTTAACTTTATTTTTATTGTTGACACTATTACAAGATAGAACAGCTACAACCATATTAACAAACCAAAAGCCTGTGCACAGAAACAAGACAAAGAAAATATATCGAGATGTTAACACAGTCTTTGGGTGATGAAAATATGGGTGAGTTTCTCTTCTACGTTTCCACATCTTGGAGGCTACCAGAATGGACACATACTGCATATATAATGGAAATATAAGCAATAAGGGCAGCCTACCTGAACACTATGTTAAAGACCCCTCAAAGAAACTGAGAAAACACACTTCACTGTAACCCTGCCACAGCTATTCCACACTTCTCCGGGTTTCTTCCTCGGCTGTTGACTCTACATACTTATCACCGACACCCTAACAATCACACACGTGGTGCACAGATCCAGGTGTTACCAGGAATTTGTCGGAAACACAGTTGGTTTTTTCTACTTCACAAGTTTCCCAGTTTTCTTTGAGTATGTCTTATATTTGTGATGCAGAATACATACATAAAGTTTGTTATCCAAACACCAAAGATTATTCAAGAAATTTGGAACAAAATATTTAACCGTGAACCCCCCCAACACTATTTTTTAATTGTTTCCCATGTTTCTTTTTGTTTTATACGTTACGCAAATCTATTTAACACTGTTTTAATCACAAGTTTGTGTGATGGCACAAGATGGAGGACACAGATGAAGATCTTAACAGTTGTTGGATGTGGGGAGTGTGGGTAGATTTTTCTTTTCAATTTCACTGTAATTTCCAATTTTTCACTGGGTATATAGTATGCTTATAATGGTGACATTACATACTGAGTCTTATTACCAGTAGACTATTACAGGGAGCATACAGATGAAAGTATTTTACCGGAATTACATAGGAGTACTAGAACAACTATCTTGAATACACGTTTTGACACAGTTATAATATATAAACCTGTGCACAGCAACAAGAAAAACAAGATATTAAAGAGTATATCTATCTTTGGATGGTGGGGACATGGATTATCTTTCCTCCACTTTTCTGTTATTTCCCGTGTTTCATTAATGAATTCCAATTATGTTCACGATGGAAATGTGATCCTTAACTTTTGAGTAACACTACCATAAAGAACATTCTAGAAATTTAAGAAAATAATGCTCGACTATAAGCCTACAACGACACAATAGCTTTTGACTATAAGCGTACATTTTTAAACAGTTATAATTGTAGTATAAATATAATTTTGTGTCCTGCTTTCTCCACCTCATATCCTGTGAATATCCGATACACAACTCTCCGTGATTATCTCCTTTAAACAACTGCATCAGAATCCAGGGCACTTTAACTTAATTCTTCTCCTATAGTCTGGCATTTCAATTGTTCCTAATCTTCTACTCACTCAGTTATGGTTAGAATGGGCACTCAAACTTCTTGACAACTTGCTTTCTAAAACGGGTTTAGTGGGGTAACACTGTCAATGATAACGAACCCCCAAATCTCCCCAGATGATACCAACACTGACTTCCATTTCAAGGGTGCTTCCCCAGTGCATCATCGCCCCTCCGTTTCCCTGGATGTCAGTTTCTACCTGGGGTCTCTCTATGCAGCTGGCCTTCATCCACGAGATACCATCAAAAAGGCCTTCCTTCCAACTACCCAGGACACTTCACTCAATTAGTTCTTACCACCCTGCCCTTCCAATGCCTGCTGATGGTGTTGTCTTTAGTCTGTCTTGTTACCGTCCTAGATCTGCTGTCATTCTGGAACTCCCTTCTTTGGCTTGCTGGTTTCCTGGTCTTTCCTCACCAATCTGCAAAGACTCGGCCATTCCTTGAGGCTGCACCACACTCTCTGTGAGCCCCAGTCCTACAGATCTAGAGGCCTCAGAGTCAGACCCCTTTCCTCAGCAGGCATATCTCACTTCTCTTTCTCAGATGATCTGTACACAGCTTTCGATCTTTCAGCTACAGATCCGCTTTATTTTTTTATTTTTAATTTTTTTTAGTTTTTAGGGTTTTTTTTTAGTTTTTTTAAAATTTTTAAATTTTTTTTTCCCCAGCCAACAGAAGGCCAAAAAATTGTCTTTATATAGCCATTATGCGAGGGGAGGGGAAGTAAAGGAGCGCAGGCAGTCCATAGAAGGACGCAGGAAATCTCAAGCTGGGAAGTCAATTTGTGATCAAGAGGACAACTGATGACATCAAGACACACGGGACACCGAATGGAAAGCTCAGAAATACTTAGGAGGGCTCTATGAGAGAGAACAATGGTAACGAAAAGCAAATTAAGGCTGCTGGGGAACCTGAGTCCATGTTAAGCTAGGATTAACTATAAAGAAAGCTTTTTTTTGTGTGGGTTTTTGCTTTTTTTTTTTTTTTTTTTTTTTTTTAATGTAAGTTTGACTTGGGGTTGACAGACACATAAAGAACGGGGGTGGGGAGGGTGTTTAAGTTTGGAGACACAGAGATGTAAGGATGCTAGCTCCTGGGCACCCAGGGAGCACACTGACTTGTGGCAAGCACACTCACAACACCACACAGGTGACTCAAGCGAGGACAATGACACTGCCACTTGTCATTTAAGGCAGGAAGCACACAGCAGAGTTAATGAAGGGTCGCCTCTCTGCTTCCTTATGTCCTTATGTACACTGTAAGCCTCTCCTGTGGTTCCCAACCTTCATTAGGCACTGCTGTGATCTAGCGATGGTTGTCACCCACTCTTTAAAGGCAAAGACATTAAAATTTACAGGGCAAAGCTTTAGATCTCATGAATTCACTATCAAACACACAATGAATTGGTTAGAAAATAAGGACCCAAACATTAAAGAACACCTCAAATGTAACATGGAGGGTTTTTTTCTTCTTTTTTTTCTTTTCTTCTTTTTTTTCTTTTTTTTTTTTTTTTTTTTTTTTTGCATGAAAACATTGTAAGGTATATAAAACGCGGCAATGGCTGGGCCACAGAGACGAATGCACACACTGTAAAGGGTTACGCAGTCAGTCTCAAGGGGGCTGGGTGCACACCACGTGGCTGTGTGTGGGGGCTAAGATGTCTGTTCCCACACAGCCAGGATTAAAGTCACACGATCTCTCACACCCACACCTTCACAGAACTATCTAAGAGGTAGGGGCTAAAATGGTCCATTGCTGGGAAGGGTACTAATGTGGTTCAAACGATGCACAGTAAAGCTTCCGCAGGATGGACAACACTTACGAGTGTATGCTAAATTGTTGCTCTCTTCCTCCTCAGGGGGGAAAAAAAGTCAGAGCACCAGGCTAGGCAGCTCTGAAGAGTAAACTGTAACTTCTATAGCACACTAAATCCAAATATACGTATCATGGATTCGCTGTGATTTGCTCATCTATGTACACGGCAGGAATCATGAATAGGGTATGAGAGGGTTGTCATTTATAGTCGATTGGGGCAACCTCTGTGGTCCTGAGTAGTCACTGGGTTTTCCCTCAATCTAGCTACTCGGATGAAAAGTGAGATGTATGCTCTAGCTTTCCCGAGTGAACACGGACGTCCGACAGGGAATCGCTAACTAAGACTGAAAAGACTGAGTCTCTGCATCCAATCTCTCTCTCTCTCAGTCTGAGTGATCCGATGAGAGTCTGGCTGGGTATAGCAAGGTGGATTTCTATTAACATTGTGGGTTGGTGTAGGCTCTCTCTGTGATGTATTAAGGGTCTGGTTCTGGGAGAAGGTTTGGCTTTGTTCTGTTCGGTTTTCTTGATTTCCCTCGGCCTGGGTTCTCAGCCAGTGTGAGAATTCTGGTGTCTGGCGAGGGAGAGGCGGTCGTGGAAAAGCTGCCCGCACACGTCGCATTTGAAGTACTTGTCATCGGCCTGCTCGGCGCCGCCTGCGCTGGTGCTGGCACGCTCAATGTAGCCGGAGCACTCTCCCAGAGGGTTGGCTGGCTCGAAGATGATCACGCTGGCGTGGCTTTTCAGATGCTCGCCAAATGCGGCGCTGGAAGCGAAGGTTTCTGTGCACTCGTGGCAGTTGTAGTACGGTTCTTCAACCTCGATCTCTTGGTCTTCTCCCTCCTCTTCTGGGTCTTCGATGTCTGCACCATCGGGCTCATCCGCGTCTCCCTCTGGCTCCTCAACCTCTTCCTCCGGCTCGTCGGCTCTCTCTTCTGGGTCTTCGATCCCGGCTCCGTCGGGCTCGTCGGCATCGACGTTGGGCTGCTCCGCCTCGCCGTTGGGCTGCTCAGCTTCTCCGTCTGGCTCAGCAGCTTCTCCATCTGGTCCCTCGGCCTCTCCGTTAGGCTCCGCGGCCTCCACCTCGGGCTCCGCGGCCTCCACCTCGGGCTCCGCGGCCTCCACCTCGGGCTCAGCAGCCTCTGCATTCGACCCCTGGATCCTCACTACCTCTTGTGGGATGAGGACGTTGGCTTCGACCTCTTGGGCGGTGGCGGCGACTATGTCTGCTGCCCCGTCTCGCTCAGGGTGCAGCACCACGCGCTCGGTGATGACTGTGTCGTCTAGGAAGGGCTGCCCGCAATCCTTGCACTCGTACAGAGGGATGTGCTTCCGGAGGGGCTCGGTGAGGAAGGAGGCGTGCGTGTAGGAGGGCCCGTACTCGTAGGGCTCATCCTTGTGAACTTTGGTGTGGTGGTCTCCCAGCTGCTTGGCGGTGAAGAAGCATTCCCCGCAGATGGTGCACTCGAACAGCTTCTCCTCCGTCTCGCTTCCCTGGTACTCGGTGAGCGCCAGGCCCTGGATGAAGATCTCCTCCGCCAGCTCGCCCTGCTCCATGGCTTCGTCGTCGCGGTGCTGCCGCATGTGCTCGTTCAGGGCAGAGCTGTGAATGAAGCCTTGCCCGCACTGACGGCAGCGAATGGCAGAGCCGGCCACGGCGGGGTTCGCCTCGGAGGCGCGGTTCCTCCTCGGCCTCACGGGTAGGACGGCCACGAAGCCGTCGTCGCTGGCCTTTCCTGCAGGCTGCTGGTCTTGTTCGTGGACGCGCTGGTGCTCGAAGAGCAGCGAGCTGTGAATGAATGACTCCCCGCACTTGGGACATTCGTACAGCTTCTCTCCCGAGTACTTTTTCTCAAATTCGCTGACGGAGTGGACGTGAACCTCCGAGTGCGCGTACTCGCGACTGTCAACCAGAGACTTGTGGCTGTGCACATGCTGGTGGCTGGTGAGGTCTGTGAGGTCGGCAAAGCCCAGGCCGCAGTCCTGGCATTCGTGGATCGTGTCGCTGACGTCATCTTTCCGGTGCTCGTCAGACCCCGAGGCCGGAATGGTGATGTCTTCGACCTTCGCCTGGCCGTGGGACTCTTCAGCCCGGGGCTCGTCGCCGTGAGGCTCTGCGCTGCGCATCTCCTGAGCCATGGGTTGGCCGTCATGGGGCTCGTCGCCGTGGGGCTCCTGGCCATAGGGCTTATCACCATGGGTCTCTTCACTGTGCATCTCCTGGTCGACGGGTTCCTTGTCCTGGGGCTCGTCGCCGTGGGGCTCCTGGCCGTGGGGCTCCTTGCCCTGGGGCTCTTTGTCATGAATCTTCTGGCCATGGCTTTCCTTAGCATGAGGCTCCTCGGCATAATACTTCTCTTGGGTATAGATTTTCTGTACACGGAGGCTGTTGCTGGTGGCCGAGCGCTGGCCAAACTCTCTGAACTTGCGCACTTGCTCTTGGATGAAACGTTCCTGGGCGTAACTGGTCTGCGGGTCGCTAGGGGCCAGGCTGCGGATGACAGACCGCTCATAATGTCGGCTTCCGGAGGGCCGCTCTCGGTCGTGAATCTTCTGGTGCTCGATGAGCTCAGACCTACGAGCGAAGGCCTCCCCACATTCCTGGCACTCGAAGATCTTGGCTCTGCGGCGAATTGCGTGCAGGTCGGCAAAAGGTCCCAGGGAGTGAATTACGGAGTTCTCGCTGTTCCTGGCCTCGATGTACTTCTGTTTGGCACGAGCTTTCTGGTGCTCACGAACGCTTGAGCTGGGAACCGAGAATGTGACATCGCGGGACTCTCCAGAGAGACTTGGAGGCTCAGCCCGGGGGATAATCGGGAGGATGGGATCCTTGTGGTTGCTGCTGGCACTTCCTTCGTAAGTGTTTTCTCCGGTAGGAATCTTGCGACGCTTACTGATAAGACCCGAGATGTAAATGGAGGACTCTCCCTCCTCGTGGCATCCAATCTGGTTATTTGTTCGGTGGCGTTTCAGAGGTCGAGGAGCAGGCATGCTGTGCATGTATTCCTTTCCTTCATAGAGGGCTCTGGGGTAGTTGAAGACGCCCGAGGTCTGGGTGCTAGACTCTACCACTGGTTTGGGTTTAGTGAAGAGCGCCCCGCGACTCTTCTGGACTTCTGCAGGGCCCAAGCTGTGAATGACGGACCTCTGGTAAGGTTTCCCCTGGCTGCCACTTTCCATGGTGGGGAATTTCGGCTTGTCATTAGGGTTGGTGCTGATGGTGAACGGCTTGTCGTCATCTTTGTTTCCAGGTGGTCTTGTTATAGTGTGACTCTTCTGAGACTCGGTAAAGGGCTTCTCAAATCCCCTGACTTCAAAGAAGTTCTTTCGAGAACGATTTTTCTGGTGGTCACCAGGGCCTGTGTTTTCCATCAATGCATTTCTGGCGTTGCTAAAGTCGAGCAGCTTCTCCCTGAAAGTTTTCTGGCGCCTCTTGAGGGACTGACTAGGGACGAAGGTCTCCTCGCACACCCTGCTCTTATTTTCAAATGGGTTTCCTCTGGTGTGGATCTTCTGGTGCTCCTTCAGGGACGAGAGATGGAGGAAGCTTTCCCCACACACCTTGCACTCGTAGATCTTGTCTTTCCGGTACATTTTCCGAAACTCATTGAAGTTGGGGCAGGTCAGAAAGGGTTCTCCAAGATCGCGCTCGCGTTCGCGCTCACGTTCCCGCTGCTCCCGTGCACGTGCACGCAGGCGCTCGCGCTCGCGCTCGTTCTCTCTGTCGTCTCCTGGGTTGCCTCTGCCGTGGATTTTCTGGTGCTCGATGAGGGCGGAGCTGTGCAGAAAGGTCTCCTTGCACACCTTGCACTCATAGAACTTGTCTTTGCCGTACATCTTCTGCAGCTCACTGAAGGTCGGGCTAGGCATGATGGTGTCCTCATCGTCCTCATCTTTGCATTCGGCGAGGTACTCTCGAGCGTGGATCTGGCGGTGCTCTGCCAGGGCAGCGCTCCTGCTGAATGTTTCCCCGCACTCCTTACACTCAAAGCGTTTCCCTCCCTGACCTTTCTGCACTTCATTGACAGCCACGCTGTGGATAAAGGACTCTCCGTACTCATAGAGGTTCTCCCTGGTGTGCATGATCTGGTGCTCGACAAACTCGGAGATGACACTGAAAGTCCTGCCACACTCATCACACACGTACGGGTCTGCCCCCAGATCGACCGGCTGCGCATCGGAGTATGGGGGCGCGCAGTTGAGGCTACCCATGCTCATAGCCTGCCTCATCTCAGTGCCACACTCAAAGGGCTTCTTCCTCACACAGCTCTTATGCTCATGGCCTGAACCCTTCTCATCAGAATCAAAGTGGTACCGCCTCTTCCTTTCCAGAGCTCGGCTCCTGGAGAGCAGCTCTGTGTTGACCCTGAAACCTCCCCTGAACGTGGGCGCTTCAGGAGCCCTCTCCTGGATCACTGACTCTCTTTTGGTTGAGGAACTGTCCTTCCAGTTGTCGCTGGGCCTGGGGAACCTCGGAGGAGGACGCTCGTTCAGCTCCCTGGCTCTTCCGGATTTGGAGCTGCGTGACACATCCTTGATGAATTTTTCCATTATCACTCCGTGAGAAGATTCATCCTCGCAGATTCCACGTCGGTGCGCTGGCTTTTTGGCGTCAGGCATGGGTTTCAGACCTGGAAAGGAACCCCGTGTGTAATTCTTTCCTTGTCCCTAAGCTCAGGACAGAGTGTGTCTGTGGTGTTTGAGAATGTGGAGTGTGGGACGGCTTGTCACTCACCTCGGCTGGTGCTTGGGTAGGCACTTCTCTTGGATCTCGAAGAGTGGCCTTGTGTCATGTGAGAGTGTCGGTCATCTTCGGCGAGCTGTACTCCTGGTTACAAGAACAAAATGGCGGCTCAAATTTATGTTAAGACTCAGACATAAACTGATCCTTTCCCTCAACCACCCGCAGTAAACGTGAACTATCTCATATCCAAATCTTTGAACGTCTTTCATTTTCTAATCTGGGATAATCTATATTTCGACTCCTTAAATGTATTTGCACCTAGAAAGCCTTACAAACACTCCCTATAAGCATGCATTCGGCACCCTCTTGTAGTATCTACCATTTGATCACTTTTTTGAGGGCCTCTGTCCTTTCTTAGAGGGTCTCACTATGTAGGTAGCCAAGGCTGGCCTCGGTTGGTGATGCTCAGATTCAGCGCTGCGATATCCCCTACTTCTCGATGCTCTTTCTCTAGCTACTCTCTAACTCCATAGATCCCCCAGATTTACTGGTTTTCACAGCAACTGCCTACTGCCAGTTTAGGCTGTATGACTTCTGAAGGAGTCCACATGGGGCCTGGGATCGTATAGAAAAACTGTCCCAGTCTTTACAATACATTCTTCAATCAAAGCTGGAAAGACTTCTATAATACTCAAATCTCACAGATGGGCAAGTTCACCAAAGACTTCTTGTTATCCTCAAGGTCCACATATAGTGGGCGTGGACTCTTTAAACAACTTGAAATGAGCAAGGTAACAAAGGCTCCAGTGACAAGACTGAAAACGGCCAAAGGAAGTCAGTGCTTACCCAGTGAGAGCAGCTTTCTGTAGTTCTCAAGGTTGTCCTGAATTGGATTCTGAGGCTTCTTGTCCTCTTTGCGGTCCACAACATTCTGGTAAGATTCAGCATCCTAAAATATCAAACACAGGCCTCTCAATGGAATCTGTCCCCATGGATGTTCAAAACGAGAATAATGTTGGCGACATGGGAGCTACGTATATGAAGTTATATAGGAAGTGCTCACGGTATTTGGGGTTCTGAGCGATCCAAGGCAAGTGTTACTAGGGGCCTACGTCGTACCTACCTTGTGCTACACTCTGAGGCAGATCCCAAAGACGCATGACACATATTCCTTGCCCTCATGCAGCTTATAATTTGGTTGGAGAGAAAAGACTCATGAAACAATTAGAGAACAATAAACAGTAAATTGGGATACAGATAATAAATGCTACATGGGTTTATTGGAAGGGCAGTTCAGGGTGGGCCTGAACAGTGAGCAAAGGTTTTGCAGAGGGCCTCCAGGGGAGCCTGGAGTGGTAGGTGAAAGAAGTTACAGTATATAACAGGGCCGGGGCGGGGAGGGGGTGCTGTTGGGAAAGCCCATGCAGGCTAAATAATCAGCATGCACGGGAACAGAAAGAAAATGTGCTCTAGCAGACATCTGGTCAGATGGTGTGGTTTTAAGTTCCCTTCCTGTCTCTCTAGTGCATAGCATGGCTGCAGTGTGGAGTTTCCAGTATGTATGGTTTCAAAGTAACTCAATGCAAAATTCCAAGCTCCTGGCTTGGAGCTACCTTTTATTTTAATAGCTATTTCTCTCAAAAAGAAATGCTCCCTGTAATAGTCAGGAAAATCTTCTCTGGGATTCTAACACCAGGGCCTTTACTTGTTACCAGAAGGCAGTACTAGAGTTCAGTGTCTTGGTGGGCTGCAATGCCAGGGGTGGTGGCACTGAGGCCTGAGGGGGTACTGGAGGATGGAGAGGGTGCTGAGGGAGCCTATAGGCTTTGGAGCTGGAGAGAACTGTAGGGTCAAAAGCATCATTTATGAGCTGTGCGACCTTAGATGTGGAAACCTTTCAGAGCCTCAGATCCTTCATTGTAAAATGGCGTGAACTTGCAATATTGCAACATTGTGGGTTCAAGTTCCACAATGTGGTTGTTGTTTAAATGTTAAGGAAAGTTATGCAAAGAAAACGTAAGTGCCTTGATGTTAAATTTATTCTTGTTCTGTGACTAGAAAGCGGCTGGGATTTTAATAGAAACATGGGGAATACAGCATAAAAAAAAAAAGTTGAGCATCATAGTTTAAAAAGCTTCATCTATGCAACTGCCCATGTCCCATCATTAAGAAGCAAACAACAAAAATTAGGGTGGGGAAATGAAGCAGAGCTTCAGAAATGGAAGTATTTCTAGGTTAGGGTTGAAAAGGAGGACAAAGCCATACTACAGAGATTTCAGGAAGCACTGCCAAACTCACCCAGAAAGCTACATACATTCTTTCTGTGGAGTGTCCCTTCTCTTTCCATACGGCAAGTAACATGGAGGTAAGTGCTCTGTGATACCCAGGCTGGGGGGAGGGGCGGAGCAAATGGGTATACAGATGAACCTGTGATGACACAGGAGACCAGAGCCCACAATGCGAAGGCTCCAGAGAGCAAAGGAGTCCAGAGGATGGGAGCGTGAAGGACAAAGGGTCACCATCCCTGGGGTACTCAGAGCGCAAGGTCCATGGCAGATGTATCTGTTTTAACATTTACCCATCTGTCTAATTTGCATAAAGGACGAACTACACTGCTTTCAATAAAACAAAATGGTGCTTTTGTACGAAGATAGGTTCATTTAAATAGCCTTAAAGCTGTGGCTGGCTTTTTGTTTGCCATCAAGTGCAGACGAGTTGGAGAGGAAGAGGTGGCCTGAAAGCAGTGCTGACACTGCACAGCTCAGGTTTCCACAACATGAGTTACACACATGAACTATTAAGAGATTCACATGTGATCAAAAAGATAGTAAGAGAGCTTTCTGTTTTGTACATCCTCAAAATGTGATCTGCACCATCTCATGCCCCCTTCCTACTCTGAGTAAGTGGGCGTTGGCAGCGTCTCGACTTGTGCATCCTGCAGGCCTGGTCCTTGGCCAGCAGCCCTTCACACATTGCCGTGGGAAGGGATATAAGCAGCAAAACTAGACAACGTTCAAGTCTCAGGCACCAGCAATCCAGCCCCGTGTGCCCTGGTTGTCTCCTGGCTCTGCTCTGGTTTGCCAGACGCCTGGCTTTCACTTAACTCATCACAAAGTCTTTGCCCATGCTCTCCCTAAAGGCTGGCACCCCCTCTAACCTTGAGCCTGACCCACTCCTCCCAGCCCCTCACAGGTCAAGTGCTGCTGCCCTGAAGGCATCTTTCTTTGATCCAAGTCAACACTAGAGCTGCCATTTTTGTGAACATCACTACTAGCAACAGCATCTTAGAGCAGGGATCCTGTCTGTCTTGACCACAGTTATGTTTTCCAGGGGCTTGGATGCTTAATTGCAAAGGAAGTGAAGCCTCTGCCTGTGGCTCCTCCCTTCCTTCTGAGGCCTGTTAATGCCAAGGCCTCCTCTTCCTCTCCTTCTGTCGAGACCCAGCTTAAATCCCATCTCTTTGCTCCCATTACCAACTGCCCTACCACTTGCTGCCCCTTAACCAACGATGCTGTGACTGCTAACACAGTGTGTCTACCACGTGCCAGACAACATAATGGGGACAACCCACACGGGTGTGTGACTCTGACCGACTCCTCATAATGGAGCTGGGAGGCAATCGCCACATCCATTTTTACAGGTGAATCTGAGGTTTGGCTTAGTTGGGCAGTCCAGTCCCACACAGCCAGGCTTTGCACCCCATTCTCGCCAGCTCCAGAGCCTTTGCTCTCCCTTCCCAGTCCACTTCCCAAGCTCACAACTTTCAATTCTCCTGGCTTCCTGGGGGCCAGTAAGAAGTTGGACCCTTTCTGCCGCTTGGCACACACTTTCTATCGAGTGGCAAGCGCTCCTCTGGTTATGCAGATCAACTAAAAGTGACCTGGCCACCGGCCACAGTTGGGATGATCCCTGCCTCCTTTTTAGAGTGACTGAGGGCTCTCAGCCACAAGTGGGCAGCTAGGGGTAGATGAAGACACCATCAGGGAAAAGACGGGTATCCTTGGTGTGAAATGAAGATAGGTTTTTTTTCTGGAGAGAGGAAACCTGAGCATACCTCAGATCGAGACTCATAATCCAAGGAAGAGCGTCTGTCATCATCTCTCTCCAGTCCAAAGTGGGGTCTTGACATCACAGGAAGGGAAAGATCCCGTTGAGGCAGCCCTAGAAGGAGGAGAGACTTCAGAGGCGTGCAAGCCCTAGTCTGAGGTATCCCTGCCAACCTCAGAACCCTCCTGGGATGTGAGTGCAAAAAATGTATGTGTTTTCTGAGCTTCCTGTGGAAGGGCTTGGCAACATCCCAGCATTGCTGCCAATGCTTCCTTCCTAATCGTGGAGTCAGACTCCCGCCACAGTTGTGTGGGTCGAGGCACAGTGCCTGCATTCTTGTTGTCAGTCACTGACTCTTTTGGGCATCCTCATCCGAGACTAGAGATAAAGCCCAGCAGGTCGCCAAAGGTACCCCCAACTATTGGTGAATGTGGTGGGCTTAAAAATCATTGCCTGATTATACTCTTAGGATGCTCTGGTGATAAGTGCAGCATCTTTCAAGTCCAGCAGGAACAAGAGATAGTCTGTGGTGGCATGACGACCAATCATACATTGACATGGTATTTATCATCCTATTCTAATTCGGTGGGGCCCTTGATGTGGTGTCTCCCCGCACGTACATGAAACCATGGCAGGCAGCGTTGTTGTAATGCAAACCTGTTTGCTTTTTATGGTAATATATTTGTCTGTGGTACTTTATATATTTTTCTCATTTTTGTAGCAATGCAGTTTGTGTGTAAACATCTAGTTTTCTTTAAAAATATGTCTGCTCAGGGAAAATGTTGAGTAAACAACAGCCAGTGGTGTGAAATGGCTCTACAGAGAGGAAGTTCAGAAACTAGAGCTTCACACTAAACTCTTTAGTAACAGGAATACAACCCAAATTGAGCACTTGGGCCTTGGGAGGCCCCTGTGCACACAGCCTCTGCCCTAAGCCGCAGGCCAGCAGACAACTTACTGCTTCTGGGATTCCTGATGTATGGCCAGCGGTCTCGAGGCTCGACTTCTCTGCTCCTGCCCCTGCGCTCCTGGTCTCGGTCACCTAGGCAGGTCAGGCATTTGAGTGGTCAGAAGTGCCCTGACATAATGTGTTCCCTTCCTGTGTACACACACGCCCCCATCGAGGAGATGGGTGCAAGGTGGAAAGTTCCAGACTCACAGGCTTGGTAGCTACCCTACAAGCTTTTCAAAGAGGGGCTTGCTTCACAGCAAGGACTGCAGTTAAGTCTGTAAGCCAGCGCCACTTCAGGCCTCCCAAGTGGTCAAGTCCCCATCCAGAAAAGGGACCACAGGCCTTGTATGTCTAGCACAGGCCAGCCGAGTTTAAATTGCACAAGGTTCTTACTGAAAAGAACCTGAGGAAGTGGAACACATGTCCACCCTAAGGGTAATTCTGCCAGCACAGCCTTAAGTAGATGCTAAATAGTATAAATATGCTATTGTTTAAAAGATAATGTCCTGTATGTCATTCCATTGTAGGCGGCTGTTTTAATATAAAATGGCTCAGTGGATCTCCCCTCGGCTCTGTGAGTGATGCTGTCTGTGTCTTTACAGAGGCATTTGGTGGGGTACTCACTGCTGAAAGAATGGGGTGGTCGAGGTGGTGGGGTTTCTCTCCCAGTCCGGCTCATGTCGTCGTCACTGGTCATGTCACTGTTGGTGTCGTCTAAGAAGACACCAGACAGTAACTTAACGCTTTTGCATAGCTGACCTATGTATGTTCTCACTTAGAGCTGCCCTCTCCTCAGCAGTTTCAGTGACCAGAACTTTCCTCTTCCTGTCAGTTCCTCCAGGGCATGTATGTGCTCTTACTACTTAAAGACTGGGTGGGGGACATGGCTGTGACCATCTCTACTTCACCCACACACAAAAGCAGCCAATGGGCCACTTCCTAAGGTAGCACCTCGTGACAGTGATGGGAAGTTCTCTACTTAATGGACTTCCTCCCTAAGGACGGTCCACTTTTCTCCTGCTGGCTCAGTGGTGGTTCTATCTATTGGGTGATCCTATTTCCTTGCCCCTCAAGAGAGAATGTCCAGACCAGAACAGTTATGGAAGTACTCAGACACAACCCTAGTAAATGCTGTGTAAGCCAACTAGCATCAGCTGTAGTGCCTCACCTTCCTGGTGGTACATCTTGTAATTCTCCAGTGGAGTGGTGATTTTTTCACAGGTGTCTATTTTGCTCGCACCCGAAGGCTTGAGCTTTTCAGGGCTGGCTGGCTGATCTCCTCTTGCCGTGAGGGTCTGCCTGAAACCAATCGAGGCAGAATTTTTAGAGCCTGGGCAGGGTTTTCTGAGGCCTAACAAGTCCTACATACAATAAGTACCAAAACCTCTGCGGGAAGAATTCAGATCAGCTGGGTCTTTTAGGATGGCATCTAGCTATTTAGTCATGCCACTCCCTAGGTCACACAGAATGTCTCAGGTTTGGTGGTGGACAAGTGATTTGGAGTTAGCATTTCTCAAATTAAAAAGTCTTACTTGGAGGAACCAAACACAAGAGTCAACTGAAAGCACGTGGCAGCCTGTGATGGCATACATACACCTGGACATTGGAAGGAGCGATGTGCATGTAGCAGAAGTCAAAGGCTGCACATCAGCATCGGAATAAGAATTGCCCCAAGTACCTTGAACTCTATCATCTGAAATGGGAGCAGCACCTACAATCCTTTATACCTTATCTTGAATAAGCTAAGATTCCTAACAGGTTTAACTTGCCAATGAAAAGCATAGGGAATGTTTTCAAGGCCCCCAGCCATGACTAAGATTGGGTGTCAGTGTTCCTCTTTAGCCAAAGTGTTAAAGGAGATGACATCAGAGATGGACCTGACCCTGCCAGTTCTGCCCTTAAGGCAGTTGTTACAGTACAACATACAACCTGCAAAGAAAGGGGTGACCACACATAAATGTTAATGGTGCTCAATTATGAGCACTGTGATTACAAGTGATTACATTTTCTCTTTGTCAACATCTTTAGGCCTTGGCGGCTCTACCACATCACCATTGACTATGTGTGCTGTTTCAGGTTAAAGGCAGTAAACCCAGTCTCCCGTTTGTACCGGTACATTCCAGGTGCCAAGTAGGTACAAGTGGCTACTAGACATTGATGGACAGCTCCATCATTATTTCCATCAGCCCACCACCCAAGGGAGGCCAAGACTCTTCCTTCACCATTATACAACCTTCTTAGGGGTGTGAGCTCCAAAACCTGGCCCTTTGGGGGCTGACATTAACATCATTTCCTCAGGTGCCTCCATGATTAGTTTTGCTGTTCCTCAGTTACTAACCATCTTTTCTTTTTGAGATAGTTTCTCACTGGCCTGGAACTCACCACATAGACGGATATACCTATTTTCACCTTACCAATACTGGGATTACAGATATCACAACACTCAGTATGTGGACCAGTTAACTTGAATTCATAGAGATATGCCTGCCTTCCAAAGACTAAAGGTATGTGTCACCATGCCCAGCTTCAAAACAGAATTTATTTTTTTCTGAGACAGAGTGTCTCTGTATAACAGCCCTGGCTGTCCAGCAACTCACTTTGTAGACCAGGCTAATCTTGAACTCACAAAGATGTGCCTGCCTCTGCCTCCTCAATGCTGGGATTGAAGATGAGCACTACTACACCCTGCCTGAATTTCATTTTCAATACGATTCTGGGGATCAATCTCAGTCCTAATGCTTGCAAGGCAAGCACTTTGCTGACCGAGCCACCTCTCCAACCCAAACAAATGATAACTTAAAAAGAGAGGGAGGGAGGGAGAGAAGAAGAAAACAATCAAAACCCACACCAGAAGCACCCTTTCCTACGAGGACAGAAAAACGTATTTGGGGATTTAAAAAAAGAGGAGGGAGGGGCTTAGAAACAAAATGACCAAAAGTTGGGTGACACTCCTGTTTGTGTGCTTGCCTGCAAAGAAATGAGCACACTTGCATGCTGCTTGCAGAACTGCAGTTCATCAAAATCAGAAGTGTGTATATCGAGTCCTATCAGCTCCATGCCTATGTGACCCCTGAGATACTCAAGAACACAGGACCAAAAATGGCATCATTCAAGTGTTGTTGGTAATAGACAAGATACAGTCTATCCAACAGTGGGTTACGATGCTGCCTTTCAAAGAACAAGGCCACGCTAAGTAAATGGGTGTAAGATGGTCTCTAACACACTGAAGGGTCAAAACATTGCAATGCTTAATAGTATTAAATGAAAGATCAAGACTAAGGAAAAAGTCCGGCCCAGAATAACTCAGAGAGGCTGGTAATACAAAAGTCTGAGTTTGTGGTCCCATGAGTAATTGGAGGGAGGAAGTGAGGAGAGGGGCATGACAAGATAAAATTCAAAGAATAAAAGATTTTTTTTTAAAGGTACCAGATCAGAGATATACCTGAAGATGAATGAACACAACAGAATACTGAAATACCCATATGTATACCCTACCACAGGTCCCCAGGGTAGGGGCTCACTTGTCTTTTTTATTGCTGTACTTTATAGCAAATCTTTTTTGCCCATAAATGCAAAAATATTTAATAAGTGCAGTCTAGCAAAATCTAAAAATTATCCATGTCCATGAAAGGCTATCTTACTGATCCAAGGGCAGTGCTCTTCTAAGGTACAGTTTATACATAATGAATTAGAGGAGAGGGCTCTTCTAGGGGTACACTTTATAGACAATGAATTAGAGGAGAGGGGGAGCCCATATACACCAGTCCATGTTTCAAAGAGTTTGCACACAATACATTCAGAGAGACAGATTAGTAGTGGGGAAGAAGGCATTCCCTCTACCACAAACACCTTTCTACATTATCTTGGAGGTCCTGACTAATGCAGCTAAAGGAAAAGAAATATGCAGCATTTAAAATATAATGCTGTCTATTACATTGTATTATTTTGAACTGAAAAAAAAAACCTTACTGATAAATATAGCAATAGAAAATCCCATTAATAGCAAAATAAATAAATTCCCATAAACATACTTACAAAGTACCTACAAGTGTGGGCAAATATTTAAAAATGTATAGAAGGCCACAAAACTTATATCCTAAATAAAGACATGCATAAAACACACGCTCTCACTCTGAGATTCTCTGTGTTTCTCTCTCACACACATATTCCCTGTGTGTGTATCTATCTCTGTTTCTCTGTTACTGTATGTCTCTCTTTGTCTCTGTGTCTCTCTGTCTCTATGTGTGTCTCTGTGTCTCTCTGCCTCTTTGTACTCAGAAAAGAGCATGCCTCCTGGGATTATTAATAACTGGAAGTGAGAATAAAATCTTTTCACATGTTGTAACCTAATCAGTGAGTCACACTCTTGAGGAATGTCACCGCTTTATTTCCTAACTACAAATGTAAAACACGGCAACACATTCACATATTCTAAAACTTTGAGCCACACCCACTGATCAAATTTACCATTACTACTAAAACTTTTAATTTTAATTAATTTTTTAAACTTTATATTATCACATGTGTATATATGTATGTGTGGTGTGTGCACATGTTCATACATGTGCATACAGAGGCCAGAGGTTGATTTTGTGTTTCTCCTTCTATTATTACTCTCCACTTTATTGTTTGAGACATTCTTTCATTGAATCTGGCCATTTTGTTTTGGCAAGACTCTCTGGCCACTGAGTCCTAGGAACTCACCTTTCTCAGGACCTCACTGCCGTGGTTACATGTATGGACTACCATACCTAGTTTTACATGGGTGCTAGAGATCTGAACCCACATCCTCTACTTGCAAAGCCAGTACAATATCTGCTGAGCCACTCCGAAAGCTCTACCAAACTTTTTTAAATCTATACGTGTATTGACCTTACTGAAAATATACTGATTTGTGTGTACATAAAAATGGTGACGCTGCCTAGGAAACAAAATCCTACACAAGGATCTTGAGTTTGAAATGGCTGGCGAATGACCTGATTATACATGAAAACTACAACTGTATGTTTATCTAAATGTATGGAAGTATATATAAACCAAGCTGGAAGAAAACATTCGTGACTACTACTCATGAAATAGAGGAACCCAAAACACCAAAACAGGTTAATAAAAAAGAAAAACTCTCCCAACTTCTATTTAGGGTGATATTTCAAAATCCACAGTCTTTGGGTCTGTGTGTGTGTGTGTGTGTGTGTGTGTGTGTGTGTGTGTTTTAAATTTGCATCTATTTTTAATAATAAAGTTTAAAATTAAAAAGAAACCTAATATTTCTTTTTTCTTCTTCTTCTACATAATTTACCCTGATTTATCAGCCCTTCCACTGCTCTGCTGGGGTCCCCAGGACAAAGTCTCTTTACTCACTGACTTCTTTATCTCCCAAAGTGTGCCTGTGACACCCTGTGGCTATTTGCATTTGCTTTTCCTATGAATGTGTGCTCAAGGGGGGGGACTCCAAGTACTGAATTCCCCCTCCCCCACCAGAATCTTACTTCATCCTGTTTATAGACCAAGACTGAATTCTGGCCCCATGGAAAACCTATTTCTTTCATTTCTTGACTGTCTCAACTGGATATTGGCAAGAGGCACTTGATTGGCGCACAGATACCAGTAGCCTGACTCTGAGGGAATCTAAAGAGAGCAGCCAAGTGAAGTGGGCTAGCAATGAGCTCGTCATTCCCATGCTGGGTAGAGAGGGACACTGGCTATCTTTCCACTTTTGAAGAGTCCATAAACACAGCGGCATGAAACAGCCTTTTGTATGGAAAACAAGTTGCTCTTACGGCCTGGGATATATACAACCACAGGTCAGTGGCACTACCTATTAGGGGATGGCAATGCCATGTGGTCTGTGAGGCAACACTGATGCCAATCAGTATTATACTACTTTACTTCTATCTCACTTTAAAAATACAAGAGGAGAGTGGGCAAGTAATTTAGCATAATGCTTAATAAAGACAGAGTTCATTCGGTATCCTTGGCCTCAAGTGGGGAGTGGGGTGAAATTTTTGCCCCCAGAGAAACCTGGGTGAGCATTGTGATGGGCAGGGACGCACACACATCAGGGGATAGATGCGTCTGGGACTGTGTGTGGTAAGAGAGAAACCATGTGGCCTTGCAGTCTTTGGTCTCGGGCTCCCACCTTCCCATCAGAGAGAGAAACTCTACCCCATGTCCTCTGCCCCGTTTATATTTACTTACTTTTTGCCCTCATCATGGCGCACCTACATTCAGCCCACTAACTCATTCTACCTACCTCATTTAAAGGGGGCTGGAATTGAGAACTTTAAAGTCAGGAACCGAGGAGGTTACTCTTGTCATCTCTCAGGGACAGCATGGTGTGCAGTCTCCTCTCTTCTTGTTTGTTCCAGTCTCCTGCCTCTTTCTGCAGACCAGCAGTCTCTACTTCAGTATGTTCATGGAGTCCAGTGCTGTCCCGGTCCCAGGCCTGGCCTCACCTCTCAGTGTAAGTGCCCTAACGCTGACAGGGTCCTCAGCCGTGTGTCCCTTTACCCAAAATCTGACTCTAAATTAAAGTGCACGCTGCAGCCTGGCTTCTTCTAGTAGTGGGTCTCAAACTCACACAACCTGTAGGGTCACCTGGGTTGCTTACCGCAAAGGTAGCCATCTTTATTTCAGAAGTGGATGGTTCCCTAGGGCATAGGCATTGTAACTAGGTCTCTAGAAACTAGACTCTGGTCTTACCTCTCTAAGCTCGTGTGTCTAGTCTGGTCCAATCAAGAACAAGAAAGGAGTACATATGGGACAATGGGTTGGTTTTTTTGGTGGGGTGGGGGGAGTAGTAATCTTACATGGGAATGTGAACAAGGAATGAATGACCTCTTCCCTCTGGTCTAGTGGCTCTTTCAGGTCATCTCTACAACATTCTGGGCTTCTTCTACCCGATATAAGCTTAGCACTTACCACACTCCAGCCAAATCTCCTTATTGTTGTCCATTCTTGAGGGGTTTCCCCAAAGTTCAGAAAGAGAGGAAATAATAGCTAAGAGTTCAAGTTTCATGATCAGCACTAAGACAAAGCTACTTCAAAGACACAAAATGTCTTCTAGACCAGCGTGACATGTTTGACCTTATCTGAATGACCAGCTGATCCTATTTATTTTAGGGGATAGGGGCATGGGAATTTAAGTCACAATGCATGGCTAACCCAACCATCCACAGGCAAGAGGTCTTCTCTAATCAGACCTAGCCTGAATGGAGATGGTGGAGAACAGGGGCAATAGATAAGGAGTCTTGTCTTCTGATTGCCATAGCAACTGGCATCACTGTGACCGGGTGGTTGCACTAGGCTGTCTTAAAGGCCAGTGCTATCGGGGTTCTTCTACACCTTCTATTCTGATTTCATACTCACCCATCAACCTCCTCATTATGCTTTCATTTCCCATGTAGGTTTGCCTACAGGGAGAGAATTTGCTGATCACACACTTTTTAGTATTTGGGTCCATGCTACATTCCTCTCCCACCACAAATTTCTAAAGCGGATTTGAGGGGGCATTTTGTTTCAGTTCCCACGATGGTATGGTTTTGAGTGAAGTCCCTGAGCTTTGTAAAATGTGGGTCTACACACACAAACCCTTCAGTAAAGGAAGATCTCTAGCTCTTCGAAGGCTTGAACACCGTACTGGATCCCTGGGGGCCTTCGTGTGGGCCAGGAAAACACCAACCCAGCTCCAGGGGGGCCCGCTCTGCCATGTTAGCCCCTCCCCAGGCAGCGCTCCCCCGAAAGCATAGCCAGCTATTTCGCTAAGCACATTTCCTTACTTTCCAGGTAATGGGAGTTCTCATTCGGTAGGGATTATACCACTCACTTCTGGAGTGCCAGAGTCTGGCATGATTCTGTCCCAAATAGGCTGAGTATCAACACTTGCGGATGGACTGAACAAATGGACAACCTTTGGATAGTCTGCTCACTTCTCCTCATCATGTGATTCATCATGTCTGGTCTGAGTCAGTCAGCAAACTAGTGAAAAGGGGAGCAAGTTCTGTGAGGTCTCCCCTCTTGGCACCACACGCCCCCTGCTCGTCTTCCGGTGTTGGGACTCCAGCCAAGCCATCTGTCACCCACGCTCAAGGTGTGCTCCCCAAACCAAGTGTGGCTACCCTGCCCTCTGCACCGTGCAACCAGATGATCCCGACAAATGTACACGTGATCTTCGTGTCACTCCTGTGGCTCAGAAACCTCAGTGGCTTCCCATTGCATTTCTGGTTAGGCCCGAATACTTACCATTGACTTTCAAGGCCTTTCATAATGAAGCCCTCAAACTTACCTTTTCTCACCTTTCCGGTCAGTTATCACCTCTTCTCTTGCTCCAGGCATCCTGGGGTTTCAGCTCCTCTCTCTGCATCCCTGAGGAACATCTTTACCCCTCTGAACAGTCTACATTCTCCCCACAAAACATACCATTTATAATCCTTCAGGGCTCAGCTTTAAATCTGGCCTCTCCCAGATTAATTTCTCCATGCAAATGTGTACTTTCAAGGGTACAAACCATAAAATCATGTTTTATACATTTTTTTAAATTCCCCCATTAACACTCCATGAAAATACTTCCTTCCCTAGTTGAGACAGTATTCCTAGTACATGGCACAAAATATACACTAGGGTGGTTGCAGGTGAGTAGAATTTCTCCTGCTTTTTAAATTACCCAACAAAAGGCAAATAAGAAGCCCGGAGGAGTACCTAAGTGTCGGGCTGGGGAAAGATAAGAGACTGGAAAGGAGGGAGTGAGGCTAAGGGGGGAAAATTCTAGCAACTTCATGACCCACCAGATAGGTATACGTCTTCAGGGAGAGTACAAATGGTGTTCTTCTTATAGTGTATGGCATATATGTACCTCAGGAAAAGGTGAAGAAGAGAAGTGAGTACTTCAGTGACGGGTGTGGTGCTCTGAGGTGTGAGTCCAACTCACCTGGACCAGCCACCTAGCTGTTGGAGGACCTAGTCAGTCTTCCTCTTGCCAGTTGTCTCCAAGAAGGATAGAAGATCAAGAAGGTAGAGCTGTGGGAGGAAAGGGAAACATGAATTTATTTTGCAATTATAGTCTTCTTTGGGTGGGAAGCCACCCGAAATAGGTTTGCCTTTTCTTTTCCTACAAGGCAGACATCAAATGAGTCCAGGACCCCACCCAGAATAGAAGGTCACGGGCAATCAATTATTCCCAAGACACGTGTTGTGCCCTGAATTTTAATTGCAGACTCTTCCTATGTCAAGGGCACTTAAGAAAAACCCGAGGTATCTTGTCATCTTCAGGGGGGGTTCTGGATTGAGGAACCAATCCAAGAACCTAATTGGTTACTAATTAGCTATGTGATGTTCCTGTCCTCTAAGTGCAACGAAATATGTTGCAGGTGAAAATTATAGGAAAACAAATGGTCAAGGAAGAACTTAAAAATCTCTGAATAAACAGTACTGGGAGAGGTCACCCAAAGTAGCCTTCTAGTGGCTCTAATCTTCTGGGTGCTGCCAGTGACTAGCCCCCACCCCACCCACTCTACCCCCACTCCACCCATCCTACCCCCTCCCCACCCACTCCTAACCCCCCACCCAACAACCTCTTTCTTCCCACTGCGTCTAACCTCACCCTTTCCCCTTTTGGTACCTATGCAGTCACTTGTGTGGATATAAGATGGGGGATGTGACCCCTGCCCTCTGCTGTGGCCAAAATGAAATCTGCTAAGGTCCCAGTCCTTAGCCTACCAGATGACACAGAGCTTTGTAACTCGTTACTAATAAAAAAAGGAACTGGGATCAATATGTAAAATAAGAAAAATATATATATATATTTTAAAAGGCAGCATCTCCCTCAGACCTGCTACCTACAGGTGGTACATGCGTATTGCATGTCAGACTCCCCCTTGTGGCTAACAAAGATGAGTCAGGGAGGATAGGCGAGGCTGTGAGGATTACGTCAGTCAGGAATAGAATCCCTCCCTGAAGCCCTCCCCTGTCGTCATTCAAGATGATGCCTGCACAGCGGGAAAAACCTGATGCCCCCTTGTGGCCAACAAGGATGGAGCCAGGACGCCCCGCCCCTTGGCCCACCTCCTGCGGCAAACCCAGATGTCATTCACAAGGCCACCTGCAGAGTGAGCATCATACGCCCCCTTGCGACCAACAAAGATGGCGCCGGGGTGGGTGGACTTCTGTGGCCCAGTCACTCAAGAAGAGGAAGCCCCTCCCTCGGACCTGCCCCTGCAGCCAACCCAGCTGTCATTCAAGATGGCTCAAGCGCCATCAATGCGCCACCAGAAGGTGGTGCCTTCCTCTGGGGCCCCACCTAGTGGCCGCTCAGGGCTATAGCAGCGCAGAGAACACCAGTCAGCCCCAGCCGTGGGAATAAAGATGGCGGCCGGGTGGGCAGGACCCTGCAGTCCCCATCAGAGCCCGCCCTCTGCTCCTCCTCCTGCGCCAACCCGGCTGTCACTCAAGATGGCTACTGCACCGCGAACGTCAGCAAAGATGGCGCTGGGGTGGGCGGGGCTCCGTGGTCCCGGAGAGCTTCAGCAGTGGCCACGCTGGGGGTGGGCAGGGCTATGCTGCGCCACCACTCAGGAAGGACAGCCCCTCCCTCCCTGCGGCTTGCCGCTTGCAGCCGGATTAGCCGGCCTGCAAGATGGCGCCTGCGCCATAAATGTCAGCCGCTCCCTTACGACCCGGAAAGATGGCGCCGAGGGGAGTGGGGCTCAGTGGTCGCTCGCTCAGGACCACGCACTCTCCCCCGTCTACCCTGTCTCTCACAGCCAGCCAGGCCAGCTGTCACTCAAGATAACTTCAGCCATCCCGTCTGTGCCGGCCGATGACGTCATCCTCTGTGCGACCCAATCAATCGCGGCACGAAGGCTCTGCCCCCCACCCCACAGCCCGCCCCTCTGTCACGCCAAGATGGCGTCTGCACCGTAACCATCCGCGGCCTGCCCCGGTGCTGGCCAAGATGGCGCCGGATCGGGCGGGGCTGAGCGTACTCAGGGGGAGGGGCTCCCCTGGCCCTGCCTCTTGCGGCAAGCCAAGTCCAGCTGTCACTCAAGGCGACACCCAACTACACCACACGCCCATACAGCTACGTGGCCACATCAATCAGGACGAAAGCCCCTCCCCCAGGTCCCCCCCTGCAGCCAGATGGGCTGTCACTCAAGACTGAGCCCGCATCACATGTCACATCAGCTGTCCCCCTCCGTAACTCCTCCCAGCCACACCCCCCCTCCGCCAGCAGCCAGCAAGATGGCGCCAGGTAGGCGGGGCCCTGTGGTGACTCAGGACCAGGAAGCTCCACCCTCTAGCCCGCCTCTTTGCGGCAAGCCCGTCCAGCTGTCACTCAAGACACAAGCTCCGCCTTTGCAGCCAACAAAATGGCGCCGGGGTGGGCGGGGCTGCGAGACCCAATAGCCCCTCCCTCCCTAGGGCCCGCCCACTGCAGCCAGGTGGGCTGCCATTCAAGATGGCGCCTGCGCAGTTCGTGACTGCGGCAAGGTACAACCCGGGGCCCTGCTGTGTCCGTCAGTCACTCAGGACAGCCGTCCCGCCCCCTGATCACACGATGACGAGTAGGCCCGGGAAAACGGGAGGAGTGCTGCAGCCTGCCGCGAGGTGGCAGCATTTGCGCGGCCAACCAGTGACCATAGCGCCCGAAGGGTCTAGACCACCGAGTCAGTGAGACACAAGACAGCAGTTGGGGTGACCTTCGCTGCCCGACAGCACGGGAGGTGTGGACATAGCACCCCCAAGTCTCAAAACCACTCCTGGACTTTGGATCGCTTTCGCCAACCAGTCGGAGCTGCGCCTGCGCGCGGCCAGTCGGGTACCCATCCAAGATGGCGCCGGGTGGGCTGGGCCCGCAGCGTCCGCCACGCCCTTGTCACTCTCCCTTAGCCCCGCCCCTGCCGCCGGGAGCCAATCAGAATAAGCCTGCGCGGCAGCCCTCTCTCCACCCTCCAAGATGGCGCCAGCTGGGTGGAGCCCCAAAAGTCGCTCTCGCAGCCTCGGCTCTGGCCCCGCCCCTACGCTGCTCCTGGCCCCGCCCACGGCCACTGCGGCAAAACAAGACCCGCCCCCAAGGGTAGTGCAGCGCATAGCGGTGGATGGCTGCATTGCAAAGACCCTGCTAGCCAGATACCCCCGAGATAGGGTTAACCGGGTTAACCAGGTTAACCGCAAAGCCCCTAGACTCTAAGCCAAGAGTATGAAACCCACGGGAAACGGTGGCTCAGAGGCCGCACTCTGATGTCCACCTGGGTGGTCTTGTTTCGGGACTTGCGCATCGTCTGCACGGCTGTTAGCTGTCAGCCGTGCATACGAGACAGGGAGCCTAGATTCTGCTAGCATTTGGGGTGGTTCGCCCTTAAAACCCTACGGTTCTAAGATCCCGGGACTCCAAGGCTCTGAATCCTCGATACAGGGGTATCCCAGCCAGGCATATTGACATCCCTGCGGCAACACGGCCGCGCTATGGCGAACCACCTTTCCGAAGGCGCAGTTTGCAGCCTTGTCAACCACCCGTGGTGAGTTGTGACGTGATTTTGCCGCTCCTGGCCCGCAGCAACGCACCCCGAACACCGTCTGAACTCTGCAGACCGTATCCAAGAAGGTGCATGCCACTGGGCATGCAGGTAGCTGGCTGACTCACCTTCCCGGTGCACCGCACTCTGCGCACACAGCCCGACCGAGGTCGGCCGTCTAGTGCGCCCACACTGAACCGGGCGCCCAGCGGCGCCACCAGCCCAGGGTGGACATCTCTCTGCTTCTCCTCCAATGCTCGTCCTCCCGCGACTCTTGACTCCCCAGCGTCTGCAGCAAGGGCTGCGGGACACCTCCTTGTCAGGGTCCTCTGCAGAGGCGGAGCTTCTTCTCTGACCAATCCGAGCCCCTGGTGCCCGCCTCGGGCCCTCGCCACGCCTCCCACACCCTGCCAATCCGACTGCGGTTGTCAAGGCAACAGCTTGGCGCCAAGGCACGGGGTTGACGTCAACGGAGTCAGTGGTAGGGGCCCCCAAGCAGGGTCTGGAAAAGGGGGATGGGATGTGGGTGTGAAGGGATCCAGCCCCCCCAAAAGAAATCGAGGTGAAAGAGAAATTCCTACTAATGATGCCCCAACGCAAAATCTAAGAAGAAAAGAGGAGAAAGGACAAGCATATATTTGTCTAAAAACGGGGGAAAAAAAAGGGTAAAAAGCTAGGAAAAATCGAGGCAAAAACAAATACGTAGTGGTCTAACCACGAACGATAAAGGTGGAAGAAAGGAGTTTTCTGACTGCGACACCCAAGAGCTAGGCTAATTTCCTCAATAAACGAAGACCTATTGGAAACCAACGAGGGATAGACAAAGGCAAACCAAAAAAAAAAAAAAAAAAAAAAAAAAGGAGGGGGGGCTAAAGAACGCAAGTCACAGGACAATACTAATGGCTGGAAGAATCATGATTTGACTCGGCATAGCGAACTGCCAACCTGAGAGACCGGGAGAAGGCGGTTTGTGCCAGTGCGCTGAATCGCGTGCTCTCACCCACCCTTGCACGAATCTACTGCGTAGAATAGCGAAAAATTGCGAGGGGAGTGAGCGCGCAGATTACCAAGCCCGCCTCTGATAGAAGAGATTGCTGCGTCTCCGGGAAAAATAGCGGAGGCATCGCTGCCATAAAGGACCGAGATCGTAAGAGATTCAATGAAATAAAACACGTTGCTGAAGTCCGTAGACACGGAGTGGTAAGTTTGGTTTTCTCTTTTTTTCCTCAGTCATTTGTTTCTTTGTTAAAAATAAAATAGAAATGTGGGCGAAGGTTCTGGAACGATGTGCAAGAAAATTTTAACTGGTTACCTCTAGGAAAAGAAATGGGGGAGGGGAGGACAGACTATGGAAAGATGATTTTGGCTTTATTCTCCGAGACCATGAATTTCTTTGGCAGATAGACGGTATTTCTTCCCTGGCAGTAAAAATCAATGAATTATTAAAAGTTTGTTAATGTACTATTGATGGAACCATTTTACGGCAAAGGAATTTAAGTAAAGGAAATAAGCACAGGTGTGCGAAACACTAATTTCGGGGGTATTTACAGAGGGTCCTTTTTTATCACTAAAAACGTACTCTGCAGGACAGAATTGAATTCCAGTAAATACGCACAATCGTATTTTTGTGTGGCCGCTAAAACTTCAGGTCGTTTATTTTTATTGGGCACATAAAATGCAGTATTTTTATTTTAAAGGGGGGAAAACACGCAAGACCGTGGTCCGTGGATTAAAAACAGTTTTTACCTACGACTACAGCAAATCTGATACCTCGAATTCCATTTTATATTTATGATTAAATAGCTATTCGTGGTTGCTCGCTAGATAGAGAAGCACTGGGCTTGTGCAAAAGCTACGCAGTTTTAAATCCCCGGACCTTAGATAGGCTTCCTCGCCTCACAGAGTCTTCTTATACGCATAACGTCTGAATGAAAATACCGTCCCTTCCTATGCAAACGCATGCAGTGAAGGTGAACATCATACTGTGTTTAGGTCTTTTAATCTGACTATTCATTCTGCTCAACAGGAGAGCTATTAAATGATGTCCATGCTTAGATCTCCACCAAGATCGGTTTTGGAGCCCCCAAGGAATCCTAATGTCTTGTTAAAGTTTGCTGGGTGGGGGGTGATTTTCAACCGATGGACTCCATCCTCCCTATCTGCAAAACCAGTTTATCTCTGGGTCACGGGTCATCGGTTCCCTTGAGAATTCAGTAAGGCTGTAAGAGCTCCCACAGAGATAGGACCCCCCTTTCCTCAAGCTCACTATCCCTCCATAATCTCTTTTCACCAACTCCATAGCCTCATTGCACGTCTTTAGCTAACATACGTGCCATGAAGACTTCCTTTTGACATCCCTGAAATTGCATGGCAAATTTACCAATTCTCTCCATGCTTAATCATTCAACATCTAAGATGCAACAGTAACAGCAACCCGCCCTATTGTCTCTTTTTTGGGGGGGCAACACTGCATGGTCCTCTATCTCCTTGGCCTCTTCCCCTATTATAGCCCACCTTTCCTTACTCAACCTCTAAATACCTCAGAAAATGGCCACCATTCTTACACAACCTCTCCCTAGGTAGCCACGTATTTCCTAACCTAGTCACAAGGTTGAAATGCCTAGTCATCCACCAGTAGATCACAAATATTAATCCTATGCCACAAAACTCTCCATACTCTCCCAAACCCGTATATTCAACAATCCACATGAAAGCCAGATGTTTTGTTCATGCATTTAACAGCAACTCGAAAGCACCTAAAGCAACATGTTAAGGGGGTAGGGACTGACGCAGTTCATTTGTTAGAGTGTTTTTTGTTACAGTGTTTGCCTAGCATGCAAGAGACATGGGGTTCAATCCCCAGGATCAAACATCAATTTCTCTTTTTCTTTTTCCTCATTTCTAAAAACAGGGTCAGTTGTTGTAGACAAAAATCTCACGTTTTTTTGGGGTTTTTTTTGTTCTTTTTTTTTTTTATTTCTTTCAGGGTATCCCACTGACTATATCCAAAATACACCCCAAATCTGTCCCATGGAGTCCCACCCAGTTCTCCTAGTGAGCTTCCTTCTGACCCTCCCCACACTGAACTGGTCTGATTTTGGAAGGCACACAGAAGGATCTTTTAAAGCAAATGAAAGGTTTTTTTTTTTTTTTCCCCCTTTTCCCCGGCTTTAAATTACCTTCTGACCCCATACTAACCACCACCACCAAAATGTAAAGAGCCGTGGTACCTCTGGCTCTTGAAACAGCGTTAGATATTAATACTATAAAATCCAATTATCTTTTCCTTAGGTTTTTATACCTGAAGAAAACTGCCCTTATGGAAGTTATTAGAGATTCTAATATTCTAATAAATATTGGGTTTTAGGACATTTTTCTGATTTTTGTATTTCTAGTGTTAGGGATGTCACACACACACACACACTTTATGCTTCCATAGCAGGAAGACATGTGTCTTTCTGAACCTTCTGCTCTGCTCCATTGGCGTATTTGCCTACCTCTGTGTATGAACACACCGTATTCATTAATACTGATTTGTGGTGCCTTGACTTCTGAAGGGACCACTCCACCCTTTGGTTTTCTAAATGCTCCCGAATGTTCCTCACCTTGTTGCTTCCAAATGAATTTTCAAATGGGCTTGTCGAGTTTGATGAAGCAGCCTCCTGAGATTTGTATTCATGTTTTATTAAGGCTAAAGAGTAATTTAGATAAGGAGGCAAATGCCATGCTATCAAATGCCTTCATGTCTGACCATGGTCTGCGCTGCCATTTGTTCCTATCCTAAAGATATGAACAAGATCATGGAAAAGGTATTTTTAAAATTAATTAACTAATTAATTAATTTTTTGCTTTAAAGGTTCTGTTTGCCTTTAGGAGGTGTTTTTCCTCTTCATTATTGTGGGTCATTTATACTTGGTTATTTTGTAAAAATAATAAAAATAATAATAATTTCAGATTTTTAAAAATTGTCAAGATAATGCAAATATTCTTGTTGCAATTTTTTCCTGCATTAAAACATCGTCACAGAACCTTGGCACAGGACGCCGTCAAAAAGAAATCAATACTAGCACAAAACTTGAGAATATAGATTACGTTTGGATTTTACCCATCTTTCCATTAATGTCTGCATCACAAACAAGACACCAAATACCACACGCACACACACACACACACACATGCACACACACACACACACAGGATCCCTAACACCATACATACATACAAACACAAACACAAACACACACACACACACACAAGCAAACAGGGCCCCCAGGACCCCCAATACCATACATACACACACACAGAAACCCCAAAACCACACACACACAAGCAAATAGGACCCCTAATACCACACACACACACAGAGGCTCTCCGACACCATACATATAAACACACACACACACACACACACACACACACACACACAGGACCCCCAACACCCCCCCCACACACACAGGACCCCCAACACATACACACACACACACACCCACATAGGACCCCCAACACCCCCATACACACACAGAACCTCCAATACTACACACACAAGCAAACAGGACTCCACAACACCATACACACACATACACACACGCGTGCGCACACACACACACACACAGAACCCTCAACACCACACACACACACACACACACACACACACACACACACACACGACCCCCAACACCATACACACACACACACACACACAGAACCCTCAACACCATATATACACACACACACACACACACAGAACCCTCAACACCACACACACACATAGGACCCCCAACATCATACACACACACACACACACACACACACACACACACACACACGACCCCCAACACCATATATACACACACACACACACACACACACACGACCCCCAACACCACCACATAGACACACATAGACACACACACACACACACACACACACACACACACGCACACACACACACTCTTAAATTCAGACCCTCAGAGTTTCTTAGCATTCCTCTTTTTCCATAAACTTGGCTGTTTGGGTTGTACAAAGGGAAATGTTGTGTAGAACATTTCTTGGGTTGGGTTTATATGATGTTTTTCTCATGAACTGATCTGCTTGCTTCATACAGTGTTTGAAGGGAATAGTGGCTGTTGCTGGCTGTGTGTTAGTGTGAGAACCGGTGGACTGGCTGAAGGGCTTTTGTTGTTGTTACCTGATTGTCTTTCTATAGATTTTCCAGGGATGTTTAAAATGTTAACATCTTCACTAATGACTGCGGGTTTTTTTTTTTTAGTTTGCTTGTTTGAAACTCATTAACAATCATATCTCCGTGGTGAGATGAAGTAACTCTGATTCCAGACTAGAAAGAAAGGACAGTCTTATCTTTGCCATCAAGTACAAATGGCCACTGTGGACATTTTGGCAGAGCCTCTTTATTGGAGGTTATAAAATTCGTAGCTTAAAAAAATTATACCATTCATGAGTTTAATTTTATGGCTTCTCTATATTTGTTGCGATTTGATGATTTCCTATCCACTAAGGGTGTGAATGCCAGCAGTTTCTGGGGTTAAAATGTGTTTTTATTCTAAGCCCTACTTAACCATGCCTATGCGGGTCTGGTTTATACACACATGCAGCTGGATATCATTTTTGCATTTCAGCTCACACTATTGTTATTGTTGTTATTATTATTATTATTATACTGTCCTTGTCTGGTTTTGGTATCAAAGTTATACAAGCCTTATAGAATACTGTAGATTACACTTTATAATCTTTTTTCCAATGGGATTATATTTCTTATTGATACAGTTCTTGGTTGGTTTTGTGTGTGTGTGTGTGTGTGAGAGTGTGTCTTTATTTTTTCTAAAAGTGGCTTTTGATGTATGGACGACATTCTTTCTTCTTTGCTGTTTAATTTGCTCTTGATTTCTTTCCTGGTTATTTGAGCTCCTTTTCCTAGCTTCTTGAGTTGCATATTTATCTCATTTATTTATATTCTCTCCTAATTTTTAACATATGTATCGGAGGCTATAAATTCTCCTCCAAGTGCCACTTGAACCGGATCCCACATACCTCATCGTGGTTCAGATCTACACTTTGTTTCCATTAGTGGCATAAAGGAATGCGTTTACCATTCTGAATTCTATGTAAAAAAAGAAATGTCTTTTGAATGTAGATTTTTAAAGATCCACTGCATTGCAGTCAAATAGAACTAGCCTGTGGGATTTGCCATTTCTTAAGGCTTCCTTTAGTTTAAGGTATGATTGATTTGAATTGTTTGAGGTGTTAGACAAGAAACTGCATTCTCTAATTGCTAAGCATTAATTTCTATTGATGTTTATAAGGTTTAGCTTCTTAACTGTGTTTATATCACCACTATTTTTTTTGTTACATTTTGTCTGCTTCATCTATCTATCCTAAATAGTTCCAATTAATATAAACTGGTATGCCTAGCCTTTTATCCACTGCTTCTTGTAGGTTTTGCTTTAAGTAGTTCAAAGTCACATTGTTAGGTGTGAACAAGTCCAGAGTCCTTCTGTTTACACTTATAATTACTGGCATATTTATTTAATATGCCTTTTATTTTCCATTTTCTCCTTCCCAGACTTTCTATTGAGTTGGTTGAGGTTTCCTTAGTGTTCTTTATTTCCTTTGTTGATTTATTCCATTCTTCCATCCAATTTCTGTTAATTCTTTAAATTCCTAATTTATACACAAACATTAAAAAAAAATACTAAATTTACTAAAGCAGAAATTCTAGCACACCTTAGCAATGCATTGAATTTCTCACTTCTACCATAAGTGGTAGTCACACCTTTTGCTTGCATGCTTGTTCACTTAGAGTTGGCTTTTTGTTTTGTTTTGAGACAGGGTCTCACTTTGTAGCCTTGGTTGTCCTGGAACTCTCTATGTAGACCAGGCTGGCCTTGAACTCACAGACATCAATCTGCTCCTCTCTACCTCCTGAGCACTGGGATATAATGCATGCACCATGGCACCCAACTAATTATACACTTTAACCCCCAGCCACGCCCAAATCCATGTTATAGTGGAAAATATTAATCGTATGGACGGATATATTGCCAAGTCATTCATTCTTAAGTCTCCCTCCTTCCTTCCAGGTTCATTCCCCCCCCCATTGAAACACCTTTAAAAGACATTTTTGAGTAACAGCATAGCCAGGTAAGGGTTTAAAGATCCTGCTTCTATTTTCTCTTTGTCCCGACAATATTATTCCTTCGTCACCAAATACCGAAGACAAGTCAGGTATAATGTCTCTTTCTAAGGATGCTGGTTTTCATCCGCAGCCTTTAGAATTCAAATATCAGTGATCAGCTGGGGGGGGGGGTTGTGGGGGATGACCTTTCTTTTTTACTCTGCAGAATTCTTAGCCAGTATGTCACACAGCCCTTTACTACCATTTTATTTCTACTTTTCTCCACCTATTAAAATATTATAATAATTTCCTCTTTTGTTAATGAAAGCAATTGGTTACTTTTTAAAATCTGGTTTTTAGATTTAGGGTTTTTTAAAAATATATGTTTTGCCTTCGTGTATGTATTTGCCTCATGCATGCATGTGTTTGCATCTGAGGAAGCCAGAAAAGGGCATTATGCTCCCCCTCAAACTGGAGTTAGAGATGGTTGTGATCCTCTACATACGTGCTGGGATCTAAACCTGTGTCCTCTACATTAGCAACAAGTGCCCTTAACCTCTGGGCCATCTCGCTAGCCCCTACTTTCAACATTTTTTAAACCATACAGTATCCATAAAATATTCATCTATGAGAGGGACGTATATAAAACACTCTACTTAAAACTGAAAAGAATGTATCCATTGTCATTAAATATCTCTGTCCTTAACGTTTCTTAAACATTATTATAAAACATCTCTATCACTCCAAATTTATACTAAAATAGACTTTAGCTCAGAGTATGAACTCACAAGTTTATGGGACCACTTCAGTCAAAAGTATTTCCATTTGGGCTGGGAAAATGACTCAGTTGGTAAAGCTCCTCTAAGTATGAAGACCTAAGTTCAAACCCCAGCACCAACAGAACAAAATCCTGGTCACCCATCTGTAATCCCAGTGCTGGGGAGACAGACAGACGGACAACCCGTATAGCCTAATTGGTGAGTTTCTGGTTCAATGAGAGAGCCTTGTCTCAAAACATAAACTGGAAAGTGACTAAGGAAGACAACAGGCAATGACCCCTCGTATTCACCTGCACACACATGTACTCTGGGACATGTATCATGCACATACTCACATGGTGTTGTCTTCATTGCTTACAACGGTTGTTGCTTCCAAGTGTACAGTGACCTTTTCCTGAGGCAGTGCGACCTGTGACGCACAGCAGGCAGAAGGCTCCAGCAGAGGAGAATTGAGCTGTTCCCTATCAAGTCTGGTGCTGAAGAGATCGGAAGAGACTGGAAGAGGTGTAAAGTGATACCACCAGGTAACCTTTCATCTTAAAAAGTCTTTTTCAGTTAAAGTGTTATCCCTATCTTGTGATGGGGTTACTGCCATTATTTTACATTAGTAGCTGCACATTTAAAAATGGTTTGACCTCTTGTCTTTGAAGGTAGGTAAGAATTGGTAGGTAACAAGTGCATATATTTGTGCCATGCAATGGTATGTTTTGATATATACCCGTGAACGTCCATGTTGTTTTCTATAATGGTTATATTTATTTACATCTCTGTAACAAGACTTCTCTGCTCTCTATATCCATGCCCATATATATATATATATATATATATATATATATATATATATACATACATATATATGTATATATATATATATATACATATATATGTATGTATATATATATATATATATATATTTTTTTTTTTTTTTTTTTTTAACAGCCATTCTAGAAGGTATGAGGTAACAGCTCGCGGTGGTTTTAGTTTGCCTTTCCCCCATGATTACTATCACTGAGGGTGCTTTCACGTACCTGATGGCGTCTGCTGATAAAAGGCTATTAGCGTCCTTTGTCATCTTAAAATTCCTTGGGTGGGGAAGAGGAATGGACTATTATTGAGTTGTGAAGAAAAACTGAAATCACGAAATTTGCAGGGATATGGATGGATTTGGAAAATATAAAGTTAGAGACCAAAACTCAGGGAAAACCAAAACATTTTGGCTGCCATATGTAGATCCCAACCTATAATGTATTCATGGGTGTGCAAAACAAAACAGAACACTTTGGTTGCCATATGTAAGTCCCAGCCTATAATGTATATGTGTGCGTGTGACATGTATTAATTAATTTTGTGTGTACATATATATACAAAATTAATATATATATGTACATGTGTGTCTATATATACACATACACACATATACAGATATAAGTGTGACTATAGTGTAATATTAACACAGGAGACCACAAAAGGGTTATAGCGGATGATGAGAAAGGGTAAAAGGTGAATAAAGGACACTTGATTCATGAAAGAGGTTATAAAGACAGTTTTTTTCTAGTTAGTAATCTGTCATAGCTGTGTGTGTGTGTGTGTGTGTGTGTGTGTGACGTACATAAATATGTATGTGACAAACCCTGGCAAAGCTGGAGGACTTCGACATGGTCTTTCTCACGGGTATGTAGTTCACAGGGATGGATAGGGTTTGGGACTTGGCTCCTGTCTCAGTGTCTTCCTTAAACATGCTGTGTGATGTCTTAGTCAGTGAGCTAATTAGAATAAAGTGATTTTATTTTATTTTTTCAATTGTTTTTGTTGCCGCTATCGAGTTCCTTGTGCGTTTAGGATACTAACTCCCTGTCAGGTATATGGCTTACATGCGTTTTCTCTAATTTCCTATGAGGTCTTTGTACTTTTCTTTATTGTGTGGAGCTTCAAATTGGTTTTCTAACTAGCAGCCCCCCCACGTTATTTTTTTTTTTTTCTGTGAGTTAGGTATCTACCATTTTTTTTAAATTGCCCAAAAGACAATATGTCTTATCTGGAATTTAAATCTTTAGTCCATTTTTAGTTAATTTTTGCCTGTTGTATAATGCTTGTAAAATGTTTTTTTTTTTTTCATTAGGATTTCAATGACTTTGAGTCTATAGGCCACGTTGCATAGTGCTGATGTTTATATAATAATTTTCAAATCTACAAACAGGAGAAAAATTTCCATTTGTTTATTCTCAGCTTTCTTTTATCAGTGTCTTCTAGTGTTTATTGCATACATCTTTTACCTGCTTTAATTTACTCCTGAATACTCTTAAAAGGCGATACTGAAATTGGAGCTGTCTTCTTTGGCTGTTTTTTTTTTTTAACACACACACACACACACACACACAAGATTTCAAGTGAGCCTTGGAATGTAAGGTCAGAAAACAACTCTTGGGAGCTGGTTCTCTCCTTCTACATTGTGGGGTCCAGGGGATTGAACTAAAGTTGTGGTTGGGCTTGCAGCAATCGTCTTGACCCAATGAGCCATCTTGTTGGCCTGGTTGTCTTGATTTCTTTTGCAAATAATCTATTGTTGATGTACAATGTACTGATTTCAATATTTTGATTTTGTACTCTACAAGTTTACTAAATTAATCTATTAATTCTGGCAGGCTATTTTTATGTCATCTTTAGAGGTTCCTATATATAAGGTCTTGCCAACTACAAACAGATCATCCAACTTTTTTATTTTCTAATTTCTATGTCTTTTATTTTTCCTGATGTAATTGTTCTGGGTTGGAATGTCAGGCTCACATTGACAAGACATGGTAAAAGAATGCAGTTTTTGTCTTGCCAGGCATGGTGGTGCACACCTTTAATCCCAGCATATGAAGAGGCAAAGGCAGGAGGAGCTCTGTGAGTTCAAGGTCAGCCTGGTCTACATTGTGAGCTCCAGGACATAGAAAGACCTTTTCTAAAAAAAAAAAAAAAAAAAAAAAAAAAATTATCTTGATTATTAGAGGAAAAACTTTATGTATTTTGTTTTATCATTATTATGTTACTGTGGGTTTAGCAAAAATGGCCTTTGTTGTGTTGAGTTGCACATGCCTACTACACTTAGCTCTCTGGGTCTTTATTCCAAAAGGATGTTGAACTTGGCTAAATACTCTCTCTCCATCTACAGAGCTATGAGTTGGCCCTCTTCAACTGAAGTAGTATGCCCATGCCACAGAGTGTGATCAGACTGTTAAGCCACCCTCCCCTCCCCTTGAGCATGGTACATAATCTTTTAATGAGCTAAACTTAATTTGCTGGTATTTTGCAGAAGATTTTTACTTCTGTGTTCATCAGGAAAAGTAACCTTTATTTTTCTTGTAGTATCATGGCCTAGATTTGGAGTTAGCATAATTCTGGCCTCGGGAAATGGGTGTGCAAGCATTCCCTTCTCTGCAGTATCTTTGAACTTCTTTGAGATGTGTGAACATTGCTTCTTCCTCAAAGAGTCTGTTGGATTTATAACTGAAGTCTTTGTGTTCTGAGCTTTTCTCTTTGGAGACTTTCAATTATAGATTCAATCTCCTTAAAGTTAAATTATTTTGTTAGACTTTTCTAGTTCTTTTTTAAGATTCAGTCTAAGTGTGTGTGTGTGTGTGTGTGTGTGTGTGTGTGTGTAGGCAAAACATTCATACATACTAAAGACATTAAATAATAATAATTAAAAAAACTCACCTACCAACAAGCTTAACAATGTGAACACTGAGATGTCTGTTTGTACTTGGTAGTGTAGCTTAGTGGATAGAGTAGTTGTCTAGTCTGCACAAAGTCCTGTATCTGACCCCTAGTACTACACAAAGCTACACGTGGTGATACACACTCATAATCCAGCAATTGGGAGGTGGAGGCAGAAGGTTCAGAAGTTCATGGTCATCCTTAGCTAAACAGTGAGTTTGAGTCCAGCTTGGGCTACATGAGACCCTGACCCAAAAAAGGGAAAAAAAATTTAAATTTACAAAGAAGGTATCTGTTGTTTAGCCTCCTGCTCATGTGGCTGATTAGGAGTGATGGCTTCCTGCCCAGATTCCCTAGAGAGCATCATAGCACATATTGGTACCCTGGGAAAAAGATCAAAATTCAAAATACAATTTCCAGTGAATGCAAATTGCACTCCCTCAATCCCAGAGTCAGAAATAAAATGCAAGTCAAGCCATCATGAGTCAGGAACCACTGATATCAACAGATAGAATTCACATAAGTAAAAGTGGATGCAGCTGTCCTCTAGTCAATATTTGGGTCCCTACTGCTGAAAAGGGCAAATGCCAGGTCATGGGTATGGCTCCTTTTGAATGAAATTAAAGTGGTTCCCATGTGAATTCATTTATTTAATTAACTATGCCTTTGGAGTTTTAGTCTCTAGCTTAGAAAACACAGCCCGTAAGTAAGCTGACAGATAAACTTACAAAGATTATGCTGAACACTTAGAAGGAGAAAGAAGAGGAGGGAGGAGGGGGAGAAGAGGAAAACGCAAATGGGGGGTGTGCTTCTACGGCAGACACAAAGTAATCAAAGGCAACAAAAACCAGAAACAAAAAACAAAAATCTTCTTGAGGAAGGGAAACTAAGACTAAATTTTAAGAAGAGACAGGTGTGGGAAGAGCAAGGACATTCCAGATGGATAAAATTACGCCGTACAAAACCATAACTGCTAGAAAAATAAATAAAAGAAAGAAGGGAAGAGAGGAGAGCAGGCAGGCAGGCAGGCAATGTCTAGAATGTCTGGAGGGCAGTGTGGGGCATGCAGTGGACTGATGCGATTGTACAGGTATGGAAGAGTGAACATCTCATCGGGAGTCAAGGCCAATAGACTTCCAGTTTAATTCCAAATATAAAGAACTGAGGAGACAGCTCAGTGGTTCTGGCATGGACATCAGGGTTCAAATCCCCAGGACCAGCATAAATGCTGGGTGGGCATGGCAGCATATCTGTAATTCCAGCTTGGGAAAAGCAGGGACGGACGGGGTTATCAAAGCAAGCTGGCTAGCAAGACTAGCCACACCAGCCATGTCAGAGAGATGTGGGTTTGCTTGAGAGGCCCTGCCTTAATGAATGACATGGAAGATCGGTGAAGGATGACTGTAGATATCAGCCTCAGCCTTCCACATGTGCACATGCAAACACACATATATGCACAGGCATGTGCACATGCAAACACGCACACACACATCTTCACACATGCAAACATGTGCACACATACACATGTGCAGACACATATGTGAACATGTGACCCAAACACATATTTTCACACATGCAAATATGTACACACTTATACATGCCCCCCAACACACACACTTTCACATGCACCACCCCACATAGCCTCACACGTGCAAATATGCACAAACACATGTATGCACATACACACACATGGAAATGGAAAAATAAAAATGTAAAGAAAAAAAAAGAGAGCAAAAGCTATGAAAAATGTAATCCTAAAGTCCTAAATATGGTAAAGGGTGTCTGAACACTTTTAAATAAGGCCTGACACCATCCATTTCAAGATGATCCTGGCTGTTCTGTGGAAAGCTAGGAGGTCAGAAATAGGGAAAAGAAGGAGAGGAAAGGCCAGCCTCGAGGCAGTTGCTTAGATAGAGAACACCAGACTGTGAGCAGAGTAACAGCAGAGGCAGGGAGAAGCGAACAGTTTCAAGCCTTTCTTTGAAGACTGTATAAATAAATCTTGCTAATGATTTGTATATGTGTGGCAAAGAGAAAAGACATCAGACATTAGCCCTGTGATCTTGTCTGGGGAGATTGAGTTGACAGAAGTTTTATTTAGTGGATATCTGAGATGCAGGACGCAGGCGAGGCATGAGAATAAGAGGTCTCTGGGATATGTAACAGCTGAGTTGCTTATTCTAAAGTAAGTGGAGACGTTAAGTGGGGAGCTCTTGAGGTCTTCCCCTGAGCTCTGGAAGTCCTCAGGACTAGCTGGCTCAGTGCTTGAATAGTCAGATTACAATACACACTAATTTACAAAATAAATAAACAAGTTCTTGGGACTGTGTGTGTGTGTGTGTGTGTTTGTTGATACATAAATTCATACACAGACCCACATCCATTTCCTCTGTGATGAAAATCTAACCAAGCTTTCTTTTTGCAGGGAAGGATTTTTTTTTTTTTTTTAGTTTTTCAATACATCAAGACAGGGTTTCTTTGTATAGCCCTGGCTGACCTGGGACTCACTCTGAGGCTGGCTTCAAACTCACAAAAGATCACAAGAGATCCAACTGCCTCTGCTTCTAGAGTGCTGGGATTAAAGGTGTGTGCCATCTCTGCCCAGCCCAATGAAGCTTTCTTAAAGAAAAAACTAAATTTCTTTTTTTTTCACTGCTCAAGAAGCTACACAACCTAAACATTCACGTTAAAGGTAACCGGCTTTTTCCACAAACACTGCTGCTAAGTCCAAATATTAAAAGAATACTTCCTGGGGCTCAGCAAGATGGCTCACCAGGCGAAGGCACTGACATTGTAGCCTGATGACCTCAGTACCAGCCTGTGACCCACGTGATGGAGTCAGAGAACTGACTCCTTCAAGTTGTCCTCTGGCCTTCACATGTGTCCCCTGGCCTTCATATGCACACCTGCATGTATGCATGTGCACGTGCGCGTGCACACACACACACACACACACACACACACACACACACACACACACACAGAGACATACCGTGAGATGCCAGCTAAAGAATTATTAATAGAAAGGAATCAGACTGCTTCCGGACCCTGTGTGCCATTTACAAACTACACAGTTCAGAGAGCCACAACTTCCAGTGTACCTCGGGGTCCTCACTAGGTGTGCGAGCATCCCCATCCCCCTCATGTCCTGAAAAGTACCGTAGTTTCTATCCATGCTCACATGCCAGTGCTCTAGGACATGGTGAGAACCAGGGGTGTGGCTTCCACAACCACAATGTTAGCTCAGTGGGGCAAAAGAGAAAAATCCATTCCTACCTGACTGTACCATAGGACAGAGCTAAGGGAACGGGAGAAGCTGAACGTGGAACCTGTCACAACGGCTCAACATGGTAGAAGGAGAGAACCGACTCCCACACACACATTGTCCTCTGACCTCTACACACGTCCCACAGTAAGTCAACAAATGCAAAGGCTAAGTAAAACTGTAAGTGTAGATTTGAAAATTTTTGATTTGAGAGTCTCTGCCTCAGTTCATAGAAGGGAATGTAATTGAGAAAGACACCAATGTCACCCTTGGGCTTCCACACACGTCAAACATGTACCCATACACACTTTCATACCACACACACACACACACACACACACACACACACACACACACACACACCTAGCCCCCTATAGAATGCGCGAGGTAAAAATGAGCATTAAGAACTTCTTATGTGTTAGACATACATCATCAACATATCTGTTTTGCAGTTAATCCTCACAATATTTCCGAGTCAGATAGCCCCGCTGATATATTTTTTTGATTTTTACTGTAAATTGTGTGTGTGTGTGTGTGTGTGTGTGTGTGTGCGCGCGTGCGCGCGCGCTCGGTAACAAAGGAGAGGGTGGGATCCCCTGGCACTGGGATACCAGGCAGTTGTGAGCTGCCTGGGTGGTGAAGGCTGGCAACCCGCCCTGGTGCCCTGCAAGGACACACTTAACTCTTAGTCGTCTTCCCCCACGGTAGGCACTTCGCACCCACACTAACAGGGGAACACTGCTCATTGAAGAACCCAGCAAATGGCTTTTAATCTTAAATGGATCTTCCTGAGTGAATGCCCTGGAGGAGAGTAAAAATAATAGCTATCACATTAAAATTTTACAGCATGTAGGTTCCCCCCTACCCCCAACTGGACTCTTTACACAAGTTGTATTTAATTACTGTAACGACCCAATGAGATAACTGCCCTTTCAGCGAGCCTTCACGGAAGAGAGATGAGCCTTGAAAGGTTGGTGTCTTTTTTTTTTTTTTTTCCTCCAGGTTACAAGTTAGCAAGGATGGCAGGTCTCAGAATCAAACCCGAATTTGCCAGATGTCTGAACTCTTCAATAACCACTGGGTACATTTCTAGGCTATTAAATTTGAAAGCCATAATGAAATGTTATCATCCTGGAAAGGTAGATACTAAGAACTTGGCAATGTCAAAGGAACGCTTTCATCAAAATGTGCTCCAAGCCCTTGTCATTTTATAGACAACTTGCTTCACCCTTCCGAGGAATAATTCTCATGCATTATGCATTTTAACAGCAGCAAAAGAAGAGAGAGACGTCTTAACTACGCAGCACAGGCATTTTAAACCCCAAGTACAGCTTATTCCAAAGTAATCAAGCTAATATCGACAGCTGATAAGTGCCAGGAAAACCTCTAAGGGCTTAATAGCTGTTAGCTTATCAAATCCCCATGACACCTGTCTACAGCAGGTACTATCAGTAAATCCCATTTTCCAGAGGAGGGCTGGTACAGAGAGGCTGGGATGATGGGTCCAACTGCACATGGTTTGATGGTTAAGTAATAGACCACTATTAAAATCCAGATTGTAGGGCTGGAGGCATGGCTCAGTACTTAAGAGCACAGAAGACTGGGGTTCAAGTCCCAGCATCACCCACCATAGGCAGCTCAAAACCACCTGTTTAGCTTCTGGTACTCTAATGCCCCCCTCCTGCCCTCTGTACTCAGGCGAGTACACACACACACACACTTTAAAAACAGAAGGTACTGTATGTGCCACAAGTTATGAAAATTTGTCATTTTGGTTTTTACAGAAAGAATTGGCTGACCCCATTCTTAGGATTAAATTAAAAAAAAACAAACAAAAAGCAAAAACAAACAAACAAACAAAAACTTTATTTAGATGTCGGGGAAGTACTATTCAGAAACAGGCCCCCTCCCCCGCAAAGGGAAGAAAAGGATGACTCGAAATGGTGACTTTAGTGGGAGCAGAGACTTCCTTCCAACTTTCAAGGAACAGATAATTCATCCGTTCCACAAAGCATGCCAAGGCCTAGAAACCAGTGGAGTCCTTCCCAGTTCATTTTAATTAACTGGTTCACAGAGGTTTACAATCCCCAAGTGATTTTAATTGGAAGGAACTCAGCATAATGAAAATAACAACAGCTGACAGTTGTGCAATGTTCTCTCCGCTGCCAGGTACTGAGCTTACACTGAGACTTCTAGCTAATCTCGCCCCCCACACCCCCACCCCCGCCCCGACAGACAGGGAAGGGAGCATGCCATTGTTATCCATTTCTGTGCCCAAAGCCTGGGCCTCAAAAGGTTAAAAAAAACCACCCCCCAAAAGCCCATCCATTGGAAAGAAGTCAGAACTCTATCCCCTTCAGATTACACTCTGAACATTTGATTATGGGCAAATAAATCTGCATATATCAAGCAAAAGCCTCATTTCCAGAGCTGAAAAAAATATTAAATGCCAAAATTATCAAAAATTATCTTGGAGGAGGGAGGAATAAATTCCCACCCACTGCAAGTGAGCAAATAATTTTGTGTTATAAAATCACAAGGGGGGGCTTGCCAACAATATTTAATACCATCATTTTTCCCCCCAAACACAGGATCCCAGCCAGGGGTGTGGATCTGTTGGTAAATGTTTGCCTGGCATGTTCTAGGACCTGGGTACGATCCTCAGCACCACATAAAACCACATACAGTTGTGCCTGTTACCCCAGCACAGCAAAGGTAGAGACAATTAAGGGTCATGCTTGCCTATATAGGAAGTTGGGAGGCCACCCTGGGCCAGAGACCCTCTTTAGATAGGTAGGGTAGACCAGATGGCTTAGGGGTAATAGCACTTTGCTGTCAAGCCTGGTGACCTGAGTTTGATCCCAGGGTCCCCACACACTAGAAGAAGAGACCATCCCCTGAAAGTTGTCCCCTGGCCTCTATTCATACACAGTGGCAGGCATATACCCACGTACACGCTCACACAGAAATGTTATTTTTTTTTTAAAGATTCCTTTCTAAGAACAGAGATAATGAACTCAACTCACAAATAAAAACATCACAGAGCTTGATTAACAGCAACTCAAACACTTGCCCCATCCCAAATTTTATATCTCTCAGGAGACTTCTAGTTAGAAGAGCCATCCTGAAGCTATTAACCTTGGTTAGGATTTTACCCTTTGCTTCATACTTGTTTGTTTTGAGACAAGGTCTCATTATGTAGTGCTGACTGGCCTGGAACTCTGTGTAGACCAAGCTGGCCTTAAACTCAGAGAGCCTAGAGCCTAGTGCCTTTGACTACTGAGTGTTGGGATTAAAGGCATCTCCCATCACACCAGTCTGGGTTTTTGTTTTTTTTTTTTTTCCCCCTTGAGAGTTCATGAAGAGTTGGGTGGATGGATAGATGGATTGATAGATGGATGGACAAAATGAAGGGTCTCTGCAGGAAATGGAGAGCTAATGTCTTCAGCCAGATGAACTATGCAATAACTTTCTCTTCAGTTAACTCATTTACTCCAGAAACCCGTGTTCCCTGCAAACTATGGCACAAGAGTCACACGACCTAGCAAGGGAGAAGGCTTAGATCCAAAGCCAAGCCAGACACAGAGCAAAGTCAGCTTTCTTAACAGTAAGTTAGAAAATTACAAGCGTGTTCAATGGAGGGTAAGAGAACTCGGCCAAAGAAGCCAAAGTTAAGGTGTTGGGGGTGACTAGACCCTCTTCTTTCCAGACACTCAAGAGTAGCTCACCTGAACGTCCAGCAGTCCACTTCTGAACTTTTAAAGCATTTAAGGGTGGTTCCAAACTCCCGGTTCCATAAAAGAAGAGAGAACCAATGGTGAAGATGGTGAAGATTCCATCTTTTTTTTTTTTTAATGAAATGTTGGGAATGGAAGACCTAAAGACAGATTGGTTCCTCCCTGGGGGCTGGGAGCCACAACCCATACAAATGGGCTGATGGGAAGGAGGTGTGTGTGTGTGTGTGTGTGTGTGTGTTTTCTTCCTGGTGAGGGGTGGATGGGAGTATTCTGAAAGTGAATGCTGGTGATGACCCACAGCTGATCCGGAAACAGCACAGAACTACCACTCCATAAATTTCCTTAAAACAACAACAGTGAGTTGTGTGCTAGGTGCGGTTTTGACTTCCGTGAATCAAATTTCAATAAAGAGACTTACAGGGCAGGTATCTTGGCTAGCCTCTTACAGGTCTTCTCCCACTCTGGCCCACGCTAATTAGGAACACCCAGTACGGAGAACACACCAGCTGTGTGTGGGTTGGGGGGAGGGTAGGAGAAGGCCCCAGGCTTTTACTGTTCCTTTTGGTTCCAGGGATCTTTCAACCCTTGGGGAATCTGGGCTGTGCAGTCATCAAGTGAATCCTTGGCTCCCAATGGGCAGCCACCTGAGACATCTACCTGCTTGGATGCTATGAGCTCCTGGCCCAGGCACTCTCTGCGAGCATCTAGCCCCACTTTTCCCATCTATTTCGAAGTCAGGCTCCCAGTGTTTGCACAAGCCCGTAGCTATAGGCTATTCACAGATTCCTCTGTAGAAGATAGGCAATGGGCAAATGGCCTCTATGTATTAGGCCCAAGATCTGAGGTTCTTTGAGACGCATATTTGGGTGTACTCCTTTTACACTACGACCTACAATCCTTTCAAAGTAAGTTCCCGGTTACTTTAGTCATATTTTCAATAGATTTCATTATGTTGGAGAGGGACTTTTCTGTGGCTCTGAGAGAGGGAGCAGACATGGGTTCCATGAAGTATTTATTTCATCTACAATGATAATTGGCAGGAAATAGGTGCTCTGTGGCATGTTTTTCTCTTAAAAAAAAAATCTGATGTTGTTCAGGGTAGCCTCAAACTAGCTATGATAGCCAAGATAACTTTGAACCTCTGATCATCTTGCCTCCCCCTCCTGAGTCTGGGTATCCAACTGAGGGTTTCATCCACGTTAGACAAGCACTCCTGTCAACTGAACTGCACTCCTAACCCACTCAATCACTCTTCCCAGTGACTGACTAAGTGTTGAAAGAGTACAGTGTCTAAAGCTACTGCTAGGTGGATGGTCTAATAGGGGAGTTGATACAACCGATGTTGCCTTTGCTACAAAGCAGCCTAGTGTACTGAGCGTTGAAAGAATACAGTGTCTAAAGCTAGGTGGATGGTCTAATAGGGGAGTCGATACAACCAATGTTGCCTTTGCTACAAAGCAGCCTAGTGTGAGAGCTTGTGCTTCCAGATTTAGCAAATGAAAAGAGAAATGCAGAATAAGCCAGCTACATTTGAATTTCAGATAAACAATTTAAAACACACACACACACACACACACACACACACACACAAAAGAATGGTCCAACTTGGATATACTGGCTGTGCTGTATTTTGTCTGGCACCCTAAAGCAACTGTTAAGTCTAAGGGGGAAGATGGCTTTTCTCCTTTTAGAAAAAAAGAACTGGAGGAAGAAAGACAGCTGTATCATAATGGGATTTATAAAATAAGCACCTCCAAACAATTACACAGTCAAAGGACATCAGGAGACTGTGCCCAACAAATTGAAATTTATAAAGCTGTGCCGTGTAGTGCTTTTATCATCTTTTTCTTTTTAAATAAACTTTAAGTTGTAGGAGAGAGAGAGAGAGAGAGAGAGAGAGAGAGAGAGAGAGAGAGAGAGAGAGAGAGAGAGAGAGAGGATGCACAAGGGTGCAGGTATCCCTCAGAGGCTGGAGTCTAGAGTTGCAGGTAGCTTTGAACTGCCCAAAGTGAGGGCTTGGACCCCAAGCCAGGACCTCTGCAAGAGCAGTAAGCACTCTTACTCACTGAGCTGTTTCTCCAGCCCTTATTTATGTCGCCTTAATTGAGAGCTCCCATACAGTAGCGTGGTTCATTTTTGGTCTCATAAACCTCATTAAACATCGAATGTTCATTAAGTTTATTGAGACCCGATGGTAAGATTCCCCCACACCCCACCCCGCCAGCCTGCCTTGGAGAGCTGGAAAATTTCAATCCTTGCCCATTCCTTAGCCTTCCTTCCCCACTCCAGCTGCAGTTTCCATGGTAATAGAATGAACCTGATTCTGGCTAACAACAGCTAACAGCTCTTGAGAGGGACTAAACCAGAAAAATTGGATCCAACCTAAATTGGTGGGGGAAGGGAGTTCTCTCTCTCTCTCTGAAGCCCTAACTAACTCACTGTTGGCTTATGCAAGGATTTTGCTCATCTCTCCAGACCTTCAGAAAGTTGGTCATGGGACTCTTCTCAGACCCCATAAAGTCACAGATTTTCATTCTGGAAGCTTCTACCAACCACAGTGGCATTTACTTCATGCACACTTACCATTTATCAATCTGTTTAGTCTATGGTTCTATCAATGGGGATTAGGGAGTGGGTTTTTGTACATTAGGCAGCGCTGGGTCCACAGGATGCCACTGTCATTAAAACAGATGTGGTATCTCTTCTCTTATTTCTCATGGTACAAAGGGAGCTATTATATATGGAACATATACTGGGGTCTGGGGGAAGTAGAAATGAATTAAAATAAAGCCAAACATTGTGTTGCATGGAAATGAGCCTGTTGGGATTGGGGTGAGATCAATATCAAATGAATAATAAAAACATTCACATACACTGAGCAGTGTTTGCAATGTCAGACACGGTCTTAGGCAAGGAGACCATACCGGTGAACAAGATATATTTACCATCTGGTCTCATAGAATTTACTGTCAATGGGGAGTGGGGGAGGGAACACACACATAAATGACCTGGGATCTAAAACAATATTTTAACTTCAAATTGGCTTCAATAAAAAGGAAAATTTATTGACTGGAGTAAATGAAAATTCCAGACCTATAGTTGGGGTCGTTAGTAGTCATAAATATAATCTGGGCCCAGCAAGATGCTTGGGTAGGTAAAAAAAAAAAAAAAAAAAAAAAAAAGCCCTGCCCACGTAAGTCTGATAACGGAACTCAAGCATTTTAAAAAGGGAGGAGGGAGTGGTGGTGATGAGCATCTGTAACCCTAGCATTCCTTTTGTCAAGATGAGCAGCAGAAATAAGGGGCTCTGCTGGAAGCTTCCTGGACATTTGGCCTTAGGTATGCAGCATGCAGGGTGGTAGAAAAGAAGAGTAGAGGAAAAGAAGGAACTGTCGAGAGTGGCCCTCTGGTCTCTACAAAAAACCCCGGCACACCACCACACTCACGAACGTATTCCACCCCCCTGCCTCCTGTCACGTATAATTTCTATGATATTCTGCCCAATATCGCTTCTTATGACAAAAAAAAAAAAAAAAAAAAAAAACTAAGACCTGTGGGCCATACCAAAACAGTGAACTCATTTTGACCAATGGGTCATAGTTTGCCAATTCCTTTACCTCATCAGAAACTCAGATAATATGATCAACATGGTGTTTTATTATGAATTGTTCTTGCCATTTTGGTTAACCATTCCATTTACAAGATGTATGTATGTATGTATGTATTTTTTCCTAGATAAAGGGATGAATGGAGGGACGGATAAATATTGTGGTCTGGTTAACCATCCCATTCACAAAGTATATATCCTTTCCTAGATAGAGGGATGAATGGATGGATGGATAAACATTGTGGCCACAGCATTATAAATACTCAGTGTGAGTCAAGGTCTCGTATTAGGTTAGTTTATGTTTTCTGGACAAGTCTTTGCTCCCTGTCAGCTAGATCACCAGTCTGGACAATTCATATTCTCCAGACTTTGTCATTTGGACAAGAATAGGGGAGGAAATTGTGAAATAGTGAATTGATCAAGATCATATCTTTGTCTAAGGATCTTAGACAAATTCTTTAGGTTCTTGTAAGGTTTTATTTTTATTTATTTATGCCTGTTACCAGGGATTGAACCTAGGACCTCATACATGCTGGTCAACCACTCTCCCTCAGTGGTCCGTGTAAAGTTTTCTGAACTGAAAGTCATCCTCCCAATTAGATGGTAAAAGCCTTAGTGTTGAGGTCATCAAAACTCTGGGCTGGGTTTTCCCGTATTGGACCCTGGCAGATTATAGTCTCCCTCATGAATTCTAAATCCCACCCTGAATCCCCAATCACACTCTTTTGGTCTCCCCAGGATCCTGGGGATCCTGGGATCCCCATGTGATCCCCAGGATCACATGGATGGATCTGATGTCTTGACTTCCAGTGAAAACAAAATCCAGCTCATCACACTCCTCCCCTTAAAACAAACAAGCTGGTACAGGCGAGGTAGCCCAGTGGGTACCGGCCCCTGTGGATCGCCCTCCTGGTCCTTGTGTGTGTGTTAGCCTCAGGTTGACATTGGGAGTCCTTTTCAATCAATCTCCATCTATGTTTTTGAGACAGGGTCTCTCACTGAATCTAGATTTCACTCATTCAACTAGACTAGCTAGCCAGTGAGCCTCAGAGATATTTCTGTCTCTGCCTACAGCACTATGATAATAGGTCCTTGTCATTTTGGCTGGCTTTCTGTCTTCCTTCCTTCCTTTCTTCCTTCCTTCCTTCCTTCCTTCCTTCCTTCCTTCCTTCCTTCCTTTGTTTCTGGTTTTTTTTTTTTTTTAAACATGGACACTGGGGATTTGAGCTCATGTCCTCATGCTTGTAACAGGAAGCCCTTAACCATCTGACCCTTCTCCCCCTGCCCTTCCTCTGACTTTTGAACCATTTTCAAGTTTCATGGAGTCCCACAAAGAAAAAAGCAACAATAAACCAGGTCTACTTTCAGAACTAGAGACACAGTCTACCCCTCCTTCCAGAATTGAAGTGCACACCAGGCTGTGATTCCCCTCCTCAGAGTGTCACCTTAGGGGCCCAGAGAAGGAACAGATATTGTCCCTGCCACACCTGCTATGTTCCGTCAATTGCCAGCCTCCTTGATGCTGTCTCCTAAAATAATTCTTTTCTCATACCTCGCCTCACCGTTTCCAACGCAGAGAAGGCCAGCACAAGCCCAGCCGGAATTCCTGTTCCATGTCCTATCCTCCAGCATTTGTACCCTTAATCCATTCCCTGTGACCTTTCTGAAATGAAAATCCATGGTAGGTCCTGCACATAAGTCTCTGAGGTGATTTTTTTTTTTTTTTAAGCTGGAAGCCCAGTTTGTCAGAAGAGACCAGAAGGCCTTTTAAGCACACAACATTTGACTTAAAAATTCTGCTACCCGAATGCATCTAGAAGCTACATTCTTATGAAAACCAGAGTATACCCCCTTTAAAAAAAAAACAAAAAAACACTACTGTGTGTTTATGTGTTTACATATTTGTACTTTGATACAGATACAAGGTCATAATAGTGAAAGTTTAAAAATAATTTGAGTTTGTTTCTTTAAAAAATTAGTTACACTTTTATTTATTGTATGTGGTGGAGGAAAGTGTACATGCAAGAAGGTCAGAGGACAATTTGCAGATGTCAGTTCTCTCCTTCCACTGTGTGGGTTATGGGGATTGAACTCAGGTCATCAGGCTTGGTGGCAAGGTCCTTTATGCACCAAAGCCATCTTACCATTCCCGTGAAAGTATTTTTATGACTTTACAACTTTACTTGGGGTGTAGTTTAGAATCTAGCTCAACACGTAAGAACTGGGCCCATTTTCTGTGCTGATGGATATGGGGGTGGGGGAAATAGAGCTATTGTGTTACAACACGATTGGGGATTATCAGCTTCTCAAAACAGAGAACCGATATGGTGAAAACCAGGAACTAGGTTTGGTCGGGAATAGCTGTAGAGCCAGGCTCATCTCTTGCTGGCTGGCTGGGAAATGTGCATCTCTGGAAGTCCAGAACGTTTAGGAGAGACTGTGGCAGGTCTCCCAAGCAGAGCTATCTTTCCCTTCCCTCCACACCCACCCCTGTGTCCTAGGTGCCAAGGGAGATGTTTAACAGTCCCGACCTGCATTTACCTCAGGAATGAAGGGGACACGCTGAGATGTCCCCTTGTGGACCCTCAGCCCTATGTGGATGCTTTGAGGCCCTCGGGGATCATACACCTCAGCCTCAACGTCTCCACATTTCTTTAACTTCCTTACGGTTTGTCTTGTTGTATTAAGTTATCTGTATCCACTGTTTGACCATTTCATACATGCACACAATGTGTCGTGACCATATCCATCTTCCACTCCCTGCCCCCACTCTCCCTAGCTGTCCCCTTCCCACCAAAAATGTCTCCCTCACATATTCATGTTCTTTATAAAAAAATAATAAACGGAGTCTAATTATTGCTGCCCACATTCTTATGGGCTTGGGGCAGACACTGGGACATGGGTCACCTACTAATGGCATACCCTCAAAGAGAAGTCACCAACTGCCAGTAGCTTCTCAGTGAGGGGTGGTGACTTGAGCATCCATCCCCTTGTCTGTCTATGCCAGAATTCTCAGTGCCTTGGTGTTGGTCAGGTCTTGTGCAGGTGACCACAGCTGTTGTGAGTTCATGAGTGTCAGTCATGCTATGTCCAGCAGATAGCCCTACGCGGCTCTTCCCACATACCTTTTTGACTCTTACATTTTTCCACCCCTTCTCAGTGATGTTTCCCCTACCCTTTCGGGAGGGCATTGGCAGAGATGTCTGATTTAGGCTCTATCCCCACATTTCCATAATTGTGTAAGAAGTCTGACCACCAACCTCTCATGGAAGTCGTGTTTGCCCTCATGACCACACCCTTGTCGCCACTGATGCTATTTCCTATATGTTCTCCCTGGTTATCATATCATAGCCCCCTATTACACACACACATACACCCTCTCTTTCTCTCTCTCACACACACACACTCACACTTACACAATTCATACATGTACTCACACATGCACACTTTCATATATACATACATGTGTACACATTCATATACACATACACATATATGCATACATATGTATGTACACATACCTTCACATAAACATTTACATCCACATAGATGTATACACGGACACACTCGTACATATACACTCATGCACACACACACACACACACACACACACACACACACACACACACACACACACAGTGGCCATTAAGAAAAGCCCAACTGTAATTACTGCCTGTTGCCCAAAGTCCTGAATGGCTGTGCACCTGGGTCAAACGAAGTCTAAGTGGCCAACTCAACCCCTGAGGTTCTCCAGGTCTAGCGTCTCGCAGGTGGAACCATCTCCTTGCTTCCTTCCTGGACCTTCATGTGTGACGATGGTCACAGATCTTTCAGTTGCCGGTGAGGGCCATAGCAGCTCAGAAGAGCGGACTGCTTAGTCTACGTACACACGTTCCTCGGCTCACATTGTGTCCTTGACTACAGCCAGGTCTGCCTGCTGCCATTCCATTCCACTGAAAACTCTCCTGTCAAGGCTAACAGCGACCTCCATATTGTCACACTCAAAGTGACAGTTTTCTTTATCAGTTACTGGACCTTTCAACACTAGCCAGTCCATCTGGCCTATCCCCACCCTTTGTTTTGTTTCTTCTTTCCTTTGCTTTTTTTTGGGGGGGGGGGGGTGTTGGTTTCACTTTGGTTTTGGGTTATTCTGTCCCACCAGCTTCTCCTGGGCCAGAAGCATGCTTAAGTCCAAACTTAAGGATTCTAGTGTGCCATGGAAAATTACCCATAATTGTAGGCTGTGAAGGACCCAGGATTCCATTCATCGTCAACATCATCTGCATCAGCTCATCCTGTCCACCTATACATACATACATACATACATATATATACATGTATATATATACATACACGTATATATGTATATATGTGTGTGTGTGTGTGTATGTGTGCACACTGTGTGAAGTATCTATGTACACATACCCACATACCCGTACCCATACACACAACAAATAAATGGGTGTAATCTTAAGGTTAAAAATTAAGTAAATAAGCTGGGCAATGGTGGCACACGCCTTTAATCTCAGCACTAGGGAGGCAGAGGCAGCTGGATCTCTGTGAGTTTGAGGCCAGCCTGGTCTACAGAGGGAGTTCCAGGACAGCCTCCAAAGCTACAGAGAAACCCTGTCTTTAAAAAAAAAAAAAAAAAGTAACTAATTAAAAGTTAAATTTGGCCATATGCACATCCTTGACCTGATCTCATGCAAATTTGCAAATTCCCCAAGAAGGCACGCTCTCGGTGAAATTATGATAATTCCCACACATATGGAATGCCAACTGTGGGCCATTTGTATGTGTTTAGATAAGTAATGCTGACTATCTTCTTGTCTCAGTCCACTGACAGTCTATTAGGGCCACAGTTACCTGAAAAACAGTATGCCAAGAATAAGAAAGTTCCCGGGAGCTAAGTAAAAGCTCCATTGGTTCATAGCCAGGGAAGGAAGTCGCTATCAGGATCAGATACAACTCCGTTCAGCTGATCAATGACGGCTCGCCTCAGTGGACACGCTTCTCTGCAAGCCAAACAATTGCTTTGCTTAGGAGAGCCGAGCCCATCAAAGATGGACTCAGTCTGATAAACACGCCTCTGCATGCCAACCAATCCAGCGGGGTCTCACTCCAGAGACCACACTTCTGCGGGATGACGTCAATGTCAATCCCTTTCTGCCTCTGAAAGCCGGACAGCACTTGTCCTCTGCTGCCCCCAGACCCTATGCAGAATAGTCCCATGCTTCAGAGAGGCCCCTGACTAAGCCTAGCTCTCTGCTGCGGGAAGAAGTACACTGAATATTGTCAGTTTGTAATTTCGGATACCCAGCTAGAGTTATTAGTCGGAGACACCAAAAGGGAGTACCAACAGACCCAGTGACTTAAACAGCAGAAATGTAGATCACAGTTCTGGAGGCTAAAAGTCTAAGGTCTAGACGCTGATGTGAGTCTACAAGGCAGATGCTGAAGCTTCTAGGTCCTTATGCCTCTTCATCATGAATTGTATAGAGACAGGCGGATGGATCATTACCAGGAAGGAGGGAGCTGATTAAGGGAGAGTTAAAGGGGAGGGGAAACGTAGTATGCCAAGCCTGCTGTCTAGTCTGGTCCCCAGAGGGCAGGAAGAGAGAGAAGAGGAGAAGTGAGGTCTGCAATGACTTTTTATGGCTCATTAACATAGTTCCTGCCTCCCTGGGTTCCTTTAATTTGGGTCGTTCAGAGCATGCTTGCTTGGTTGCATGACGGCCTTTTGTATGTTAATTTTGTTATTTTAATTTGGGGAGGTTCACACATGAGAACTGTATTTACAACATTTCCACCCCTCCTACTTTCCCCTGTACCAATTCCTCCTGTACCATCTCCCCACTCCCTCCCAAATTCATGACCTCCTACCATATAGCCGCCCCCCTACACACACACACACACACACACACACACACACACACACACACACACACACACACACACACACACACCTCCTGCTAAGTCCGTTTGGTGTTGCTCACATGTATATGTGTTTAGGACTGACCACTGCTTGGTATTATGTAATCCATTGGGGGCTGGTCGATGGAGAAGACTGATTCTCCGCGTCTCTTCAGTCATTAATTGCCTGCAGCTCTTCGTATGGGGGGGGGTCTTGTGAGATCCCTCCCCATCCAGTTGGCACGTCAACTGATGGTGTCATGCTAGTCTCGTAGAGGCACTGATACTGTCGAAAGTGCACGGGCACAGGTTTCCCTGACATACACGGAAAGTGCTGTCTCACGATACATGTCCCTGTCCTCCGACTCCTACCATCTCTCTGCCTGGTAGAGCCTTCTTCCTCATTACTTCTGACTCTCCTTCCTCAGTTGGTCGGCTTCTCCACAGTTCTCCATGACTTTCAGGTGCCCACCCTCTTTGAATCAGAGCACATGCTCTCCCGGATGCCTGTGTCTGCATCCCATTCTTCTCTTCTTATAAGGATGTTAGTCACGTTAGCTTAGCATTCATACTACTTTCCTTAAAAAAAAAAAAAAAAAAAAAGTTACTCTAAAAAAGATCTATAGCTCTAAGTGTAGTCACATTCCAAGTGAATGGGGATTTCCTCATATCAGTCACTTCACTAGGATGTGAGGGTTGCTGGGGTGTCTTGGAGGGTGACTACAGTCAGAAAAGGCAAAGGGATTGACCTGTCTGTTGGTTCTTCTCCCCAAGGCCAGCAAATTAGAACCCAGCCCGGTCTTGGAGGACCATAAGCAAAGAGTCCAGTTGAGCTTTCCTGACGATAAATTAACTTAAAAAAAATGTTTATCTGAGAAAAGGTTTAACCTTGCATCCCTGGCTGGCCTAGAACCTGCTATGTAAATCAAGACAACTTTGACCTCTCAGAGCTCCAGCCGATTCTGCCTCCTGAGTGCTAGGATTAAAGATACGTGCCATGGTGGTGCATGGCTGTGAACTTTGTTTTAAGCTACAAAATGGTAATTTGTTACACTTCAATGGAACACTAATAGTGAATGATTGTCAGGATGGACCATAGAATCTAAATTAGATAAAGAGGACTAAAGTCAGGGGTTATAGAGTGAATGTATCAATGAAAGTACATGTATGAATTGGGGGGGCACACTTGGGGCAGGTTCTAACCATCGGAGCAAGCTCTGTCTGATATCAAGACTTCCAACATAATGCAGTTTCTAACATGGTAAGGTCCGGAACATTAATAGATAAATGATAGGTGACAGTTACTCAGGTGATAGATGCGTAGACGGATGGCGAATAGAAGAAAGATGATAAGGAGGTAGGTGGATGGTAGGTTGGAAGATGACTGGATAGGTAATTGCTGGATGAGAAATAAATTATAGATACATAGATGATGAGTGGTTAATAGATGTTAATCACGTTGGATCGATGGAAGACAGATTATAGACGAATGATAGATGATGGATGGAAAGTTGATAGAAAATACATGTAAGGATGATTGGTAGATAGATAATAAATACATGATAGATAGTAGATAGATGACAGATGATAGCTAGCTAGCTGGATTGATAGATGGCTAGATAGTAGACATATAGATGATAAATAGACTGATTGATGGATAACAGAAGGGGGAAAAAAGGAACTTAAGAGGGTTACCCTAGGGCTGAGATGCGAAGAGCTCTTACCCAGCATGCACCAGACCCTGGGTTCTGCCCAAGCACCACACAGAGCTGGTGTGTAGGGCTCACTCATAATCCTAGCACCAAGGAGTTGAAGGCAGAAGACTCAAAGAGTCCGTGTCATCCTCAGCTATACATAGAAATTGCAAGGCCAGTCTGGCTCACCTGAGAGCCTGTCTCCAAGATACAAAAATAAGCTGCTGCGTAGGCCAGGTTTTTATTTTATTTACTTATTACCTATGTGTTGTCACCTTGACACGAGCTATCTGGGAAGAGGAACCTCAGTTGAGAAAATGGCCACATCAGATTGTCCTGTAGGCAAGTCTGTGAAGGCATCTTCTCGATTGATGACTGATGTGGAAGGGCCCAGCCCACCCGCCATCCAGGTGATGAGCAGGCAATCACCTGAGCAGGTGATCCAGGTTAAACAGCAAAAGGCACTTGCTAACGAACAGGTGGGAGCAAGCCAGTAGGCAGGGCCCTTCCCCCCAGGCCTCAGATGCAGCTCCTGACTCCAGGAGCTGGCCTTCCCCTCGTGATGAACTATCATGGTCTTTACCCCAGCAACAGAAACCAAACTAGGATGTACATAATAAGTAAGAAAGAGGCGTTTGTTTAAAAAGAAAAAAAAAAAATAGTAGTAGTAACCCGCGCTCGGTAGATGGTGGATAAAATGTTTGCCTTGCAAGCTTGTGGGCCCAAGTTCAATCCCCAGCAACCACATGAAAGTGTTGGACATAGGGCCATGGTGGTGCATCGCCTGTAATCCCAGCACTCGGGAGGCAGAGGCAGGCAGATCCCTGTGAGTTAGAGGCCAGCCTGGTCTGCAGAGTGACCTCCAGGTAAAAGTGAAAAACACTGTCTCAAAAAAAAAAAAAAAAAGGAAGAAAGAAAAAGGTGTGTGACCCCTGAGGAATGATATTCCATGCACCCATATGGACACACGTGCGCACAAATACACGTACATGCACACACAAGAATATACACACAATGTCGTTGCCTTTGTTTTGTATGATGATGGAGCTGATTACTTTCGTTTTTTTTTTTTTCTTCAAGAATCTCCGACTGGTTTTTCCTGGCGACTAAATATTTTCAGTCTTAGTAATTGTCCATAAGAAGGGAAACAGATAAAGGCACTTGCCAAGCCTGAGGACCCGGTTTCGATCTCAGGACCCACGAGAGACCCGGCCCCCCAAAGTTGTCTTCTGAACCACGGAAGTTCACTGTGCCCTCCCCTCCCCCCCCTGTATGAATGGACAGTGCCATGACATTTTGCAACTGGAAAAAGGTTTCTTTAGCTCTTTCTACTTTTACCAAAACAAATTAGACTAAACATTCAATAACAGCTGACTGGCAACTAAGCATGTCCATGATGTGAACCTTTAAGCCAATGCTAGAGCTGGTGTGTCTAAAAGTGTCTGCTCAGAAGGGATGGATGGGGATGGGGGTGGGGACAGCAAAGCCACGTGGAATATGAAAACTCTGCCAAGACCCTGGGGTTTCTGATTCCTTCCTGTGACCCCCACACACCTAAAGACGAGGTTTTATCTGTCAACAGGCATGCACAAATGTTCACTCTTGATGAACGTATTTTAATGGAGAAGAATGAGTGAAGAGATCTCAAAATATTCCCAGTTTACCTCTGGTCTGTTGGATTGTGGGTACATTCCCCCCCTCCCGCCCCCATCCCCTCCTTCGTTGATTTTTCCCCCTGCCTAAGATTTCCAACGCAGCTACAAAGAGCACACAGCTCCTTTTATCATGAGAGGACTTTGAAGGAAAATTCTTTAAAAGAGAGGACTGGAGTAGAGCACCCCAGATGACGTATGTACGTCAAAGCCAGAACAACTGTGTAGGCTTAAGTCTGGGCAGGGTTACCTCAGCTCTCTGCTTATAGCCCTCTCCACCCCCATAGCTGTCATCCGATCCAAGGACACATCTGCTGGCTCAGCGTATGGAGGGAACTCTGGCCTCACCCTCCTCTAGCTCTAGCTCCGGGAGAAATTTGTCCAGCCACTGCCAACTGTTTCTATCTAAACAGGGTCTCAGTTGGAGCAGCAAGGGCTGCCTGTCTGTCACTCAGCCACCTGGTACAAGGGGTGGGAAACAAGCAGCCTTTGATAAACCCCAGCGGATCGGATCTGTGCATGCGGTGCGGTGCGCAGCTGTGTGAGCACGCAGCACGTGCACGGAGGCCCGAGTTCAGTGCTGGGAAATGGCCCTCAATCAGTTTCCTATTTTATTACTGAGGCAGGGTCTCTCAATCAAACCCCGAGCTCACTTATGTGGGGAGGCTCCCTAGCCAGCTTGCTCTGGGCTCCCAGTCTCACAGTGGAGGGCAAGGCGGTGGGGCGGGGAAGGGAACTCAACCACGAAGCATTTACATAGGTTTTGCGGGGTCCCAGCTATAGTCCTCATAGCTGCATAGCAAGCACTTAAGTAGCGAGCCATCTTGCCGGTCCTAAATCTTACTTTTTTGAGCATCTTACCCACCCTCCATGCCCTCTCTTTATCCCCCCCCCACACTCCTGTTGACATCATCTTTTCTTCCCAATGAGACCCCTCCTCTCATGACTTCCCTTCTTTGTTTGTGCAGGTAAGCCACAGCTGCATGTGTCCATGATTGCATGCCATGTCCAGAAGACGGTGTTTCATGTCGAACCTCCCCACCCTACCATCAACCCTACGTCTTACGAAGTATCTCAGCTGTCCCCGTACAGGTCTTTCCCATGTCTCTCCATGTCTCCATGGCTGTACCTGTGTTCCTGATCACCCCTGTGTCTCCCTAACTTACTCCCCCTCCCCCCATCCCGAGTGGGCGTCTGATGAACTCGGCACTCGCAGCCTCCTCCGGGTGCTCTTTTCAAGAGGAAAAGTCAGAGGGCATCAGCTCCTTTCGTGAACCTGGCCAGTGCTTATTAGGATGAAGACCACGCCCCCGCTCAGCATTCACCCGACCTTCTAGTAGGCCACCAGCCTCCCCTCTGTTCCTGCTTCCCTGCCATCAGCGTATTTCACCTCCCTAAGCCCCAGTGGAGTGGACAGCCATCCCACCTGTTCCTGTCTCAGTCAGTGAAGTTCCACAAGCATGGGTGACTAAATTCCATCCCCCGACATCCACGTTAATAACGAATAAATGATGGAACAAAAGCAGGGGTAGTGCCTGTGCTCTTGTAATCAATCCCCTTGCTGGAGAATTGGAAGAGTGGGGCTCCCGGGCCAAGCAGCCTAACCTACATGGTGAGTTCCAGGCCAGTGATAAACCCTGTCTTTAAAAAAAAAAAAAAAAAAAAAAAAAAAAAGGTGGACAGTGGCGGCCGGGGTTAGAACAGCACCCGAGTTTGGCCTTTGGCTTTCATTACACAAGGGCACCCCCAGCTCCACCGCCCCTATGCACACAGAGAGAGATCATATCTCCAAGGAGATAAGGTGACCAGAGCCCTAGCAGAGGAATCTTCCTGGGCGTGTTCTGTAAGCATAGTTCAAAGTTTCCAGAATTCCAGGCGCTATACTGGGACAACAGGAATTTGAAAAACAAGTTCTCTGTTGTCCACGTCCAGCAGTACCACTCTAGACAGAGACCCAAAAGAAATGCAAGCTTGAAGAAGCATTCTTATGCTTGTGGTTGTAGGAGCATTACACGCGCTAATCCGGGGGCAGAAGATACCCTGTAATGTCTGTCTGTCTGTCAGTGCATGAATGAATAAACAAAATGTGACATGCCCGTATAGTGGGAAACGATTCAGTCACAAAACAAGAAGGATACATGCTCCACGTGGGAAACTCAAGGGCGTTAAGCTAAGTTAGAAGAAAGTCCAGATATCGAAAGAGATAAATGCTATATGATTCCAGTTATCTCTGCCAGTCAAATCTGTGGATCTAGAAATAAAGATGGCACTTCAGGTATTCCTGAAGCTTCTGCCGCTGCCTCCTCATATACGTAATTTACTGATATTATTTACTGTGTGTGGCTTCATGCATATGTCTTGGCACGTGCACAGAGGTTGGAGGAGAGCTTTCAGGAGTCGGTTCTCTCCTCTCCCATGTGGGTCCCAGGGATTGAACTCAGATCATCAGGCTTGGTAGCAAGGTCCTCTCTACCATCTAAGCCATCTTACTGACCCTGCAGCCACCTTAATTGTCTGGTGACGCTGCATCTCGGGTCCCAGTTTGAATTTTTCTAATGGTTAGTGACATCAGATGCCTTTCCTTGGGTTTGATGGCCATTTTATGCCTTTGGAGAAACAGTAATTTAATCTCTTTTCATTTTTTGAAGGATAAAACCAGATTGCTGTTTTTCTGTTTGTTTTGGCTTTTTAAAGATTTATTTTTATATGCAATGATGTCTGCGGGAGAGTGTCAGATCCTCTGGAACTGGAGTTAACAAACAGTTGTGAGCTGCCATGTGGTTGTGGGGAATTGAACCCAGGTCCTCTGGAAGAGCAGCCAATGCTCTTAACCACTGAGCCATCTCTTGGCGTTTGACAAGATTTGATTCAGAGTTTACACCTGATGGTCCCTGGGTAGTGCCTCAAGCTTCTGCTACTCAACACTATGAGGGGAGGGTGAGGGTTTCAGGAGAGAAGCCATCTGCCACCCCATAATATGGCGCATGAGGGACGAGTTGAAGCTGTAGAAGCCCCTAGAGGGCTTTGCACTAGAGTAGGGACTTGAGAACCTTTTCTCTGTTGGAAGAAAGTCTTGGAGGGGGCATGATCCTTAGGCTTTTAAAGGATGCCAAGGACAGCCAGAGCCCAGGGAAGGAGCTCTGGTTTCCATTTGCATCCCCTCTTCTGCAGCCAGAGGCATGGTTTGAGGGTCATTACCTGAAAGGAAGAGAGTGGAACCCTCACCCTCAGCTATTAATATATTCACGAATATATGGAAATTTGATCAGGGCCCACGGCTTCCCACTGCAGGATGTGTGGTGCACCATCTTTGGCTTTGTCAGACACTCACGGAGTCCCTGAAACTCCTGGGTTGGTCTCATACTTCTGTGTACAGTCTTGCTTCAGCCAGAACCTACAAGCCACATCTGCCCTATCTGATCACCTTCCCATCAACACCCAGCCCTACGTTCAGCGAGGTTGCTGGGTCGGAGTGGAGAGACTCCAGCTCCTTCCTGGCGTTTCCTATCCCTAGACCTGAATCCCGATTCTTGATTATAAAACCCCAAACTTGCCCATGTGTGTTTAGAGTTTACACTGCATCTTCACCCCGGGACCCTGGGAAAAACAAAAAACAAAAAACCAAACAAACAAAACAACCAAACACAGGGCCAGTGAGAAAGGTGTTTGTAGCCAAGCATGAAGACTTAGTTTCATCCTTGGGACTGGTTGCCTCTCCCACCATAGAAAGGACAGAACTGGCTCCTGCAAGTTGTCCTTTGACTGCCACAAGAGCCACACACACTCAAAATAAATAAGTGAATGTAAATGTTTTAAAACTCCAAAGGTCCTTGTATCTACTGGGCCACTCCTCAATAAATTTTTTCTTACAGTGTTTCTAACAATTTACAATTGTATGTGCTTTTTTTTTTTTTTTTTAACAGTATTGAAAATGTTTTTTGTTTTTTTTTTTTTCTTCTCTTCCCTAGCCAGACAGCAACATTCCCTAGACCCTCTTGGTATAGAAATATGGTTCTTGCAGGCACAAGGACTCAGCTCCCCCTCCCCTTCTGCTAGGGTCAGGGAAATGAGCCTTCTTCCTGGCCCTTGCTGGGGCCTCCAGCCAGCAGCTGGAGGGATTAAGGAAAAGAGGCTCCTGGCGTCCCTGAGTCTGGAGTGGCTGCCCGGGATGTCCCAAGAGAGACGGGTGGGCCAGAGGGCTGGAGGCTCCCAAATCAATCAGAGGTCTTAAGGTCACTGAATGGTGACCTTTGAATCAGGATCCTGGTAACCCTGGAGGCTTGTACACTCTCTGAGGGGTCGGGGAGAAAGACAGATGTTTGAACGCAGTTCCTTTCCCAGAGGGGCGCCCTTTGCATACAGTCCTTCCCAACACCTTACAAAAAGAGCTCCCCCCTCTCGTCTCCCCAGCTCTGTGCTCTGGGAGCAGGGAGAAACTTCTAGCAGCTTCCTTTCTGAAAGCAGCTAGCAGCCTCAGGTATAGATATAACAAGGTAGGAAACGTCAAATTGCTGGCAGTTGCTTAGGAGACTTAGCTAATTTTAATACATCAGATAACGAGGGACATATGGCAGGGCCAACAGACAAAATGGCTTAGCAGGAAAGGTGTTTGCCCTCAAGCCTGATTACCTAATTTCAAGCCCCAGGACTTGCTTAAGGAGGTTAGAGGACAGTGTTCAGAAGTCAGCTGCCTCATACCCTAAGAGTCCTGGGGATTCTCAGGTCCTCAGGTCCTGCCACAAAGCCTGGTGGCAAAGCCAGGCAATAAAGCCAGGCAACAAATGCTTTTACTCACTGGCTCCCTTCAACTGTCACAAAAGTGCTCTGGCATGCGCCCCCACATACATACAGGAAGCATAGAAATGAAATTTAAAAAAAAAAAAAAATTAAGGAATATACTGGAAATAATGGCTTCTTTTGTCCTGAACTTTTCCTTCCATAAGGAGAAGCAACTGTTACCAGTTTTGACTAAAAGGCGGTTGTTTAACTAGTCAATACTCAATAACGTGTTCAGTTTGCTGCCAATCAGTTGCTTCTCTGCTAATTTAGACCCACTAACATTAGTACACTGCCAAGGTGAAATGGAGGTGATCTCATGAGTGACGGACAACCTACAATAAGGTCATTTATACAGTACATTCTAACGTGTTGATACTGGGCTGGCAAGATGGTCAATTGGTAAAAGTGCTCACCGTGCCAGGAACTTCTCAATAGACAACACCCCGGCTCTTCCAAGCCAAACGGTCTTTCTACATCTGGGACCTTCCAACAGCACCTCGCTAGGCAAGAACTTGCTTGGCTCCTCTGAGGTCCCAGACCCACTCTGTGCTCAAGGGTAGTGTACTGTTGCACCCGTGTGTGTGTGTGTGTGTGTGTGTGTGTGTGTGTTTCTGTTGACTTGGTTTATGCAGAAGACACAAGAAATCAGGCGCAGGAGTAAATCCTGACTTGCAACCCAGAACTCACTGTTCAGTGTGAGTTTAGATACCTGTGAGAAGGGATGCGATGCCCAGGGATGCTCAGTGATGATGGCATTGATAATGAGGCTGGCCCCAAGAATGATCACGGAAATGCAGCATTCTCATTTTCATGTGATAGATTAAGATTTCTTCCCTTTGTTTTGCCGAGCATCGTATTACATCGCTTTACCCACTGTGTTTGTGTGTGCGCATGCGCCTGGGTGGAACTCAGAAGACAGCTTATTGGAGTTGGTTTCCCCCCTTCCACCACGGAACAGGCCCCTCTATCGACGGAGCCATCTTTCTTTCCTTCATCTTTGTTGTTCGGTGGTGGTGGTGGGGGGGTTGTTTTTGTTTTTGTTGTTTGGGATGAACGGGAGTCATATTAAGCAAGTTAAGCCAGGCTCAGAAAGGCTGGTACGTTTTCTCTCACACACACGATTCCTGGATTTTACACAGGTAGCTGAAAAATCACCTCTCCATACATAACATGAAAGTAAAGTGACGCTATGGGGACAAAAGGGACAATCCGGTGGGGCGAGAAAGGGGTGTGGGGCAGTGTGCTCAGCATACAATATATACTTGTATGAAAAAATAATAATAAAGAAAGAAGATTTAAACGCAGAATAGCCACAGAAGATCACTGAGCTCTTGAGAGCAGGGGTCACACCAACATACATTTCTTTAATGTTGTTGAACAGTCCTGCCTGAGAGCCATTACCACCACAACCCTATTTAAATTTGAATTCTAGAATTCGAGTTATTTATTTACATATCCGTGCGATGTGCGCATGTACGTGCATGCAGGGGTGTGTGTGTGCATGTGCCACAACATACATGCACTTTCAGGGGTCAGTTCTCTCTTTCCACCATGGAGCAGACTCAGGTCCTGGGGCTTGGCGAGAATAAAGCACCTTTGCTCTCTTAGCTGGCTCACTCTTCCCTGTTTCCATATTTATGATGCTGGGTTTGGTTTTGGTTTTTGGGTTTTTTTTTTTTTTTTTTTTTTTTTACATTTATTGATTCATATAAGTTTCCCTATAATACTGAAAGGGGCAATTTGTAAAATTCCATTCAAAGTGTCCAGGAAAACAGAAATATGACATGGGGAATGTGAAAGACTTAAAGGCAAACCCGTCTCAAAATACGCCACGTTGGCCTGTGGGCTGCTTCAGGCTGAAACCATCAGAGGATCTGTAGCCACAGGAAGGGCCATTCAGCCTGCCTCTCCCAGGAGCAACAGGCCATAAAGATCCTTTCACACACCAAGGCTGAGACGGAGCCTTGATCACCACAGGCCAGTGACTGGGGCTGCCCTGAAGCTGTGTAAACAGCCTGAAGTAGCCCTTATCTCCCCCCATCCTGACAGCCCCATATATCTCCTAGCTACAGTCTAGAGTTTACTCCCCAAGTCAGAGACCATCTGTCTTGTCATTCCTCCTCAAACATATTACTCTTTGTGTGAAGTGTGTAGAAGCGCCCTGCTTTGGACATCACACACTGATGAAAACACCCCCTGGATGTGTAAAATTAATGAGGATTTAATGCTTTCCTTCTCCCACTTAGCTCTTGTATTGGGTCCCTAGATTCAACCAAACAACAAGGTGAAACTGTTGCTCTGTTTCTCTGTCTCTCTGTCTCTTTGTCTCTCTGTCTCTCTCTGTCTCTCTGTCTCTCTGTCTCTCTCTCTCTCTCTCTCTCTCTCTCTCTCTCTCTCTCACACACACACACACACACACACACACCAGTGATGCAGACATGTGTGAACATATATTCCCCCAACTAGGCAAGCGAATGAATGAGTTTATCGGGTTGGTTTACAGGAACATAAATTATTTGCAGGCGCATTGTATGACTGTCCCCAACAGATGTATCAGCGTGAAGTCTCTCCCCAGCACAGGGCACAGATTCCCTGTAGCTTCACACATAGTACTTTCAGGTCATCTTTACTCTGTGTACTCCTCCCAAGATGCCCAAGACCATGTCCATCTGGGGCAGAATGTCATACAGCTACAAGGGAGATGGGAGCAGGAAAGAATGGTTGGGCCTGATGACCTTTTGCAACCTCTCCGTCTTTGAGGGACCAGTCAACAGACGCCCATGTTGAACCTGTAGACAGTCAAGGCTGCCCTGATGAAGGTGATGATAGCTGTTGTGTCCTGAGGACCACAATCCTAAACCAAGAACTAGAGTAAGAATTCCCACTCACATCTTTTAGTTGCAAGGAGAGAGAGCATTTCAGGTAGGATCAAAGGAGATGGGCTGTAGACAGAGGCTGGATGACGTATTCATCCATTACAAAGTACCTCTTTTTTTTTTTTTTTTTTTTTTTTTTTTTCTTGAGACATGGTCTCCTGTAGCCCAGGATAGCCTCATCCTCACAACGTAGCCAGGGGAAACTTTAAACTCCTGCTGTTTTTGCCTCTCCCTCCCTAGTGCTGGGATTTCAGATATGCATCACCCACTCCCAGTTCACATGGTACCGGGAACTGAACCCAGAGCTTCCTGTGTTCTGGGTAAATAAATACTCTACCAACGGAGTCACATCCCCATCTCCTTTGTCCCCTGCTTTTTTCCCCCCTTCAGTTGAACGCAGTTAAGATCCCCTCAGCTTGCAGCAGGGGGGCCCCTCCAGCTTCACGGTCTGTGATGGTTAGTGCTAACGTGAGGAATTGTCTGGATCAGGTGGGGCGCCGGATATGTCAGTGGACACATCCTTGATCACATTCATTGATACGAGAAGACTCAGCTTATAAGTAGGTGGTACCACTCCCCGAGTTCAGGTCCTGGCGTGCAAAAGAATACCAGCTTCCATGCATTAACTCATCCTTTCTGCTCTTGACAATGATGTCATGTGACCAGCTGTTTGACGTTCCTGCCTCATTGGCTTCCTACTATGACGGATTGTCGCCTGGAGTTGTGAGCTTTCTTCTCTAGATTACTTTTGTCGAAGTGTTGTCTCATAGCCACAGAAACTGAAGTGAAAACACGGCCCTGTTAGAATCTAGAGCTGACTGCTTGCTTTCGCCACAAGCCCCCAGTGAGAGTGATCTCTGAGAAGCTAACAGACTTCCATCTGCCCACATCTCATGCCTGGGGAAGTAAGTTTACATCAAAGAGGGCGCAGGGATATCACTGAGCACACAATCCTACTCTCCTCTACTCTTTTACTTCCTGCTGGGGGATGCAGGAAACCTGGCTTTAAACCTATTCCTCCCACCAACCCTGGACACGGGGCCCAAATCTCCTCAATGCCCCCCCCCATGCTGTTGTCTATCTGGCTGTCTGCTATGTCCTTAATACCTCCTCCCAATAAACTTCTCAGCCCCTGGCCATCATTGTCAGTGGCCCCTTAAGACCTTTGAACCCTCAGGAAGAGAGTAGCTTGAAGTCAGAGGTCTCAGCCCAGGTAGGGCTCTGGTGACCTTGGCTGAATCATGTGTGTGTCCATCCCATTCCTAGACTGACTGAGCTCTGCTGATCCTTAGGAAATGAGAGCCAGGGAAGAAACTACCTCAGAGGAAAGCCACTAAGTACTTGGCAGGAGGAGAGGACATATGGTGTGGGATACATCGTAGCTATTATAAGGAAGGCCTGCTGAGTATTCAGATGGCGAGCTACTTCCATCGGCTCAATTCAGACCCGTCATCGTGTTTTCCCTCTTCTCTCCGATATTTTTGGTGGCACGGCAAATATTTTCTGCCTCCCTCTTTCTATGAAACGCTCAGCGAAAGTGGGAGGCGAGTAACAGCTTGCACTTATTTAGGCTTTCCAGACGCGTGGCACGGACTTGTGTACTTCACATCAGCTCTCCTACTCGGTCCTCGCCACCACCCATCCTGGAGCATCTTTTACATGTTTAGCATCACCCCTCATTTCACCCATGGAGACATAACGTGCCTGCAGGGCTGGAGTTGGACTGGAGGCCGGGTAGCGGCAGAGATGGCATCCTTCCTTGGCTGACACCTGTTGTATTGCGTCTCTGAAACCCGATTCATTCCAACAGCTCTCTCATGCAGCCTGACATCACTAGGCAGCCATGTCCCCTCACAAGTGAGTGGTGTCTCAAATGGCAGCCATCCGTGCATTCAAATCAATATGTTCAGTACATAGGAAACGCTTCGGGGGGGGGGGCGGTGTATGCCCCTCCACGGGTGGCCATGTAGGGACTCCCCATTGTAAAATAAATGGCACCGGTTGATTTCACCGCAGACGAAGCTTTTCAGTTAACACACATGGCCACTGTGTGGAAAGGCAGCAGGGCCTCTGCTTGGCTTGGAGGCCTAAGGATGACAGAGTGTTCAAACCAGTTTCGACTAGGGGTGGGGATGGGGGGGTGGGAGAATGCCTTGGCTCCAGGAACTAGCTGTCAGGGAGGAGAGGGGTGTAGCTGTCCCGGGGTGATGGAATGCATCCAGCAGCTGTCTCTTCTCCATTTGAGCCTGTACATTGGCAGGCCACTGTCATGCAATGCTTCCCCATGACATCAGAGAGGTACTATTCTCAGGCATCTATCTGTGGGAAGGGCCGGCTTCCCTTGGGCCTAGAAGAATAAGCTGGCCTGCTGTGGGTCATGCATTCCCAAGCCATGGCTAGTCACATACACAGAGTTATTAGGCTGATTGATCTGTGGTGGGAGAGAAGTGGTCTCCGCAACTCAGGAAGATGGCCAGTATCCCTAAAGACTAGACAACATAGACGGAGCACAGGAGTCAGCTGCCTTCCGATACCAATGCTTACGCCCATAGTCAAAAGTGGCCCCCAGTTTCTCATACTCGGAGTGGACATTCCTTCCATGAACAGTAATGAATGCAGAGACTCACAGCTGCTCAAGAGGCAGAAAATAGGAGAGGGATGTGGACCCAGCCCTCGACAGGTGGCTTCTACCACCCTCTCTAAGGCTCAGTGAACACTGGAGCTGAGAAAGGCGGGAAGCACGCCTGAGCTGAAAGATAAGCATTAAACGGTGTGAAATACCCTCCCCTAGACTGCACACAACCATGGCAATCATTAACTCACAGCAACTGCGGCTACCTGTGCTGCGCCCCCATAAGACCAGCCCCGCCAACCATCAGTCGTGAAGTGGGGAGGCCCTGCCCTTTATGCCTGAACTATTGGCTATTGATGGACTCTGGGGAAGGGATTGGGGGCACTGTTTTTAGTTGTTGAGCCCACCAGGCTCCAACACATAACTCCAAGCCTACAGTCCTTCAGATGGCCCTGGCTCATCTCAGTGGGTCACAGAAGAGCATCAATAGATACGAACATGAGAGATTTGTGGGGACGGAGCTGGGTGGCTGGGGTTGGTAGAAAGGATGAGGTTGAAGGTGGTTAGCATGTACCACACACACGTTCAAGACTGTTGTTGTTTTTAACAGTAAAATCCACCTTAGGCACAAAAGCTTGGGACCGTCACAGAGGGACAGCTAAGGGTGATAAGGCTCCCAAGAAGAGCACAGGGTTGTAGAAATGGGCAATGGGTATTTTGTGTTGAGGGTAGAGACAGAGACACCAAAAATTAATCATAAGCAACAGCGGTGGCTGTGAGCCACGGCCACAGAGGAGGGCACAAAGAGCTGCTCATGCGCACGAAACTTGACCCCGGGGGGCCTGGTGCATTTTAGGTTTTGCTTAACCAGTGTTTCACTCTTAAGAGAGAAGAGAAAAAAAGCAATATCACGTTTATTTATTTATTTATGTGTCTGGGTGCATGCACGCTACGGGGCACATGTGAAAGTCAGAGGAAAACTCATGGGGGGTCACTTCTACCATGTCAGTACTGGGGATTGAACACCGGTCATTGGGCTTGGCAGCAAGTGTCCTTACCTGCTGAGTTGTCTCATCAGCCACCAGTGTTTACTCTGTTGATGACCCACAAAACTCCCTTGTGCTTTTGAAGACACAAAAGCACAGTTTCCCCCCAACCTCTCTGTAGCTCCTGTGACCTCTATTAGCTCTTTAGAAGTCACTGTCATTAGTTTGGGGATAGAACAAGTGACCTAGTTTGGGTCAATGAAAAACATCCCTGGGAGTATTTTGCTGGATGTGCTGGGGACAATCCCTGCTGAAGAGTCCGAGTCTAGATATGGATAATGAGGGATCTCTGCTGAAGTTTTTGAGGAGGCCTTGGTTGTCTGTTTCAATAATCTCTCTCTCTCTCTGTCTCTCTGTCTCTCTGTCTCTCTGTCTCTCTCTGTCTCTGTCTCTGTCTCTCTCTCTCTCTCTCTCTCTCTCTCTCTCTCTCTCTCTCTCTCTCTCTGTGTGTGTGTGTGTGTGTGTGTGTGTGTGGTGTCTTTACTCTAGCAGTTAGAGGTTCCATGTCACAGAAGACATGTCTCCAGAAGATGGACAGTTAGGCTTGCGTTTTGGAAGGATGTCTTTTCTGGGATTGAAGAGTAGGAGGGGAAGATGGAGAAAAATAGCAATGCAATCAAGGCTTGACAATGGAGCGAACTAGTCATGTAATGGGGGAGATGTGTCATTGTAAAAAGGGATTGAATAGATGTATACAATTAGACGATGTGGGGGCTGGTGAGATGACTCAGTGGGTAAAGCTGCTTGCTGCCAAGATTGACAACCCAAGTTCAATCCCCAGGACCCACATGATAGAAGGAGAGAACTGGTTTCTTCAAATTTGTTCTCTTACATCCACAACCACACTGTGGTACACATACTCTCTTTCACGCAAGTAAATAAACAAATGTAAGAACGAAAGAATAGAAAACAGGAGAGGAATAGCAGACACATTTATGAATAGACATCTATCTCCATAGAATGTACATTGCCTCTGGATATGGGGAATGGAGAAGAGGGAAGAGCCAGGGATGGCTTGAATGTTTCCAATCTGAGAGGTTCAAGGGTCCAAGACAGGGATTTTATTTGTAATGTCTATTTCATGTATCAGTGAAAGAAAAATAAACTCCACTCATATTATACAAAACAAGGGAGATTGTAGCTGTTCAGTATCAGAGTCGCAAATGATACTGTCAAGATCTTTATTTTTCAGTGCCTGGGAGCTGTTAACTTTGAATCTGGTCCAACTCTGTCCACTAGGCCTCATCTCAAAGAGGCAAAGATGGCTACTGGCATCATTGGGACTGAGTACCATCAGCTAAATCATCCCAGGGAAAACAGTGACTCTCTTACAATATAATTCCACAAATGTTCAAAGCCCTTTGATGTTCCAAGTCCAATTCCTGAGATACTTATTGGGCAGGCCTGGGTCAGACTTCATTCCTGATTGGAATTCCTAGATTGTCATCTCTACCTAAGCAGAAGGACTTGAGTGTGGAGCTGATCTGCCTCCCCATGTAAAATAGAAATTGTTAGAGTAAGGGTAGAGAAAAAGGTATTAGAGAGGGCTGGAGAGAAGGCTCAGCTGTTAAAGGCTAGGCTCACAACCAAAAGGTGTTAGAGAAGGTCAATTCATTGATGGCCTACCTCAACATGTACAAATTCATTTGGGGGGTAGTACAGGGGAATTACTTGTCTATACTGATTTGTTGTGTTTTATTTATTCAATGTATATGTTTGAATACACACTCACCGTGGCTTGCATGTGGAGGTCAGAAGACAACTCAATTGGAGTCTGCTTTTTTTCTTCTACCATGTGGGACCCTGGGATCAAACTCAGGTTGTCAGACCTGTCATGCTTGGCCACAGATGCCCTACTACTGAGCCATCTCTCTGGTCCTTCCCCCTCTCGTGTGTGTGTGTGCATGTATGTGTATACCATGCCCAGTGCAGTAGAAACCAGAGGGCAGCTTATAGGAGTTGATTTTCCCATCATGTGTCCTGGAGCTCAAACTCAAGCCATTCTAATGTCTTTCTTCACTGGTGCCTATCTTGCTAGTCTGGGAAGCGGTTTTAGTGGTTGTGTTGTTTCTTTGACAGTGGCCTCAAACTCATGATTCTCCTGCATGGCCCTACTGAGGGATGGGATCATGGGTATGTCCTACCATGTGTAACTTGAGGAGTGAATTTTATAGGGAACCCACAGAGTGTGTAAGGGGAGGGTAGAAGTGACTTCAGAGAGCCTGGAAGCACCCAGGCTGAGCTGGTAAGCAGGGCCCGGAGGCTTGGATTTGGCCACTTTCTTGGACGGTACAGTTGGGAAATACATCTTAGAGTAGATGACATTGAATTCTAGCCAAGCTGGATGAGCAGGAGGGAACCTTCCTCTGAGCACAGGATGATTTGGAGGACGGAATTATTTTCTTGTGGCGAACAAAGAACAGAATGTGATGAAGGACACTGGGCAGACAGGAGATATGGCCTCGTAAGACTGGTGAACTTCTTGCTAGGTATTAGTGTAGGAGGAATCACTGAAGCTAGGTCACAGGCATGCCAAATGGGAGAAAAGACAGGAAGACCTAGGTCTTACCTCCATGCTCTGAGGCAGAGGGGTTGGTACAAGCCAACAAGATAGATCTAATCACCCTTAGTTTACGGACGAGAACTCTGCTCGGGGAATAAAACCTTTGCTGTGCACATTGGGTGACTTGTGTTCCATCTCTGGACCCGAGGTAAAGGTGGAAGGAGAGAACAGACTGCCCAAAGTTGACCTCATGCCACCATGTGTGGGCTTTGTACAATGCAGACAGTAATAATAATAACAATAATAATAATCATCATCATCATCTAAAAACCTAAACGGGCCCCAAGGCTGTCTGAGCTAGCATAAGTCTGGCTATCAGACTTTCTTCTGAAGACCAAGTCTCAGAGATGCTAAGCTTAGTTCTGAATCTCCTGGATCCTATAGACTGTCACCAAGGCCATGTCCCATTCAGCCCATTCCGAAAAGAAAGATCCTCAGGCTCCTTGCAGATCTGAACACCTGGCTTATGTATTACCTGAGCCCAGAATCCACAAGATGAAGGGGTTAAGCCTTCCAGCCCATTTGTCGCTGGAAACTCAGTCTGAATCCCACCCTGGAATTTTCCTCCGAGCTACGAAGCTAGGCCAGCTGCCAAGTCATATATACATTGCCGGGTAGCCAGGCAACCCCGTGCTTTTTCTGGGAAGGAACACAATGTGGTCACTGTTTCTGCAGTCGCCAGGTTCCAGATGGGAGAAAGACTTTAATCCCCAGCTTCAAGGCTGTTTGGCAAAACTCACTCCGAAGCCCCTGCCTGGGCCCATGTTTGTTTGCCTTGACCCTCCTGTGCTGCCCGGTTTTTTTGTTTGTTTGTTTTTTGCGTTTTTTTGCGTTTTTTGCGTTTTTTGCGTTTTTTGCGTTTTTTTGCGTTTTTTGCGTTTTTTGCGTTTTTTGCGTTTTTTGCGTTTTTTGCGTTTTTTGCGATGTGCTGTTTCTGGTGTTTAAATTTTGATCCTTGAGATCCTGGGTGGTGGCTCAGTCAGTGAAGACTTGGAGCACAACATGAACACTTGAATTCTCTGGCCTCCATAGAAAGAGCGGACCCCAACAGTGCATGTCTATGGCCCCAGCACTGGGAGGTAGATCGTGTAAAAGATAACTCTGGGTTGAGTGAGAAACCCTGTCTTAAAAAATAAGATGGACAGGGAGGTAACTAATAGCTACTACTACTACTACTACTACCACTACTACTACTACTACTACTACTACTACTACTACTACTACTACTACACACACACACACACACATTTGATCCTTACAAGTTGGTTTCAGTGACACAGGAGGTAGGAGATGGAGTGTCCTATGCTACTGTTAAAAGGGCTGGGGAGGTGGCTCACTGCTTGCCATGTAAGATCAAAGACCAGCATTTGGATTCCCAGGCGGGGTGGGTATGACAGCCAGCCTGCAAGTCTGGATTCAGAAGGTGGAGAAAGGTCATCACCGGAGGAAGCTGGTTAGTAACTTTAGCAAAGTTGATGAGCTCTGGGTTTGACTGAGAGACCCTGACTCACTGATTAAGGTGGAAGGTGAGCTCTGGGTTTGACTGAGAGACCCTGACTCAGTGATTAAGGTGGAAGGTGAGCTCTGGGTTTGACTGAGAGACCTTGACTCAGTGATTAAGGTGGAAGGTGAGCTCTGGGTTTGACTGAGAGACCCTGACTCAGGGATTAAGGTAGAAGGTGAGCTCTGGGTTTGACTGAGAGATCCTGACTCACAGATTAAGGTGGAAGGTGAGCTCTGGGTTTGACTGAGAGACCCTGACTCAGTGATTAAGGTGGAAGGTGAGCTCTGGGTTTGACTGAGAGACCTTGACTCAGTGATTAAGGTGGAAGGTGAGCTCTGGGTTTGACTGAGAGACCCTGACTCAGTGATTAAGGTGGAAAATGAATGGATGATGAATCTTAACATCAACATAGGCCTCTACATGCATGCAGGGCCACAAATATGCACCCTCATATGTGTGCCCACACGTGTACAAACATGCGTCACACAATACACACTTTCAAAATGTATAAGTCAAAAATATTGATACTGCTTAACTTTTAGCAACACCCCCCCACCCCCGCAAATTAAAATGGCAGCAAAGACTGAGGATTTGAGGGTTGCTTAAGAGTCCATCTCATGCACAGAGAGAAGGAGGACTAAGGGTGACACCTCAGACACAACCCAGGTGTCCATCCACAAATGGTTAGATAGATAAGATGTCATTTGCATGTAGAAGGGAGTATTACTCAGACTTACAAAGGAAGGCGATTCTGACACATGCTTCAACATGGATGGAACCTGAAGACACTCCACTCCATGAAAAGAGCCAGACACAAAAAGACGCAAAATGATTCCATTTTCACAAGGTTCCCAAAAGAGTCAAGGATAGAAAGTTACACGGTGGCTTGCCAGGTGGCTCAGGAGGGCTATTTAATGGAGTCACAGCTTTTTGTTTTAGACCGAGTCTCACATGGCCCATGGGGACCCCAAACTCTTGATCCTCCTGCCTCTATCTCCCCAGTGCTGAGACAGCAGGCATGTGCCACCTTGTCTGGTTTATGTGATACTGAGTATGGAATGCACATTCTCCAAAAATCACTCTACCAGTAGAGCTACATCCTCAGCCCAGAGTTTCAGTTTTGCAAAATGAAAAAAGCATCCCAGAGGTGGACGTTGGTGATGTTTTCACACTCCATGAGATGAGGATGGTGAAAGTGGGGAATTCTGGGTTGACGAGATGGCCCAACCGATGGCTATGCTTGCCTGTAAGTCTGATGAGCTGAGTTCCATCCCTGGAACTTACATGGTGTAATGAGAGCAAATATGTTCTTAACCAATTCCATTGCGGTAAGATTTGACAAACACCCAAGTCACCTTTGCCACGGCCCATGTAACATCCCTGCTGGCTGGCCTGGAACTCACTTTGTGGACCAGACTGGCCTCAAACTCATAGAGATCCGCCTGCCTCTACCTCCCTGGTTCTGGGATTAAAGGCGTGTGTCACCACACCAGGCTACATTTAGTTTCAATATCCGGAATTTTATAGACTTGTGTAGAACATACTACACACTATGTTCTCTTTGTCCTTTCTCCAGCGTCTTCCAGTCCACTGTGGTTATGTTTGGGTAATTACATTTTGTTTCAAACGTCAGCTTTCCATTCACCTTTGTGACTACATAGTGCCCCTTTGTGTACGTACATTACAGTGTATTTATGCCCCTATCTGTGGACTTTTGAATTATTGCTGGGCTTTGCCATTATGTACAAAGCTGCTATGAATATTCATGTGAAGTGTGTATGTGTGTGGAGGCCTGTTTCCATCTTTCTTGGGTAAATATCTGGGCGCGAAGCGTCTGGGATATGGTGTGTGTGTGCTGACATCTTTTTCCATGGTTCGGGGACACTGGTTTGGTTTGGATGGCAGCGTACTGAATAATATTTTAATATAAGCATAGTATCAATTGCGCATTCATGTGCTGTTTACCTGAAATTCAAATTTAAACTGGGTGTTCTGTATTTCTGTTTGCTAAGTCTGGCAAGTTGATCCCTCCTTGCTTCTCTGAGGAGTATGCTCCAATAACAACTATGCAGACTTCTTTACCAACCCCACCGCCCATCTTATACTTCTTTTTTTTTTTTTATGTCTTATTTATTTATGGGGGGTGGACACATACCACAGTGTGTGTGTGGAGGGCAGAAGACAAATCACTTCTCTCCATCCTACTTTTTTGGTCCCAGGGACCCAACTTAGGTCACCAGGCTTGGAGGCAAACATTTAGCCACTGAAGAGTCACATCCCACACGTAAGCTTCAGCCCTCTCCCCAAGCTCCAGCATTTTATCCGGTGTCTTTGGGACAATGCTGATTTTTAGAACCTTGTATAATTTACCAACTCCTTTACTCATTTCCTGCCCCTCTGCCCTCTGCCCCCCTCCCAGTAAATGTCAGGAATTTTGATAGCTTGCTCAGTGTTTACCCCCAAGATTTAGACCAGCTCAAGTTGTGTTTGCAGACCCTCACATGCTATTCTGAAAAGAGAGAGAGAGAGGACCTAAACTCCCCACTTCCTCCAGCTACACTGAATCCCACAGCTTTTGCTGATCGTTTTAAACCAAGGACAAACAGCACAGCCAAGACCAAGATCCTACGTGTGCACGTGTATCCAGGCAGCTGCATCCAAGGACGTGATTAGCTGTTAAGCCCCCTCTGGATCGATGCATTCCTAGTTCAGCACATTCCCTTCCCAGTGAAGAGGCTGGAGGCCCAACGGTGTTGTGTAATTCCCACCACACCCCAAGGGAGACCGATCCTCTGATCACTGCAATTTACAGAGGAAGGATTTGAAACCCAGGGCTGTTAGGGAACAAATCAAGGTTAGACAAGGGGTTGGCTTTGTGCTGGGGAATGGATGGTAACCAGGACTGGAATTAGCAATCAAGACAGAAGTCTGGATGGGGGAGGGGGAGACTGAGGCATTGTAAGCTCTAGTCTTCCCTGAGGTTCTTTATCAGCCAGTGTTTTGAGGCGTCTGTAGAGAGAACTGTGTGGCCTGAAGTTTGTGCACGATGGTCTTTGGGCTGTGATCATGGCTGAGTTACTACTGAGGCCACCCTCCAGAGAAAAGGGAAGCCATATCCCTGCAGATGATTTAGGGAATGCCCAAGTAACTTTGGAAAAAAATACATTAACTTTCAAATTGTGTGTGTGTGTATGCGTTTGTGTAGAGGTCTGTACGGGTACTTATGGAGCTGGGTGCATTGGATCCCTTAGAGCTAGACTTTGAACTGTGGTGAGCCACCCAATGTAGGTGCTGGGAACTGTCTTCTGCAAGACCAGCACACACTGTTAACCCCCGAGCTGTCTCTCCAGGCCCACCATGCTTATGTTCTTGTCTGAGAGATAGCCATGTAGAGTCATCTCAACATGTCCATGAGAAAACTCTACCACAATGATGTAAGTCAATAAGGACCTTCTTGTTCTTCCATAACCAAAGATGGGCCATAGGGCACGTGTACTTAGGACATAATTTTCTTCTCTTTTGCCTTGTTGACCTCATTTAAGGTGAGGTTGCCTTCCTGGTGGTCACCGTGTGAATGCTGCCCTTCGAGCCATCACATCCATAGTCCAGTCAGAAAGAAGATGGAGAAGGTTGTCTGTACTAAGTAATACTAATATCTCAATAACAGAGGCAATACCCACCCCACCCCCCCATCCCCCATGTCCCATTGACTCAAGTGTCTCCCCTGCCCTACTCATGCAGCTATAACTGCTCACAGTACTGTCTTGAACAACAACAAAAACAAAACAAAACAAAACAAAAAAAAACCAGAATTTGTTAGAATTTTTAAGAGAGGAGAATAAGCATTCACTAGGAATCCAAAGTGACATAGTGAATGACCAAGTGAGAACTGTACGTTCGGTGTAATTTGCAGAAAAACAAATGTTGGATAAGGAAGGACCGGATGCAGGTGGCAGACACGAGTTATAAATGAAGATGCAAGGTTAGTTGTCTTTCTAGTTCTAACTCTATGGTGGGTTTTCCATTTTTGGCCGTGGATAAGTGCGTAAAAATATAGCCAGTAGCAAAAATGCAAAATCCAGTTTGAGAATGGCTGTTCCCATCATACAGAGCTTCACTGAGATGTATAGACCTGGGGTGTGGTAATCTCAGCGTGCAAAGTTTTTTATTTCCAAGCTTCTAACAGTAAAGGTGGTTTAAGTCTTTTAAAAGCATATCTGGTGCTAGAGAGGTGGCTCTGTTGTTAAGAACACATTTTACTCTTCCCACAAGCACTTTTACCTCTGAGACATCTCTCCAGGACCCATGTTGCTTCGTCAAGCTAACCATATGTCTTGGCGATTGTCCTATATATGTCCTTCACAAAACGGACATTACACAGTGTCAGCTGCATAGGAGGTTGCCCTCGAGAACCAGACTCGGTTGGCAAGTGGCTAAAGTCCCAGCCATTGGGAGGCTGAGGTCAGACAATCAAGAGTTAGAAAACCAAATTAAAGCCAAAACAAATAATAAAAATATAAGAGGCCAGGCAAGATGGGTTCATCAAAAGCGCTGGCCACCAAGCTGGATGGGCTGAGTTGGGTCCCTAAGTCCCACCTGACTTGACCCTCCAGGGTCACCCATGGTATGGAACATTGGGCTTTAGCTATTTCCCCAGGGCATAGTGTGACCGTCCCATCACAAAACGGAGTGGATAGTGGTTACCCAAGGAAGATCTGTTTGCAAGTCATGCCAGAACAATGTACCCGAGATAAGGGAAATGAGGTCGCTGATATTCTCTCCATGGAAGAGGGAGAGGGTCAGTGACTTGTCACTCATCTTAGATTTCAACAAGAGGTGGGAGAGCTGTATTTGAGTCACCCGTGCCTCTAAAGTAACCAGGCATGGACGCAGAATCCTGGGCAAGTGTGTAAAATCAGGAGAGGTGACACACACCTGGGGAGGTAGAGAGAGGAAGCCTGGGAACTCATAGCCTCTCAGCTACAGTGTCTTCAGGTGGGTCTGGCTAACCTGGGCTACATGTGACCCTGCCTCTAAAATAAAAATACCTAAAACAACAACAACAACAATAATAATAATGATGATGATGATGAAAGGCCCAGGGAGATGACTTGGTGAGCTCGTGTCACACAAGTGTGAGGACCAGACTCCAGGATCTCCAGAATGCATGTAAGTTTTTAGTATGTTGGCCCACCTGTAATTCTAGAGCCCCAAAGACAGTGATGGGGCCCTCAGAGCAAGCTAGCTAGTTACACTAGTCTATTTTAAAATATTTCAAATTCAACTGAAAGAGAGACCCCCCCCCACCTCGCTGAATACAGAGAAGGGTGATGGAGGAAGACTCTGGATGTCAACCTCTCTCAGCTTCTACATGTACGGGAAGCATACACGAAGACAGAAAATAAAATAAAATAAGCACATTGGGTCCCCAACCTGGACTCTGTCTGTGGCTTCCCAGGCATTTCATTATGTGTCCGTGTTACAGTACCAAAGGGTTCCCTGTGCACACTGGATCTTTTCCCCCAATACCTAGCATAAACATCCCCCACCCGCCCATCAGTCACAAGACCTGGACTCTGAGAAAAGCAAGTGCTGGACATCACACATCTCCCAAGTGGATGGGAATGAACTCCAGCTAAGGGTGGGTGGATTGGAAAGTTGGCCTCAAACGAGACAAAATAGCTTGATTTTTAACACATGGCCCAGTTTCCAGAGACACACTCAGGCTCATCAGCCCACCATGGGATTTTTTTTTCCACCAGGCAGAAAAGCCAGGTTGATTCCAAGAAATATATACATTGCCGTACAATTAGGCAAGGGGAGAGAGTCCTTGGGGCCATGTGGTCAGTATTTGGGAGGCATCCACTTCCTGACGGTAAATAGATTTAAGCACACCATCTGTTGTGCGGTTATTTCCCAGGACCTGTTTTCACTCAGTTTCTCTCTCAATTTTCAATTCTGACAACCTTGCTTCTTTTTCTTGACTTAAAAAAGTGACATAAACCAGTATTTGAGGGTTTAAATTTTTATTTTTTCATGTGCTAGGCTTGATAATTTTAAGCTAATTTATATACCCCTCTTTTTTTTCCATAAAAGGAAAAAAAAAGAGTCTTCCCTCCTACTGGTGTTTAGTCACAAAGAATGATTTTCAAAACAGTATTTGGTTTTGTCTTTTAACCGATTAGTTTTTGTTTCTTTTGGTTTTTCTCTTCTTTCCTTTGCTTTAAATTGTTAGTGTATATGTGGTATTCATATGTGGGGGAATTGGTATATAGAGTGTGTGGATAGCAGAAGGCAATTTGTGGACTTGAGTCTCTCCTCATACCTGAGAATCAAACTGAGGCTGGCTTGTACTGCAATTCTTTGCCCACTGAGTCATCTTGCTAGCCCTCCCTTTCTTATAGATAGATAGATAGATAGATAGATAGATAGATGGATGGATGGATGGATGGATGGAAGGATGGATGGATGGATGGATAGATAGATAGATGGATGGATGGAAGGATGGATAGATAGATGGATGGATGGATGGATAGATGGATGGATGGATGGATGGATGGATAGATGGATAGCTAGATAGATAGATGTAGATATGAAGGTACATGGATGATTGATAGATGGGTAATAGGTAGATGATTGATAGGTAGATTATAGTTAATAGGTAGGTAGATGATAGGCAGACATGGAAAAGAAAATTGCCATGCACAAAAATGAGTGAAATGTGACTCTTGCAATTCTGCTAATTTTCAAATGTCAGTAGTTTCTTTTTTTTTTTCCCTCTGAGACCTCCACAAATCCCTTTGGGCGAATTCTTGTTTATTTCAGTATCTGCTGCTAGGGTTTGTAGTTTATCATAGCCGCTTGACACTTGAAGCATAAATTCCAGACAAGAGGGAGGCTGAGAAGGTCCCTTTGTTTGTAGCTGAACAAAGGCATGGGCTGACAAATTCAAATAAGCATGCCAACTCAGTCTTTCAATGCCGTTTGGAGCTGTTGAATAAGACCTGAAACGTTTGTCTTTTTTAATGTATGTTTTGGGACAGACAGCAAGAGGTTAAAAGGTGCTTGCCACACAGACCTGGTGATGTGAGTTCAATCACACATCATAACACACACACACACACACACACACACACACACACACACACAATCCAGAGACCACTATAGCCCTGTCACCAGTCACTATCAGGGTACCTGTGGTTTGGCCAGCCTGCAAATCTCATAAGTACCACAAGCAGACATCCTTCAGTCCCCTTCATGGACGCCATCCATCATTCTTTATTGCCTGTCTGCTGGGTTCCAGGCCAGCGCTCTCTATATTTCCTGGGGATTGTGATCTCTTGCAGGTAAGGTCCTCCCTGCCCCACTGGGGTTGGTCACTGTGGTGTGGCCTGGGAAGGTCCTTGTTATGCAGCAGATGACAGTGGGGCCAGCGTGTGTTCACTGCTCCACCTTGGTGCCCAGCTGGGACTTCTTAATGGAATACATTTGGGGAAGAAAAAAAAAAATCTCATACTTTCCCACTGGCTGAGAGATAAGTCTCCAAATGAATAAAAATTTAAAACTCCTCATTTTTTAATTTAATATATTAAATTTTATTAATTTATACCATGAATAATAAAAATAAAATAAATGTAATTTGATAAAAAAAAAACTATCGTAAGTTATCATGAGAATGATGGATGCAATATAAGGTAGTGGGATGGGGCAGAGAACATAGAGCATAATATAAAGAAATATATAATGTAATACAACAACGTACAGTACATGGCTATGTAAAGTGAAGTTGTGTAATAATATAACGGCCGGCCATTTGTACTGAGTGAGCCTGATGGGCTGGGGAGTGGCTGAAGGCAGTTGTGTCCAATAATCGGGAAGAGATGATCAATAGCACAAAGGACACTCACCTGAGTGAGTGGGAAGCAAGTGGAGGAAATTGTCAGGGGGTTAGAGAGAGTCTGAGTCTCACCTGTGGTGGAGAAATTGGAGCAGGGGACTTTGTTAAGATGGCTCAGTGGCAAAGATGCTTGTCACCAATCCCATGTCCTGAATTCAAACCCTCGAGAACAGACTCTCATAAGCTTTCCTCTGACGCCCATACAACTACTGTGACACACACACACACACACACACACACACACACACACACACACAGTAGATGATGAGAGATTGGTACAAATGGGTCCAGGTCAGAATGAACGATGAATTGGGAAAGCAGAAACAGAGAGATGCTCTGGGTGGATTTCACCTCTCAGGATGTAAAGAGATGGATAGATACTCAAAGACACTAAGAGGTAAGAAAGCATTTGGTTTCTATTTGAAGTTTCTTCTTTTCAAAAAAAAAAAAAAAAAAGGTGCATTTTTGTCTTTTATTATATGCACTTGTGTGTATGTCTAGGTGTGTGTATGTGTACATGAGTGTGCCTGAGGAGGCCAGAAAGGGCCGTTGGATTCTCTAGAGCTGGAGTTACATGAGTGGCCTGACATTCGTGCTGAGACAAACTCCATTTCACTGTGTTTTATAGGTAGATGTGAACCGAAGGGTTTTTTTTTTTTTTTTTTTTTTTTGGTGAAAACTTTATGATCTATATTACAGACATCATATATATTTCAAAACAAGACACGGGGGAGATGAAATGTATTCTTCTGCTCTTTGCATTCTGCTATTTATTTTTGGCATTCATCTTTTACAAACTTTACTCTTGAAGAATTTCATATATGTATGCAGTGAAATATGATTATATCCCCCACCCATTTCTCCCTCCAACTTCCTTTCAATCCCCCACCACACCTCCCTCCCAACTTCTTGTGCTCTTTCAAAAACATTTAGTGTTGACCATATGTGCCGGGTGTGAGGCAACCCCCCCATCCCAGGACGGGAAACTCCCTAAAGAAACGGTTCCTCCCCACATCAGCTGTCAATTGCCCGTAGCTCCTTCATTAGGGGTGGGGCTTTGTGAGTGACCCCCCCCCCCAACTCCACGCTGGGACTTTTCCTGGCTTCTTGTTGTGCGGGTGTTATGCAGGTGTGCACATGAGCACAAAGCTGTTTTTTAAGTTTCCATGCAAGTACAAATTATATTTTGGACATAGTCTATCTATACTCCCGTCCTCCAGTTTCTGACATCACCCCCAGTCGGTGCTCCGCCTCTTTCCTCCTATTTCATATTATACATACCTTCGTGATATCATCACTGTTCATAGTATTCTACAAAGCAAAAAAACATGATAGAAAGCATACAATCTTTGTCTTTCTGAGATTGGCCCAATTCACTTAATACGATTCTCTCCAGCTTCTTCTACTTTTTCCATATTCTTCCTTATGGCCGAAAAACATTCCCTCTGTGTTGGCTGCCGAGATGGCTCAGAGGGTAAAGCCTTTGCGGGTAAGCCGGATGGGTTGAGCTGGATTACTGAGACCCACCGGGTCGAGGAAGGAGAATGCCATCCTCTGACCTCCAGGCATGCGCCATGGCTCTCAAGGGCCCCGCCCCCTGTATATACACACATGCGCAATAGACAAACGGAAAGACTCAAGTTTCCATTGTGTGTGTACCACATTTTCCCCTTTGTCCATTCCTCCGTTCTCAAAAGCTGGTTTGTCTGGTGCTTCACTATTGAGAATATTGCTACAGCAAACATGGATGAGCAGACACCTCTGTGATACGTTGGCCTGGGGTACTTTTAGGTTGACACGGGAGACATCACAGAGTTCTAAATGCTGGCGGGATAAGAGCAGGAGATAGGAGATTCAATGGTCCATCCAGAGAAGAGAGGATGACAGAGCAACACATTCATCCCAGGGAGCTGGAGAGGTGACTCGGTGGTTAAGAGCACTTGGCGCTCTTGCAGAGGACCTGGGTTTGGTTCCCAGCATCCACACTAGGGTTCATAGTGAGATGTTTATGCGACTGCACCCGTATATTATGAGGGCACACTTGTGCATGCGTGCGTGCGCGTGCACAAACACACACACACAAATAAAATAAATCTTAAAAAAAAAAATCTCCAATCAGGTGGTGTGCCTCACTGCAAGGAGCAACTGGGAATCAGGTTTACCAAATGAACAATTTGCCAAATTACGCACTTGCTGTAAACTAATGGCCGTTAAATCTTTACAATCATCCGGCCCAGTCAGACCACATGGGATGGTGTTCACGGATGTCAAGGCTAATTTCTTCCCTCTGATGTTTTGGTTTCGGTTTCCGCAAATTGATTTTGGTTTTGCTTCGGCAGGTTCATTTCAGGATCGGAACTGATTCACAAACTCAGTTCCGTAGCACCTCAGGTTTGGGTATGATCCCCCTGTCCGTCGTCGTCATAGGGACATTCCTCAGATTCTTCAAACTCGCTCTACCAGCGTTTGTGGAGTCACTGGGTAACAGATCCATAACTTCAGAGGAATTCAAAGGCAAAAGACAGGGGTGAAAAGAGGCAGATGGCAGGTCTGTTCTGGCTTACACCTCTGTGACTTCCAAGACCTGCAGAATACATTTGTGAGTGTCATAGCTGGCTTTCTATCGCTCTGACGAGCAACATGACCTACAGTAACTTGGGACAGGAAATGTATTTGGCTTACCACTCCTGGGCTACACTCCATCACTGAGACACATCAGGGCAGGAACTTGAGGCAAGAGCCTAGAGGCAAGACTGGAGCAGAGGCTTGGAGGAGTCCTACTCACTGGCTTGCTCCTCATGCTCTCTCATACAGCCTTGGACCTCTTGTCCAGGGATGGCACCATCCACAGAGAGCTGGGTCCTCCCACATCCATGATCAATCAAGGAAAAAATGCTCTACAGGTTTGCCTCTAGGTCAGTCTCACGGAGGCATTTTCTCAACTAAGGTTTCCTCTCCCTAGATAACTCTGGCTGGCCTCAGATTGACAATAAATAAAGCTGCTAATTATTATTATTATTATTATTATTATTATTATTATTATTATTATTATTATTAAGGGAAAGCCAACCAGGAGAGTGAGAATACTGAGAAATATCTATTTTTAAAATAGAAAAGTGCAGATGCACACCTTTAATCCCAGTACTTGGGAGGCATCGGTAGGTGGATCTCTGTGAGTTCAAGACCAGCCTGGTTTACAGATCAACAGCCAAGGTTACACAGAAAGACCCTATCTTGGGGAAAAAAAAGAAAGAAAGAAAGAAAGAAAGAAAGAAAGAAAGAAAGAAAGAAAGAAAGACAGACAGAAAGAAAGGAAGGAAGGAAGAAAGGAGAAGAAAAAAGCACTTAGAACACACTAAACTATGGTTTATACATTTGCAACCTCAGACAATGCAAGCCTAAACTCCAAAATGAAACTCAGCTGTCAAGCCAACCCAAGTGACAGGTGTTCCCCAAACTCTCTTATAAATGGGATCATTGTGTGCTCAGAAAGGGTTAAACAATGCATACTTATTTTGTTGTAGTAATTAGCCAGAATGAACCTGGTCCATTTGGGCCACTGAAGCAATTAATGGTCAGCAAAGATGCCCACTCAGAGAAGCATTTTTCAGTGGATTGACTCCGTATTGGTGATGTGGGAAAGGCCAGTGGCCAGGGGGTATTGACTTAATAATGATTTTGTTTTTGTTTGAGACATGATCTCTTATAGCCCAGGTTGGCCTTGATTTCCAAATCCTGCCTTCACCTCTGGGGTGTTGGGGTGGGGGAGAGGGTGAGGGTGGACAGTGGGTGTGATACTGGGTATGGGACTCAGAGCTTCTTGCATGCCAGGCAGGTACCCTACCGACTGAGACTCAGCTCTGCCACCCTCAAAGCAATTCACCTGTGTCTCCTCATGCACCATTCCCCGTGTGACACACACCTATTTCAAACCAAGGGCGAAGCAAGACATTCCCATGGCTTCTAAGGAAGAATGGAATTTGAATTCAATTTGTTTAGAACGTTGATGAGCATTGAAACAGAGCATTTGGATTTTCTAGAAGGGTCCAGTTGCCAGATCCTCTGTCAGTAGATCACCACCATGGAATGTGCCCCGGGCTCCAAAAGCAAGCTGTGAGCTCAACAATACCCCATCACTGTGACACAAGGCAAACGAATGATGTGCTCAAATGTGCAACCCCCCATGCTCCACATTAGACCCCTCCTTGGACTGCAGGAGGGAGACTTAAGCACCATCTGTTTGCACACCGGCAACATTCATGAAGTCCTTTCTCTCCCCTCTGGTTATCTCCTCAGTGTGTAGTTCTATGGTTCTGACAACTCACCCTCCCTCTTCCTCTCTCGTCCCCTCTTTGGTTTGTTACAAAAGAAATTTTATTATTCCTAGCCTACTTTTTGGAAAGTCTCATGTTAATTTACATATCATCATTTTTATATTTTTTTAAGAAAAGTATCATGCTCTGTTTCTTCTGCTTTTGAAATGGAATTCCGTTCACCTCTTTATTTTTTGAAAACATGTGTGTGTGTTGTGTCGGTGTGTGTAGGTATGTGCGTGTGAGCACAGGTATTATCAGAGGCCAGGAGCTGGAGCTGGAGAGGCTGGGAGCTATCCTACGGTGGGTACTGGGAATGAACTCTGGTCTTCTGCAACGCTATGTGAGCATAACTACCGAGCTTCTCCTCAGCCCCTCAAAATCTGCTTAAGCTTTTACAGGAAGATATCTTGTCCAGTTTCCCAATTTCCCACATGGATGGACAGGGAAAAGACAGCCAATACATTGGAGCTGATGAATGTGTTTCTTGTTTTCATTGGTTTCTTTTGCTTTATTTCACCTTATATTTGAGACAGGGTCTCACGTAGCCCAGGCGGGCCTCAAGCTTGCCCTGTAGCTGAAAATGACCTTGAACCCCTTCCTGCTTCTACTGCTGGGCTAGGATGACAGGCATGTACCACTGCTTCTGGTTTATGTAACCCGGGGGGGGGGGGGTCAAACCTACAGGGTTTTGTGGGAGTTAGACAAGCTCTTTACCAACCGAACCACATTCACTCACATGTTGCTTTAAAGGAAAATTCCTATAAACAAATCCATTTGACAACATCAGCTCTACTCTGCTTAGGGTCTCAAGCTCCTTGTTGAAGAGGAATCCTCCTTTGAAGAAGTTATCTCATCTCGTGTTTATTTATCTCAGTGTATATTCCCATGACTTCCCGGCTTATCATACCCAGTAAAACATTTAGGGATGTGTTAGAGAACAGAGCACACTCCCAGGGCAAACTGTGTGTGTGCCCTGGGACCCTAGTGAATTGCTGTAACATATTCCAAATGCAGCAATCAAAGGGTAGACCAGAAAAAAAAAAAAAAAAAATCACCCAGCCTGTTTTCATTCAAAGCCAGTCAGCTCGGTGTGTAAAGACCTTCCTTCATTCCAAACTCTGCCTTCTCCTCTTCCTCCTCTTCTCCTTCTTTTCCCCTCCCTCCCTCCCTCCCTTCCTTCATTTTTCCTTTGGAGTCAGGGTCTCACGTAGCCCAGGCTAGCCAAGGATGACCCTAACCTTCTGGCCCTCCAGCCTCCACCTCCAGGATGCTGGGGTTACAGATGTGCAGTGGTATGCTCGGTTTGTCCGGTGCTGGAGGTCAAACCCAAGACTTGGTGCATGCTGTGCAAGCAGTCTCCCAACTGCGCCTCATCCCCCAGCCCCGAACTCTTGGCCTTAATTCAGAGTAGATGTGCTTTTATTTCAGCAGCGTCAGCAAGTAAAGAATTGTAGAGACTGAAGAAGTATCCAGGCCCCCCCCAGCTCCTACCTTAGTGCTTCCCTCCTCTTCCATCTTCCTTACTTTCTCATCAATTTTGTCCAATTCGTTGCCTCCATTTTGTTGCCGTGGGGGGGGGGGCGATGAAAATAATTACTGTCAGTCTAGGACTTAATTTATCTTTAAAACAAATTTTTTCCTTCCGTTTTCTTTTCCAGCTCTTTTTTTTTTTTTTTTTTTTTTTTGAAACAAGGTCTCACTCTATGGCTCAGGCCAGTCTGGAATTTGTGGCAATCCTCCCATCTCAGCTTCCCTAGTGTTGGGGTTATAGGCTTGACTTTTTAGATGTTATTTATTAGTGCATATCTCTGTTGTAGGTAGTGATGAGTTTTTTTTATTTTGTGGTCTTCTATTTACATATGTGTGTTGTGTGCATGTGTATACATGCATGGTTACCTGAGCCTGTGTGTGAATGTGTGTGTGTGTGTGTGTGTGCACATGCACGTGAATGCAAGCATGTGTACCCATGTGGAGGCTGAAGGTTGATGCCAGGGACCATCCTTCATCACTCTTATTCACTGAGCCAGGGTCTCTCAATCAAACCCAGAGCTTGTCGATGTGACTAGTCTTGCTAGCCAGCTTCCTCTGTGAATCCCTTGTCTTAGGCTTCCTTGCAGTCCATTTGAAATGCCCACAGGGCACCTCCATGGGTTCTGAGGGATCCAAACGCTTGTCCTCACACTTCCACCGTGAGCGCTTTAACCACTGAGCCGTCTCCCTCATCCCATCTCTTTTCTTTCCAAAAGAGTAATCTTGAGCCTAAAACAATGGAGATGTGAAGTCCAGTTTCCCTTTAGAAACGTCAGGCTGTTTTCAGGGTGGGGATGGATGGAGGGGCGGGGTACTTTTGGCAGGAGTTAGATAGGGCCCCTGTGCTGCTGTGACCCTCAAGATTTAGACAAAGGGAGGAGAGCAATTGGCAGATTAGAGGTGCTGAGGGCTGGGAGTGACCAGCCTTGAGTCTGCAGGTGTGGGGCTCCCCAGGCAGGCTCCTGGCCACAGCTGCAGCAACTCCCAGGCAGAAGGCTGGGTCACCAAAGGGGCAATCCAGGGGAGGGGAGAGATTTGAGATAACAGGCTTCTGGCACATCCTGCTTCTGCACTCCCATCCCATCCCCACTCTCCCCTGCGCCCCATTCTCATCTCCAGAAAGCAGGCAGTGAGCTCAGTACGCCATGCATTCCTTCTCCCTCACTGGGGTCCTTACAGCGTTTGTTGTAGAATGAGGACTCCAAGAGAAACAGCCACCATCCTCATCAGACCATCTCTGCCTGCTTACAAGAGACCAGCATCGCCTGGCCTGTGGATTGTTGCTATCCCCTCAGAGGAGACAGACATCAGCCATTCCTCCCAACATTTCTACGGAACTCTGCCCTCACTGAACATGACCTTAAGTGCTGAAGTATATACGCTAGGGGAGTTCACTGGAGCAGGGTTCCATCTGTGTGGGAAGCCATCATCCAGTGCTGGCTTTCCAGCGAGACTGCTTTGGGGTCACCACATTCCTGTGGTCACCCCTCATCTGTGATCTAAGTCAACCTAATTAACTCATTGGTTCCCCAGGCTGAGCTTTGGTGGGTGCTGTAAAGGAACCTCCTCTCCCCTCTCAGTACCCCGCAGACCCACAGCCCTCCTCCTCTGCTCCATTCCCTCCCACTTCTGGCCCCACTGTTGGCATGCCCAACTGGAGCCAGTTCTCAGACTCAGCACCACTAAATCCATCTGCAAGACTCTGCCTTCCTTCTCCTCACCCGTTCGCCAACACTTGAGACACTCGAGCACCGGTCCCCCCACTATCATTCATCCTTTTCATTTTGAGCAGGAGTAGAGCATAGTAATAGCCCCTGTCTGTTGCCAAGGAAGGCATCTTTTGAGGGGAGGAGCAAAGGCTGCACTTATCTATGGATAAAAGTATTCAGAATGCAGTGGGAATTTCTTCAGGGATGCGTTCTGAGTCACAAGTGGTCAGACCTAAACACGTGCACATACAGGCAACAGTAATGGAATACAGTAATGTGTGTGTGTGTGTGTGTGTGTGTGTGTGTGTGTGTGTGTGTGGTGGCCGTTAACTATAGAAGACAAGGGTGGTGAATTTGAGAGTGGTTGGCTCCAGGGACATGGGTAGAGGTGGAGAGGGAAAGGGAGGATGGAAATGATGTAAACGTGTATACTCATAAGAAATCCTCAACAACAACAACAACAATGATAAAGCTTACTGGTGGCCAGGGATGAAGCTACAGAGGTAGAGCGCCTACATAGTATGTAGAAAGCCTCAAGTCCCATCCCCACTAGGGAAGATGGAGAAAGCAGGAGTTCAAGGTTACCCTCAGTCAAGCACTCTAGCCATGCCCACATATAATTGTGTGCACACGTGTCTAAGCATGCGTGTATGTAATTGTGCGTCTACAAGCATGAATGTGTGCCGACATGCCATGTTTACCTTTGAGTGTGTGTATGTGTGCACCTGTGTGTGTCTTTGTGGCCTCTCCATGCGTCTTCTCTCTCCCCATATAGGATGGCTCCTCCTCCTAACCTCTAAACAGTGAGCCTCTCTTTAAGGTTCCTCCCTTCCCCCTCCACATCCTGTCTTTGGTTGGTTTCATTTGTCCTCCTGCTTTTGCTGCGTCCATCTGCCCCCAGCACCCTGCTGTAGATTGAATGGGGGTGTCCTTCCCAGCTCCTAGCTGAATCAGCCCTGATGTGTAAGACTCAGGTGATGAGGGTAGCAGGCCGGGGAGTGGGCATGTGCCCTTGTACAGGAGATCCTGGCGGGCCCCCGGCATCCTGCGTCAGCCACATGTGGGAACACAGAAGGAGCTGGCTATGAAGCAGGAGGAAGTCCTTACCAGACACTGAATCTTCTAGCACTTTGACCTTGGACGCCACAGACTCTAAGGCTCCGAAAGCGCTGGTGACACGGCCCAGGGGGAGAAGGCACTTGCTGCCAAGCCTTAAAACCGAGTTTGACTCCTGGGACCCACATGGTAGAAGAGGAGAACAGATTCCCACGAGTTGTCCTCTGACCTCCACAGACACAATGGCATGCTTACCTGCCCCTCCCCCTCGTGTCAAAAAACCCCCACAAACAAACAAACAAACAAAACCACACATAAATAAATGTAATGACACCTTTTTAATAAAAATTTCAGACAGCAGGCATGTCTCTTCTATATTTATAAGGATAGGCTTGTTAGTTTGAGACAAGATTTTGTGTAGCCCAAGCTAGCCTGATACTGTGCAGCTGAGGATAACTGCGCCCCAATCCTCCTACCAGTGTGCTGGGACGAAAGGCCTGTACCACCACATACAGCTGACGAAGCTGTGGTGGATGGCTCTGTGCGTGCTAAAAGGCCCTCAGTCAACTATGCCATGTCTCCAGCCTGTAGAACGTCTTTGATCCTCACCGGCATCTTTATGTAAATGTAAAGGACCATTTACCCTGATCACACAACTGCTCACTATCTTGTCTCCCAGAGGAGCTGGGAAAGGAGTTGTCTCTGTGCCACACCTACTCTGTCCCCAGCTCTGTCCCCTCCAGGTGACATGTCTGGGTCTTGAATGTTGGTTATTAAAAGTGAGAACTGGACCAACATGGAATGAGAAGGAAGGTTCTACAGGAGGAGCTTGTTCCTGGGGGGGAAAAAAATCAAGCCCGTCTCTGAACACTAGCTGTTAGGATGTCAGTTTGGTCGAGCTGCCAAGTAAAACCCCACAGCAACTGCCCACCATGGAATTTTCCTTGATTAATGACCTACGAATGCCAGGCTGCTTTCCAAGCTCTATATACGTTGACATCCAACTCAGGAAGGGAAAGTATTTTCCCAGAAACAGTACAACATGGCCACTATTTTTCAGACGTCCGCTTCAAAACCATAAAAATATTTCATACTAGCCGTCTGTTTGTAGACCATATCCCCGGGTTGTGAGCATAACTGGGTTTTCTCTGGTATTCTGGAGGGGGGGGGCAGGGGGGAAGTGAACAGTCCTCATTTTGAGATGAGTCGAGTGCTTGTTCCCAATGCCCTTTGCAGTCCATGCGCCACACTTTTTCTGCTCAGGGTTGGCACGGCGCGGTAGCCTACTTTCAGACGTGTGTATTGAACTGCGTTCTATAAACATTGAAATAAGAAGCGAAACAAGTAGGAAAACTTTCACCCTTATCCCTCTGCCCCCCCCACCCACCCAACTTCACAAACCTCTAAATGCATGCATTCAGAGGAGCCATGTTATTTCCCCCCAATAGCTGCCTTGTGTAACAGAGAACACACCATTGTGCAAACATGGCTGCCTGGCAGAATCTATAGCCTTCCAACCTCAGACCAGACTGTCGCTCCTAAGCCTTTAATAAGTGAAAGCTTGGAGTGTTAATTGCTTGCCGAGCCTCCTAAAGAACTGGTATTCGCGGTTGGGGAATGCAGCCCAACTGGTGGAGTGCTCGCTTTGAATGCACAACGTTCTGGGTTTGATCCCCACCGCTCCATCAGCAGGGCGTGGTGCTACGGGGCTGCGATGCCTGGATGCCTGCGCTTGGGAGGCAGGGGGATCAGAAGGTCATCCTCAGCTACACATCAAGTTTGAGGCACTCTCGATAAACAACAGAAAACAGAAAGGGAGCAAAGCAACAACAACAAATGGGAAATCGTTCAAGTTTTCCAAGCAAGGGCACGGCATGATCCGGTGTTCCCCGATAAATCTGGAGCCTCTGGACAAAGCTAAGTACGGAACTGGGAGGATGACTCAGTGGTTAAAGAGCTCGTCGCAAGCCTGAGGACCAGAGTTCAGATAACTGGGATTCCAGCCTTGGAATTCCAGACAGAGGATCCCCGGAGCAAGCTGACCAGCAAGGCTAGCTGTATTGGCAAGCTCTAGGTTTGCCTGACAGACCCTGTGTCGATGAGTTCAGTTGGAAGAAAAATGGAGGATGAGTGCTGACCTCAGCTGCGGGCACCCTCATGTCCTCATGCACCCACATATGTGTACCAGCACGCAAACAACAAAACCATGCACCTACACACATGCAAACCACACTCCCATGAAAAATGACAAGAGGGAGAAAGGTGGCTACGGAGTCAGGGATAGTTAGACGGAAGAGGCCCAAGAGGGGTTGTTTGAAGGATAGACTGGAGAAATGGTGGAAACATTGATGAGACAGAGCCAGGAAGAGGTATAAATGTGTCCACAAATAAAGTTTTATTGGACTGCAATTCCGACCACTCGTAATACACTCTGCTTCCTTGCCTTCACGCTACAGTGGCAGAGTTGAATGACTGAATTCAAAACCACACAGCCCACAGAAATTAAAATATTCACTACGTGGCTTTTGACAAAGAGCCATCCCAGGCTGCAGAGTCGAACAGTCCAGAAGCCTGCACATACCTAGCTTCCAGGAAAATACTTCAGAGTCCAACAGAGCTGCCACCCCAAAGTCCTCTAAAGAGAAAATATAGGAACACCCGTTTTTTTTTTTTCTTTCATCAAGTTAAAACTCACACAACCTAAAATGTAACTATTTTCATTTGTTATATACAAATTATATACACTTATAATATATATGCATATATATATATATTTATCTTCAAATCATGTGTATTCTTTATGGAAGGATCTTCTCAAACAGATTGGCTTATTTATCCAATTACCCAGTCTTCATTTTTCTTAAAGAACCTTCAGCAATATTTTTGATTTGTTTTGTTTTATTGAGACAGGGTTTTTATCCACTGTGTTGTCCTGGCTGTCCCGGAACTCGCTCTATAGACCAGGCTGACCTGGAACTTAGAGATCCGCCTACCCCTGCCTCCCGAGTGCTCGGATTAAAGGTGTTCAGCAATTTTCAAGTATACCCTAACTCATTACTGATGATAGCCACCATGGAGTACAGTAGAAGCACCTCAGGACTTACTCTTCCAGTGGCATGGAGACTTCATACCTTTTATTCAAAGAGAATAATTTGGTGTATTGTTCAATACCGCCTCTGTCTAGCTTAAGAATGGGTCCATAACCTTTGCCCTGTTATTTATGCCCCTAAGAAACACATAAAAGCATCTATTCACACCCTCCCCCACAAGGGCGTTGAAGACCAGTCTAGCTTGGGGAAGCAGTGAGTTTTGAAGGGATACTTAAAGGAGCATGGCCAGCATCGCTGACAAGCCCACCCCAACAGAGCTGATGACTCTTGAAGCCTGTCTCCTGGGAGCTCCCTGCATACTTTTCAGGCAACTCCATTGAAAAATCTCCCTCTCTCTCAGCAATTGTTAGTATAAAGACGGGGCGGGGTCCGGAGATGCTTCTAACTTCCTGTGCTTTCTGAATCTTGTAAGTTGCACAAGATTCCTGAGCCTTGGAAGCTTCCTTAGCTCCCCGGAGCCCTTTTAAGAATCAGTGTTTCAAAGCCAGAGGCAATTTCCATAGAACACATTCAAATAGAAAACTCAAGCCTGCCGAGCAGTCGATCCCCATCCCGGCTTCCTTCCAGCCCTTGATGTTTTTCTACACACATAGGCTAGAAAGAGGTTGGGGATGGGGAAAGATGAGAGCATCGAATGCAGGGTTGAGTGGGAGAGGGAGGAGGGACCAAATGGCCGCAGGAGCACATGGACCCAGCCTACCCAGTGGCAACACAGACAGGATGACTTTACTCTTACTTCTTTCCCACCTGCTGAGGAGAAGCAGGGAAATACTGTGAAGTCAGTTAAATGAGACCAGAAGGAACTCAGGCTCTCTTGGGAAGCTCATTAAAGTTAGAGGCATGGATGAGGATCCCAATTGAGTCTGTAATAGGTTCATGGTTCAAGTGAAGCTGATGGTGTTGGACCAGGGAGCCATGTGTTGCAAACCATCTTCTGGGTGGTGGTTAGGGAACATCCCCTATCCTTCATTCTCCTCACCCAATTTCTACCTCTGCCCCCAGAAGAAAGACTTTATCTAAAATCATACTTTCTTCACGGGGCTAGAGAGGTTTTCAACCAGTGAGAAGTTGTTCTAGAACTTGAAAGCCTCACATGATGCCAAAAAATGGGTGTTAGGGGACTATAGGGATGGGTAGTGACTCCCCTTCACTCTTAGGTCTCCACATCCCTCACGTGGCCCCTACTTTGATCTGAGGCTTGTACCTGAAGCCTTGTTGTCATGGGAACTGAGTGTGGTGTGGACACAGGAGGAAGCAGTGGCAGAAAGCATCTAAAATTGGAATTTTCCAGATTTTATAGGTAAACATATGTACACTTTAAAAAAAAAAAATAAAAATCCCACCTAGTCAGTTGGTGGTGGCACATACTTTTAGTCTCTGCACTCAGGAGGCAGAGGCAGCAAGATCTCTGAGTACGAGGCCAGCCCGGACTACAGAGTGAGCTCCAGGACAGAAGAAACTCTGTCTTAAAAAACCAAACCAAACCAAACCAAACAGAACACAACAAAAACCCACCAAGTAATTGTCACATCTACCTGGTTATGGAAAGAGGATGGGAATCTGAGTGACAGACAGAAGAGCTCGTTCTTCATTGAGTGGCAGAAATCCAAAGAGTAGACAGTAGGCCCCTGTAGACTGTCACACCATGAGCTGCCCTCCTCCAGCAAGCTAATGCTTATCAACTTTAGAAACAGTCACTAAGGGGTCCAACTGGTTGTATTGGTGCATTCAGGTGGGACACACCGAAGAGGCAGAGACAGGAGGATTGTGAGTTTGAGAGCAGCTCCAACCACAACTATAAAAGTAGTTCCATGGATAAAGAGTTTGCCATGCAAATTTGAGGACCAAGGGGAGGATCCCCAACCCCATATGAAGGCTGGATGGGCTTGGCAGCCAATCCGTAATTCCAGACAGGAGAGCCTTGGGGAAAGCTGGCTAACTAGCCTAGGCAAATGGGTGAGCTCCAGAATCAGTGAGAGATCCTGACTCAAAGAATAAAGTAGAGAGTATTTGGGAAAGACACCTCCAGCCCACACACACACACACACACACACACACACACACACACACATACATACACACACACAGCTCTGCATACATGTGACCACATACCCACACAACCACACATGTACCCAAACCAAATGGATGTCTGAAGATGTATGAAAAGGATACAGTTCCAAGCCACTGCAAGGATCAAGGATGCTGACCAATGAACTCACAAGGAGGTGTGACTGGAAGATGGGAGGCGTGACCTGTAGTATCAAGGCTTGTAGCATCTTATTCCTGTGATTTATCCCCGTTGAAAATGGTGTCCTGTTCGGTTACATCTTTCTTCTTAAAAACAGACAAACAAGCAAACGAAAGACCTTGCAAATAAATAAAAACATCACACACCCAAGCCTACCATTTAAACGGCTGTGTAGTACTCCTTCATGTGACTATGCTCTTGTTTTTTTCCATATCCATTGTCTTGTTAGTAGACATTAGGCTCCACCAGCCTCTTCTCCTTGCCTTCTTGGATTTTTACTAACAGCTGGAAGTAGTATAAGAATTGTGGAAACAGAAAGTAAAATGGTGATTTTTTTTTCATGGGCTTGTGGGGCAGGTGGAGGGAATGGGGAATTATTATTTAATAAGTGCAAAAGTTTCTGGGCTTTTTTTTTTAAGCTTTTGTTTTTATTTTTAATTGTGCACGTTTTCGGGTACACAGACATGCTCTTAGGCAGCTTCAGTTCCCTCGGAGGCAGGAAGAGGGTGTGTGGCCCCCTGGAGTTGGCATTACCATTACGGGAGGTTGGGCACTGCTGAGAACCCCGCCATCCAGTCCTCTGCCGTAGTACCACATGTGTGTGTCCAACCACTGAGCCTCTTCTCCAACCCCAAGAGTCTTAGTTTCATTGTGGTGACCGTTACACAGTACGAGGAATGCGCTTGCCTTTCCCAAAGGGCACCCTTATGAGAAATGGTCAGCGGGCCAGAGGTGTAGCTATTGGGACGAGGAAGCCGGGTGATCCCCAAGCAACACCGTGAGTTCAAAGCTAGCCTGGACAGCATGAGATCTTAGTTGAGAAAAAAGATAAAGATGGCAAATTTCACTTTATTGAGAATTTTATGCAGGGAAATGATGTTTTGACTAAGCCCATTCCCTGCCCTCCAATTCCTTCTAACTTTGTGTGCTCTTTTCTTATTTTCTTTGGGGGGGGTGTTTTGTTTTGTTTTTCGAGACAGGGTTTCTCTGTGTAGCTTTGGAGCCTGTCCTGGCACTGGTTCTAGTAGACCAGGCTGGTCTCAAACTCACAGAGATCCACCTGCCTCTGGCTCCCGAGTGCTGCATTAAAGGCGTGTGCCACCACTCTCCGACTGTGCTCTTTTCTTAAACCCAGTGAGTTCACTTAGCGCTGCCTGTGTGTGCACAGATGTAGGACCAGCTACAGGACAGTCTCTGAAGAAAACTGACTCTTCTCTAGCAACTGCCATAGCCAATAGTTCCTCAGTTAGGGGTGGGACTTCAAGATGCTAAATTTTATTTTTGTGTCTCTTACTCCACCTTTTAAAACCTGAAATGCCCCACCTATGAAAATGTCTCAGTGGACAGTTAAGTCAGCCCTGTCCGAAGGGTGGAGGCAACAGGAAAGGAATGAGCATCAGCTGGGACTGTTTGAACATCTGTCTGTGTGCTCCGGAATGGTAGAGACCTCTCCCCCTCCAATGGAAGATCTGCTGTCACATTCTGCCTGACGATGTTACCACGGGACAGGGTCACTCTCATTTACTTTCTGAGCAATGTCTCAAGTCAATGATTTTGCTTTTGGGTAATTTTTTTTATTGTATTAATTAGAGGTGTGTGTGTGTGTGTGTGTGTGTGTGTGTGTGTGTGTGTGTGTGTGTGTGTTACAAGTGCTATGCTGTGCATATGGAGGTCTTTTCTTTTTTTTTTTTCTTATGAAATGTTGGCCTCAGGGATAGAACTCAGGTCTTCAGAGTTAGCAACAAGCACCCTAAAGTGACTGAGCCAGCCCAAAACCACAAGTTTTTAAAACTGGTTCTTAAATTTTTCCAATATGAGAAAATTAATAGAATCACTACCTGATAGCATCTATTTTTTTTATTGTAAAAGATTGGCTTATTTTATTTGCATAACTGCTCTGCCTGCATGTATGCCTGTGTTCTTCATCTGTCCCTACTGCCCTTGGGGGTGACAAAAGGGTGTCAGATCCCCAGAACTGGAGTTATGGATGGCTGTGATGTGGGTTTTGAAAGCTGAACCTGGATCCTTAGAAAGAGCAGAGAGTGCCCTAAACCACTGACCCATCTCTCCAGTCCCTAGCCAGTTTAGGTCTGTGTAGATGAAAACACCAAATCAGTCTTCAAGTCCTGGAGTTGGATTGTTTGATTTGACACTTTGTTTTATAAATATTTCTCCTAGTGTCTTAAAGAATTATTTATATTCATCTGAGTCAAGCACACTCACTTGGGCATTCTTCTCTGTGTACACTTGGTAAGCATATCTCTTGAAGCTACTGTGTGTGTGTGTGTGTGTGTGTGTGTGTGTGTGTGTGTGTGCTCTCTCACACACACACACACACACACACACAGGATTCAAGAATAAATAACCCCTTTTGTCTGGCCTAGTGAACTTTTATTTAAACAATCCATCCTCTGAATAAATGTAGACTTCTGTGTTCTGCAAGGCCTCTCTGTTGTTGGAGAGCTCTTGAGATGTTTGCCCAACTTGAGAAGTGGTGGGGTTGAAAACCATCTGCAAAGAAAACAGTTATGCAAACTTTGGTGTTCAGAAAGATTAGGTTGGGGACAGCGGGTGACTCAGCAGTTAAAAGTGCTGAAGACCTGAGTTGGGTCATCAGGGCCTACAGCATTTAAAGAGAGAACCGAGTCCTACCAGTCGCCTTCAGACTTTGACACGTTCGCTATGCAGGCTGGCGCGCGCGCGCGCGTGCAAACACACACACACACACACACACAGATGTGCAAAAGTAAACAGATAAAATGTAATAAAGATTAGCGTGGCTCTCAAAGTAGGCAATTCCTTATCATCATTCATCACCCTGGTGGTATGCTCTTTGTAAATATTATTGAAAGCCACACTTTTGGAGAAAGAAGGACAAAGAGAAGAGCTAGTCCTTGACAAGAGTTCTGAATGAAGTATTGCTCACTTTAGCAGGTCCCAACCAGAGCTCAAAGTCCCTGTCAGAGTCAGCAAACTTATCCAAACAAAGCTGGACTAGCTTCCATCCTTAACCATCCTCACACCTCAGTGACCTTCGGTTGTTTTTTTTTTTTTTTTTTTTTTCCTGGCTTCCATGTTTCTTATGCTTTTAATTTCCTATTTGGATGAATCTTGGTTCTTATCGCTTAAAAGAGAATGTCTTCTGCAGTTGTTTTCATTTCCTATGCCTTTATCTTCTTGGCTCTCATAATTCTTATTCTTATCTCCGTTTTGTTCAGCGGCGTTTCCATTCATTCCTGCATTCTGAAGGACTTGCAGATATTTGATGTTGAAATTTTTCTTGGACCGTAGTTATTCCTTTCTTGGCATATCAATGACTTTCAAGCATTAGGGTTTCGTTGCCCTTGTTGTAATTTTATTTACTTAATGCTTGGCTTGTTTAATGTTGAGGACACACGTATGCCGTGGTGGGAGTATGGAAGCTCAGAGAACAACTTCCAGATCTATCATTCCGTGATGTGGGTCCCAGGTACCAAACGCAAGTTCTCAGGCTTGGTGGCAAGCACCCTTACCACCTGTGCCTGGCCTGTTTGAATACTGATATGATTACTTGATTTTTTTTTTTTTTTTAAATGGAGGAGAGGGGAATGGAGAGTCAGCGGTGTGGCTTATTTGTGCTTACCTAGTATACAAGGAGCCCTGGGTTCAGTCCCCAGCATGTCACAAAACAGGGTGTGGTGATGCACACTTATCAGCCCTGTACTGCTTTCTGGGGGCTGGAAATCGGAGGCCTGAAAGTTGATGGTCTGGGCTGCTTTTTAGGAACCACGTGTCTGTATGTAGAAGAGGATGCACTCTGAAATAATACTTAAGGGTTAGTATGGTGCTACCCCAACCACAGCATTGCAGATTATCAAGTGACATCTAATTGCAAGTGCTACTTTTATACAGCTGCCACCAAAAGTAGGCTTGCTTAGAATGACATCACCGCAGCCCTTATTATCGTCCTTATTGTTGTTGTCCTGGCTTTTTAACCTCATGTGTGGAAACTCAGGACACATTTCCATGGTTTCCAGATCATGCCATAATGAGCACCTTTGTGTGGGGACAGAATTTGCAGAGTGGGTGGGAGGAACATTTCATGTTTTGGGAGAGGGCATCATGCTTATGAAGGCCACACATCAACCTCCGAGTCCCTCTGAGGGCACCCGCCACCTTCTCTTTTGAGGCGGGATCTCTCTCCTTGGACATGGAACTTGTCATGTGTGCTAGGCTGACTGGCTTGAAAGTCCTGGGCACACTTTTGTCCCCACCTCCTCAGATCTCCGATTACAAGCACAGGTCCTCACACTCAGTGGGATCTGGGGACCTGAACTCGTGTCTTGATGTTTTCGTGGCAAGCGTTTCACCATGGAGTCATTTTCTAGCTCCCTTGCTTGCCTCCCTGTTCAGTCTAGAATCTAAGCCATTCAGAATGGGTCTTCCCACCTCAACTATAGCTCTCTACAAGTACCCTCAGGGACATATGCAGAGGTGTGTTTCCCAAAGGAACTCATTGGTTTATCAAGTTGGTGGTCTTATGGTCAGGAACAGAACGGATAGCATAAATATGTCTCTGAAAGGGGATTTGTTAGGTTAGCTTACAGGGAGCAATGCAGCTCATCCAGCAATGGCTGGCTGTCTCTCGCTGGAAAGACCAAGAATCTAGTAGTTGCTCCTAGATGAAGCTGGATGTCTCAGTAGTCCCCACCTGCTGCTGAAGGCCTAGATTAGTAGTTATCAACCTTCCTAGGCCGTGGCTCTTTTATACGAGTCCTCATGTTGTGGTGACCACCCCCTACCATGAAATTATTTTTGTTGCTATTTCATAACTGTAATTTTGCTACTATTATGAATCATAAGGTAAATTTCTGTGTTTTCCAATGGTCTTAGGTGACCTTGTGAAAGGGCCATTTGACATCCCCCCAAAGGGCTCTCAACCCACAGGTTGAGGGCCACTGGTGTAGAGGATTTTGGAAGAGCTGTTAGTCTTCACTCTACAGTCAAATCTCAAAGTATTTGGTGAAGGAATGTCACAGCACAAGCGTGAATAAACTTTCTAGTGAGAGTAAGGGCAAGAAGACAGGAACAGAGTTTTCCTCCTCCCACATCGTTTTTATTTGGGCTGAGACCGGGAGGTGCCATCCAGATTTAGAGTGGGTTTCCACTTCAAATAAAGTAGTCGAGAAAAGTCCCCCACAAGAGTACCCACAGCTTGCCTTTGGGTTAATTTCAGATGCAGTCAAGCTGACAACCAAGTTTAGCCATCACAGGTGGTATCCTGATTTGGCCTGTCAGGAGTTTCCTATCTCGGGTGAGCAGACATTTGCTCACGTCTCCCCAGGAATCGTGTCAGACAACACTCACTCGCCGTATTGCCCCCTTACAAAACCTGTGTGACATGCCCATCCCCATCATTCAAATCTCTGTTTCCACCCTACAAAGAGCTCTTAACACAACCCTCTCACTCTCTACCTTACACTTACTTATTTTGACACGTCTTTATTTGTGGGGGTCTGCACACGTGCCGTGATGTATGTGTGGGGGTCAGAAGGCAACATTCATGAATGGAGTCTTCACTCCTACCACAGGGTTCCTGGGATGGGTCAGGCAGACAGGCTTGGTACCATGCAACTTTGTGCTCTAAGCCCTGGTTGGTGGGTTTGTTTATGCACCCGGAGATTCATCACCTCCACACTCCGCTTTCCCTGTTCATTTACAACCCGCCTCTCCTGTTACAAGGCGTGCTCTAAAGGGACAACGGCTCCCATTGCTACTTCCAGACAATCCGCCTTTTCTAACATGGTTCCTGGTGTGTGAATGGCATTCAGTGAACCCTCCGTGCAACAAATAAGGAATGAGATGAGATTTGCGTTCATGAACAAACTCGTCTCTCCCCCCCTTTGCTCTCTTGTTATGTTCATGTGTAGATAACGCTGTGCCACTGGAGTCCGGGGGAGATTTGTGGTTTCTGATAGCTAAACCGGGACTCAAATCAGAGAGGAATTTGGGGTCCGAAGAATGCAACCCAGTGAGTAAAGAGCTTGATGCCACACCTGATGATCTGAGCTTGATTCCCCAGAACTCACATGGTGGAAGGCAACTGACTCCCCACAGTTTGTCTTCTGACTTACACACACACACACACACACACACACACACACACACACACACACACACACGCACACCATGGAATGCACCAATACAAGCACAATGATGCTGTAAACAATGTAATAAAATATTTTCCTAAAAGCCAGTATTTGTTTTTATATTGCAACCTGTTTTTATTTGTTTTTATATTGGGCCCTGCCCAATAATCTAGTTTTGTTGCTGTTGCTGCTGTTGGTTTTTTTCAAATATTACCATTGTAGACTGCATATTCACAGGAAAGACTCCTGAGCCCATCCCCCAGCCAGGACTCTTGGTCAGGAGCTGCTCAAGAGCCCTCATCCGCAGTCATTGCAGGGGCTTGTTGCCATGGAAACTGTAGCTAGCGTTTCCATGGAGAAAGAGCTGCAGAGCCTGTAATTTTCCAGGTTCTAAAGGTGAATGTACATTTGCTCGAAAACAACTCTGTACATTTTGTACCTAGGCTGTCCTAGTTGGTAGCGACTGGCCACTCATGGCTACTGGCCACTAGGAAGCTGGCTTCTCTGGACAGAAGTGTGTCCCTATCAAAACACACACACCAAATGTTGAGGTGTTATTGAAAAACTTGTTTTTAAAACAGTCATAATTTTCCTACTGATCAACTTTATGTATGATTTCTGTTTTTAATTATTTAATTGTGTGTGTGTGTGTGTGTGTGTGTGTGTGTGTGTGTGTGTGTGTGTGTAGGGGCGTCTGTATACCTTCAGGCACATGTAGAGGTCAGAGGACAAGTTCTCCTACCATGTGGGCTCTGGGATTGAACTCATATCATCAGGCCTGGCTGCAAGCACCTTTACCCACTGAGCCATCTCCTCAACCCCTGTTGATTTTAATCAGAAGGGTTATATAGATGTCGTGCCATTATGGCTGAAGTTTTCTTCCTGTTGGATTGCACTATTATAGAATGTGTGTAGATGGACAAATGATTTTTGGCTGTATAATCTGGGGGTTTGTTTGCTTACTGTTTGTTTGTTTTTGGGACAAGGTCTCCTGTGCTCCAGCCTGGCCTCAAATTCACTACATAGTCCTCAAATTCACTACATAGTCTTTGGTAATTTTGAACTTCCCATCTTCCTACCTCTACTTTCTGAGTGCTGCTGTTACATGATTACAGGCGTGCCCCCGCCATACCTGGAGATACTGGGTATTGAACTCGGGGTTTTGTGAACGCTGGGCATGTCCTCTATCAACTGAGCTACATGCCCTCGTTTTCCTGGAACTTCTTTTTAAAGCCCTCACTAAGCTAGGTATGGTAGCACCGTCTATAATCCCAATTCCCCGGAGGTAGAGGCAGGAGGATCAAGAGTTTAGGACTATCCTTGGCTACAGAGCGATTTCCAGGACAGCCCAGAATGCATGGGGGGGGGCGGGGGCACGACTAACAATGGAGACCATAATAATAATAGATTTAATTAAATACGGTAGTCAATGGGTTTATAGGTAGCATTTTCAGTAGTTAATTAGGGGCAGTCCAGAGAAAGATCTACAAAATACTTTCTGTTGTGGATGCGGGTACTTATTAAGTATCCAGCAAGTCAAAATGAAAGAATAAGTGTTGAGTTGGCGAGGGGCAGAGCAGATCACAGTACCATGAAACCAGGCAACGGTGAATTGGAGTTCCTAGCAGGCAGCGCTCCCTGTGCTCTCAGGTGAGGCTTCCAAACAAAAGGACAAACCAGACAGCGATGACATCATCTGACCAGGCTTTTGCAAACATCCACCAGAAGCGGACTGGGGAAGTTGAGGCGGTGAGGCGGTCAGTTCCTGATTAAGCTTTCTCTGCACCACTGAGTTTTCCACGTCTGAACCACCGGTTTATCTCTTCTAACGGAGGTACTTGTACATCACCGGGTTAAGCAATAGTCACTGCCGGAAAAGGTTCACCTCCCAGCTGTCCTCCACGGGTGCAATGTGTTTACTCTGGGACTGTTTTGTTCTCTTTCGTCCTTTTTACAGAGTTGGGGGCCAGGCCATCTTCAAACAAGGGGCCCGGAAAGACACTCGCTTGGGTCTGAAACGGGAGGGGCCAACCCCAATTCCTGAGCCAGCTTCTCAGTGGACTCAAACTACGCATGACATTTACCAATATAATGTACATGACAGAAACGAACGGCTTTCTCAAGTGCAGACTCCCAAACCCCCCGTTTCTGTGTTCACTCTTCAAAAGAGCCACCTTGGCCTGTCTTTTAAAATGCTACATCACGCTGCAGCATGCAGCCGACACCGCTGCGCTTGCGCATGAGCTCTGTGTATCCGCTTCTGATTTTCCAACCTCATTCACAGTCTCATGATGTCTGCCTGCAGACAGGCAAGCCTTCTTAGTTTCTTGTTAACCTTGTGCTGGAGACAGAACAGTCGGTCAAAAGCATGCGTGTGTGTGTGTGTGTGTGTGTGTGTGTGTGTGTGTGTGTGTGTGTGTGTGTGGAGAGAGAGAGAGAGAGAGAGAGAGAGAGAGAGAGAGAGAGAGAGAGAGAGAGAGAGAGAGAGAGAAACACAGACACGGGCATACAGAGAGACACACAGAAAGAGCCTGGATGCCAGCTGCTGAAATGCTTCCCACAAACACTATGCCTTCGTCCCCCAGCCAGCTCCGTGTGCAGGGGTCTACTTCTTCCTCTGCCAACACTGCCTAATTGAGTTTCTCTCTTGCAGGACAGTGACAGTTTGTTTGTTACTGGGCATGTTTTTGTTTTGTGTAAAAGCCTGGCCTTGGGCAGTCTCAACAAGCTAGACTCTTGGCACTGTGCTGACTAGCTTTGATTGACAACTTCGCACAACCTTAAACCACCCGTGGAAGAGCCTCCGTGAGGGTTTGTCTATTTAGACTGGGTTGGCCCGTGAGAGCGCCTGAGAAGGGTTGCGTAGTTAAGTTAACGAACAGGGGAAGACCCAGCCACTGTGGGTGACACCATCCCCGAGGCAGGGGGCTCTGAACTGTGTGCGAGTGAGGCTCACAAGCAATGCACGCACGCACTGCTCTCCATCCTAGGCATGGACGAGGGGCAAACATCTGCTCCAGCCTCTGGCCACCTTGCCCTCCTCTCCCTCCTCAAGTTCCTCTTGTCACAGTAATTTTCATGGTTTTTTTTTTTTTAATTGCAGCAGCAGGAAAAGAGACCGAGACAACTCACTTTCTTCCTTCCTTATTCCCTTCCCATCCTGGCTCACAGGCCCCATACCTAGAGTTTAATAGCTGTAGGTATGGGGCCTGTGAGTGAAATCAATCATACAGAATGTCTCGTGTGTGTGTGTGTGTGTGTGTGTGTGTGTGTGTGTGTGTGTGTGTGTGTGCGCGTGACTGGCTAGTAACATTTCCAGGGTTCACCTGAACCAGGCTGTGTTAGAGCTCCCTTTTGTTTGTTCCGAGGTGTGAATAGACTGTACTTCACTCTGTCTACATGATAAAACACTCGGACTAAAGCTGCTTAGAGAAGGAATGCTTTGTTTTAGCTCACCATTCCAGGTTTCGCTTCCTCACCATGGGGACGTTGAGGCAGGAGCTGGATGAGGCTTGTCACATCCCACCCATCGCCAAGGGCAAAAGCAATAAAGTAATGCATGATGCTAGGGCTTAGCCCCCTTTTCGTTCACCCCAGGACCCAGCCCAAGGAATGTGGAGCATTCAGAGTGGGTCATCCCACTCGGTCCAGTTGAGGAAAATCCTGCACCAGCATGCCCACGGGCCAACCTGATCCAGGAGGTCCCTGATTGAGCGAGCCTCTCTTCTAGATTCTAGATTGTATCAAGCTGAAACGTAGAAATGGCCATGTCGCCATGCACCCATAGACACTCCGTCGGCCTCCATGTTCAGGAGTCATACGTAGGTTGTAGGGACCAGAGAGACAGCTCAACCTTAACCCACAGCCACGCAAGCCTGATGGCCTAAGTTCAAGCTTCAGAATCCACGTGAATATGGAAAGAGAACCAACTCCACACAAGTTTTCTTCTGACCTTCACATGTGGCATGCACATGGGCGAACACACACACACACACACACACACACACACACACACACACTATTTATAAATAAAATATATGTGAAACAACAAGTCAGTTAGAAAATCCGCTCCTGATTCTCAAAAGTCATACGTTTTTCTCTTTCAGAAATCCTCCCTTTAATTCCTGAAGGACTTACTATTTTGAATTTAACACTTTAATTGAGAAGGTCTTGCATGTGTACAATGCATTTTGATTATATTCACCTTTCGCCCTTCCCTCTTAACTCCTCCCAGAACTACTCCCCTCTCCCAATCTCTTGTCCCCCTTTTCTTGAGTTTGTGCTGCCCATATACTCAAAGGTGTAGGGCCATCCACTGGAACATGGCCAAGCGAAGGATTCTTCCCATTAGCCATGAGTTTATTTAGCTTTTGGACCCACTTACACTGTTAGGGAATGTATTCTTTGTTTTTGTTTTTGTTTTTGGAGACAGGGTTATTCTGTGTGGCACTTGCTGTCTTGGAACTCACTCTGTAGATCAGGCTGACCTCAAACTCAGGTATCAGCCTGCCTCTGCATCCTGAGTGCTGGAATTAAAGGTGTGTCCCACTTCTGCCCAACAATAGAACTCTTTGGATTACCCAGTGAGACAGTTTCGCCACGTAGGCTATTCATTCCTGTTCACGACACAAACTTTCATGCTCTAAACTTTTTGGATTTTTATGTAATCACAGTGACTGTCCCTTTGTGTTTCTTAATTTGTGGATTTTTCTTGAACAAGGCATTCTCCTCCTCATGGCTATGCCAATCTTCTTCTCCAGTATTACATGTTGCTAGACTCAAGAGAGAGCCTGGACAAAAATGCTCACCACGCCCTCAGAAACTCCAGTCTTCGTTAAGACACTGGTTCCATTTAGGGAAGGGGTTGGGCCAGGTCTGTCTGAATTGTGACCCCGCTGATCAGGAGCTTGAAAGTTCCTAATTGGAAACTTGTGCTCTTCAAAAAAGAGAGTCTTTGGACGTTATTTCCTGGCCCCCGTCAACAGATTGTACTTAGTTCATGGACTCACCGTGGTTCATTTAGCTTGGCACTCGGCAATAAACCAAGCAATACATACATCTTTCCCCAGCAGGAAGCGGCTGGGTTTCTTGGAAGTATCTCAATTGGCCTCTGTTGGGAAGACAAGCATTTCCAAACCATAAAAGCAGTCAGGGCTACCAGATATATCCTTCCATGTCTGTCTTCTTTAACTTTTCAATTCGTTTTCTTTTCAAGGGGGGAGCGGTTGGTACGTGGGTAGGGGTGAAGCCACGGCTGCCTCACTTTCTGATGCCCCTGTCCCAGAGCTGGGGCAATCCCACGCTTTCCCACACACTCCGAGTGCCTCCACACCGTCACTTTCAGACTCAGGGCGTGCTTCACAAACTCAGAATACATGCCGAGCTGAAACCAGAGCTGGGCAGATGAGAAGAATTATAGCTCCGCGTCTCTGTATTCTTTCTGTCTGTCTCACAGATCTACGCACATATACTCAAAGCAATCGTTTGCATTCCCTCCTACAGGTAGCATATGCAGGATTCAAAACACAGTTATCGATGCATCCCAAAGGAAGACCCTGAGGCAGCCCCCCTCTCCCCAGAAAAGAGCCCACCCTCATTCTCCACACTTGCACAGCAAAAAGAACTGTTGGGGTGATTTAAGCAGAGAAGTCAGCCACAATTACCGCTGGGACCTGTTGCTCCCAGTAGGGTCAGGGAATCATCTATATTCATGAATTTATATTCATGAGCATATGCGTGTGTAAATGAGCCTGTGGGATGGAGGTGTGTGTGTGCGCAGGGAGTGAGATAACCACTGTTCCTCTAAATATGTATGCTTATTCCCCGTAGACTATTGCTGCCTCCAGCCTGGGTGAGGACATTTCTGTTTGCAGCAGAGACTCAGAACTGGTCACAGCCCTGAGAATGAGGGAACTGTTGGGTTCTTGGCCCTCAATGGAACAGCTATGTAACCTACCCCAAGGCCTAAGGAATACTGCAGAGGAGAGGTTGGGAACACTTTAGGATTCAGAGGGTGAGGATGAGGGCCGTGAGAATGTCAGGAGCACATAGCAGCCGTGGCCACCTTACAAATAAAAAAGCACTGTCCAGAAAGATGGGGGCAGGAGTGGGAAGGGGGCGTCAGAGTGAGTAATGAAGGTGAACGAGAACGCTGAAATGTACAAAACCGTCAGGAACAACTAGAAAGCAAAAGCATCGCTTGGGAACCTGTTAGGAATGCAGATTCTTGGCCGACTGCGGCGGGTGGCATATGCCTTTAATCCCAGTGCTTGGAAAGCAGAGGCAGTGCTTGGATTTCTGAGTTTGAGGCCAGCCTGGTCAACATAAGAAGTTCCAGGCCACGGTTACATAATGAAATGAGAGAGAGAGAAGGAGCAGATTTGCAGATTCTTGGACTCCATGGAAACATTTCATTAGAAACTCTTACAGCAATGGTTCTCAACCTGGGGGTCAAGATCCCCACAGAGTCACGTATTAGGTATTTATAAATAACTGTATGGTGGGGGTCACCACAACACGAGGAATGCTATTAAAGGGTCACAGCTTTAGGGAAGGTTGAGAACCACTGTCTTAGCAGCTCTCCTGTACATGATGTGTGTCCTTAGTGCTTAGCTCCCTAATTCCTCCTCCTACACTGACAATGGCATGAAGGTACCTGTTCCAAACAAGAGCCTTGGGTAAACTTAGGTTGGTGGGGTGGGGTGCAGTGAGGGTGGGGGACAGTGGGCTTGAGCCTGTCACCATACTGCCCCCCCACCTCTGCACCAAAACATCTAATCATTAGGAACACTCTGTCCTCCCTCGGTTACCTGCCGTGGGTGATGGATGCAATCTCAAGCTGTTGTCATGGAAACCTCAGCTCAGGAGCGATGGAGAGGGGCCCCGGAGGAAAGAGCTTCAGAGCATGGAATTTTCCAAGCTCTGAGAAATAAATAAATAAATACGCACAGTTTTCACATAAGCTCCCAGCTTGGTGTATACACCCCACCTTCAATTTTAATAAAACGTTCCCGTTGCAGAGAAGATTGCTATGGAGTCTCAGGGAGAAAAATGATTATTTTGTTTTCTGTACCACTTCAATTTTTCCCCCCCTATGGATCTCAAGAGAAGCAATTGACAGTTGGGGAAATGGGGAAGGGAAGGGACGGGGACTCTTCTAGAAGGTGGGAGGGGCAAGGACGGCAAGCTGAGTGGTCACAGACGATGCTGGTTGTTGGTGTGTAGGGTCGGAGGACCGTGGCAGTTTGTTGCTTCCACGGCTGTGATAAAACACTGACAGAAAGCAACACAGACGAGAAATTCTGGACCCACAATTGCGGGTTAGAGCCCATCATCAGGCGAGGAAGTGAAGGCAGCGGGAATTTGGAACAGCTAGTCTTGTCACACCCACAGTCAAGAGCACAGAGAAATGGGTGCATGCGTGCTGGTGCTCAGCTAGCTTCCTCTACTTCTTACATGGCCCCGGGCCCCCAATCAGAGAGTGGTACCACCCACATTAAAGACCTCCAACATTAACGTAAACAAGAGAGTCCTCGCAGACGTGCCCCGCGGGCCGATCTGATCTAGACAGTTCCTCACAGGCTGTCTCACTGTCAAGGTCCATCCGTGTCCACGACATGACGCCATTCTCTCTTCTGAAGTCCACTGGGAATGACGGGGTGTGCTCATGTCGCCATCTCGGCTCACAGGCTGGGTGATTTGTCAACAGTGGAGATGGATTTCTCACGGGCTGTGAGGCCAAGCTGAAGATGCCAGCATACTCAGCCTCTGCTGAGGGGTGCTATCGTCACCTTGTGCCCATTTTTATTCATTTAAAATTTTTTTTTTTTTTTTTTTTGGAGCGGTGCGGTGGTGGCACACTCTGTTAATCCCAACACTAGACCTATCTTTTTTCCAACTTATAGATCTCCCCAGCCCCTAAAACTACATTGTTAATTAATAGATACCTACTAATTGTATATACTTGAGAGACTATATACTTCAACGCCTGTACGTGATCAGGGCGATCAATCAATTACTGTGTCTATTGCCTAGGATTGGGTCTGTTTTATAGAGACATTCATTCTTTCCTTTTTTTTGTTTTTTAATTGTCTGTTTTCCCTGTGTGTTCATATGTACTTGTGCATACAGCACGCTCGGAGGCCAGAAAAGGACACCAGATCCCTGCAGACACACAAAACTTGTGCTGGGAACTTAACTGAAGTCTTCCGCAAGAGCACTCAGCACTCTTAACCACTGGTCCCTTATGTTAGTTACGTAAGGCATGTTTGACTGTCATACCTATTCATCCGCCATCGACCTGACCTGCGTCGGCCACTGAGGTCTAATTTATATGAAGGCTTCCCCGACACATGAAATCCCCAGTTTTCGTGAAATCAAATTCATATGTTTCTTACTTTATGTTTACCACCCTTCCTGCCGGGTACAGTAAGCCGTTCTTTCTTTCCCTTTGTTGTTTAGTGGTAGATTATTTGCTCATCATGTATGTGCCTCAGGTTGTGTGTTTGCTTGACGCGTGTGTGTGGGCACACGTGTGGAGGTAAGAAGACAGCTTTGGAGAACTGACTCCCTCCTTCCATCTTTGCATGAGTTCCAGAAAATGAGCTCAGATCATCCGCATATTCAGCAAGAGTTCTAACCACTGAGCAAGACTAACCTTAGTATGGATGGAGGAAAATTCTCTTCTATTTTTCCTTTGTGAATTTGAAGAGGAGGCCATGAGACTATTCTCTTTGTCCCAAGGCAAAACTCCCAGATGAAATGCCAGGCAATAGCCACAGACACTCCCCTTTATCCAGAGCCTATTCTATAACAAGTGTCCAAAGCTGTGTCACCAGCAGACTTGGGGCTTATCACATAAAATAGTTATTAAAGTTAATCCCACTCATTTCTTCTAATACCAACTTAAAATACAGACTAGCAGAGACCCACAGAAACTAGGAATGTCTATCAGAAAATCTTAAGAGAGTTGAGATACAGGTCACGCAGTAAGAGTGTTTGCTAGCCCAGGGTTCCATTCCCAGCCCTCAGTAAACTGGGTGTGATGGTGAGCGCCTGTGATTCCAGCACTTGGGAACTGGAGGCTGAAGGATCAGCAATTCAAGTTCATCTACAAGTACGTAGCATGTTCGAAGGCCGGGCTGGGTTACACGCAACCCTTGTCTCAAAAGAAAAACAACAACAACAACAACAACAAAGAAACGTGAAATAATACACACAGGCTTGCATTATAAATCCCACCAGACACGGGTTACTCTTGGGTTCTTCAAGAAGACATCTGGTAGTGTGGGGAAGACTTGAGCCTAACCTAAATAAATAGAAAAGGAATTTCTGTGGTAGAAGCCTCTCTGACAGGAGACTCTCAGTCTTTCAGAAACAGTTTCAATGTCAACATACGGTCCAGGTGCCAGATAAAACTTTGCTTCAACAACCCACCTCGGAATTTTTTTCCCTGATTAATGAGCTAAGTCATGGACTGAAATCCAAGCAATATATACATGCTGCTGTCCAGCTCAGGAAAAGACTGGCTTTCTCGGAAAGAGTACAACCGAGCCAGTGTTCTGGGCGTCTCTGTTTCCAGGCCATAAAAACATATTTTTTTAAATTTCTATTTATTATTATTAGTGCGTGTGTGTCTGTGTGTGAGTGCACACAGATGCACACACACACCATGGCACATGTGTGAGAGGTCAGAGGACAACTTTGAGGAGTTGGTTCTTTCTTTCCACCTTGTTGAGGCAGGGTCCTTTTGAGAGAACCCCACACTTCTTTATTCCTGCAACACACACACACACACACACACACACACACACACACACACACACACACACACACTGACCCCACCTCCAAGCACCCAGCACATAGCTTAAGTCACATGAGCACACACACAGAAGCCAGAAGAAAGTGCCAACATCTTTTTAGAAATGACAGTCTAGCCTCGTCCAAGCGTTGGGAAAAAATACTCTGCTAAGGAAGGCAAAGGGACAGTGTGGAGTGCAGAGTGGCGCCGTCGAGTCTGTCTTCTTGTTTGTGGCACTCTGTAGACTTCTGGCTCCATATCTCCACCTCCTATTTCTCTCTAAGAGCTCTGGGATTACCGATGTGTGTTACCACATTCAGCTTTATTATATGGATTCCGCATCTTGAACTCAAGTCATCAGGCTTGTGCAGCAAGCACGTTTACCACACCAAGGGCTCTTGCCAGCCCCCCAAACCATAAAACGATTAAGCTCCGGGAACTCGACTCTTAACCACTGAGCCATCTCTTCAGCCCCAGCCCTTGGTTTTGGAGGCAGGATTTCACTGCATGGCTTAGGCTGGCCTCGACTGTAAAAGATCCTGCTGGTCTACCTCCAAGTGCTCATTAGAGGTGGGGACAGCACCATGCCCAGCCACCATCCAACTTAGTTTTTAAAGATTTTATTTTAAATATGTTTATCTGTGTATATGGAGCTGCCTGGGTGTTTGTACACATGCCCATGTGGGTGCACAAAGAGCCTGGAAGTGGGCATCAGATCCGTTGGAGCTGTAGTTAGAGGTGTGTTGTGAGCTGCCCGATATGGGTGCTGGGTACCAAATTTCAGTCCTCGTGATTGAATAGCACATGCTCTTTAACCCCTGAGCCACCTCTCCAGTCTCCCATGTATCTTAAAATAAACAGACAAACTGCTCATGATGGTACACACCTTTAAGAATCAAGCACAAGCACATCTCTGAGTCTGAGGCCTGGCTGGTTTAAATAGCAAGTTCCAGACCAGCAAAGGCTAGTCCTGAGACCCTGTTTCAACAACCAAAACACAACACAACAACAAAACCCTGACAAAAACAACCAAAGAGAAAAATGGGGTTTATTTTGCTTCACAGTTCAAGGGCACAGACCGTTATGGTAGGGAAGTTACAACTTTGGGAGCTGATGTGTTTTACACAGATGTTGGACTCTGGACCCCATGCCCGGGCAGGCAGTTTACTAACTGAAGCTCCACAATGAATCTCAAAAACAGAACAAAGCATTATCAAATGTATGTGTGTGCTTGTGAGAACACACGTATGCATGCTTATAGTCAGTATTTACTGGCCAGCTAAGAATGTCATAACAAAGTATCCCAGACAACAGCTCACATGATGGAAATGTCCTCACAGGACTGGAGGTTGAAGTCCGAGGCCAGGCAGGAGCAGGGCTGGTCCCCTCTGAGGCCCCTCTCCTCAGCTGGCTGCCCTCTCCCCGTGTCCTCACACGGACTTTCCTCTGTGTGTCTTGTCTCTAAATTCCCTCTTTTCTTATGAAACCACCAGCCCTATTGGGTTGGGGCCCAGCCTTACGACTCCGTTTGACCTCAATTACCTCCTTCAAGATCCTCACATCCAGACATATTCTGAGGCAGGGGACTTCAGAAACGCAACATGTGATTTTGGTGTGGTGAGGGTGGAGGTGGACGTGGGGAGGCAGGGGGAGATATGAAGGGTGGGTATAATTCAACCCACAACGGCTCTCTGTGTCTCTGGTCGTGCCCAGACTGATTTTGGAACGCTTGCCGTTTCTCCATAAGGAATTCAGTCGGCAGCTCTTTTTTTTTTTTTCTGAAGTAAATGAAGGATGTGGAATGGTGGGGTCGTATAGCAGGGTAGAGACCTCCTAAGAAGAGGAAGGAGCCTCGGCTTGGCTCTGGGAAGGAAAAATGTTCTGACATTTCACTGATCCAGTGGAAAAAACGGAACGCCCAACCTCTGTTCAGATCTGTCTCTGTGCTTCTCATTAATTCCCTAGAAAGACCTTCTGGAAGTCAAGCTGCTAGGTCAAAGGGGACAAAAGGGTCCCATGATTTGCTTGGATTAGTGAATTCTATCCGGTCAGGAGGCCCAGCCTTAATCCCTGTTTATTTGTTGTTGAGTTTCCACGTGGCCACTTTTAATGAACAAGCAAATGAACTTTTTTTTCTTTTTCTTTTTTTTGCTGCTTAAAAGGTGACACGAGACATACCTTTTCAGCTAATTACCTTGTGCTTTCACTCATGAGAACATTTCTGTTAGTTCAGGGGTGGTGGTACACTCCCATAATCCCAGCACTCAGGGGGGTGGAGGCGGGAGGATCAGGAATTCAAGGTTATCCCGGTTCTGTAGTGAGTTCCAGGCTAACCTGGAACTGGATGCTGATGGGTTTCTGTGTCTGGACAGTACAACCATCCGGCAGAAATGACTATGTTCTTTTTTCAATTCTTTTTTTATTTTTTTCTTTATGTTTGGTGATTTCATACACGTGTCCCATTAAATGTGATCCTGTCTACCACCCCACACACTCCCCAAATCCCATCCGATGCACTCACTTCTCAACTTTAAGACTTTTTCTTAATAACCCACTAACTCCAGTCAGTGGTACCCATATGTGCATGATGTGGGAAGCCAGGAGTGTTCACGTCTTCAAAAAGGGAGGCTTTCTCCCTCCCACACAGCAACTATCTATTGCTAATAGTAAGGGGTGGCTCCTGGAGAACATCCACCCCACATATGCTGGGATTTTGGCTGGCTTGACTCTGTGCAGGTCTCCTGTAAGCTAACCACAGTGGCTGAGTTCATGAGTGCGATGGCTTTGTCAAACCTAGAAGACAGCACCCCAAGGTGTTCCTCCCCCATCCTCTCTCTCTCTCTCTTAACATTCTTTCTGTTGCTGGAATAAAACGCCCTGGCCAAAAGTAGTAAATAAATAAATAAATAACTTATGGAGAAAGAGATTAGAATTCCAGATCACAGTTCATCATTGTGGGGACACCACAGTGGCAAGAGCTTGAGACAGCCAGTCACTCACGTCACGTCACATTCACAGTCAAGGGTAGAGAGGGGTGAATCATGCAACACTCGTCCGCCTGTTTGGTACCTGACCCTAAAGCACTGGCTGGGATAGACAGTGACACTAGGTAAGAGCTCAGTGAAAACGATATTGGGGATGAGGACTCTCTGTTCATAAATTTGAATATGAAAGACATTCTCCCGGGAGTATATTCCTACCTCTTTAGGATCTATAAGCTATTAATGCTTGCTGGTGGGGATGGGAAGACATTTTCCTCAGTGGTGTTGTGGTCAGTAGCAAGGTGCCCACACTCCTGTAAACAGCCCTCCATCTGTGTTTGTATAAGCAATGCTAATTGGACTCATTGCATCCACACACACACACACACACACACACACACACACACACACACACACACACACACACAGATAGACAAACAGACATGAAACCCAGAAGAACTGAGAAGAGAACGGAGATCAGTGGGAAAAAAAGAAGAGGACAAGTAAGAAGAACACATCATACGTGTAAGAAAATGTCCTAATGAAACCTATTCTCGTGTGTAATTAATATATGCTAATGAAATAGAAGCTAAGGCTAACACGTCCAGGAGAGAAACGAAGCAGACACAGGGCATACTGGTTAGAAAGATGAAGTCTTTGGGGACACCCTCAGATAAGCCTTGTTCACACCAGTCTCCTTCCCCCCCCCCCCCGCCCATGTTCCCAATCTTTGTTTTCCTATAAAGACATGTGTGTGGAGTGCACGTGTAAGCGCATTTGTGTGTGCGTATTTGTGTGCAGACCTGTGGGTAGGTCGCCACGCCCATCCAGCATGTATGTAAGTTCTGGGGATCCGAGCTCTGGGGATGTGGGGAATGTAAGCTCTGGTCCTGATGCTCACGAAGCAAACACCTTACCCTCTAAGCTCCGTTCTCCATCTTTAATGCAGTTCTCAGTGTGCAAGGATGTGGTTGAGCAGGGACCAAACAGCACCTATGACTCTGCATGTCTTACACGCCCTGAGGGGGAAAGCCCTTTGATTTGTTAACTTCCTGGGACACTGTCAGTTTCACGGAGGCCCCTGACAGCCCTCAGTCCTAGGCGAGTCAGGGCAGTGGGTCACCCTGCTGGGTGGTGCTGAGGGCCTGACCTCCCCTTTAGGAGTGAATTCCTGAAGGAAGTTGGCCTGGTAGAGACAGGAGCTCAGCACAGAGCGACTGTTTACCGCTTTGCCCTGCTTGGCTGAACTTCCTTCCTGACGGACACCGAATTCACTCCTTCGCGTGTAGGGACACACTCGGATTCTCTCCAGCTGGACAGTGGCTGCCTGTTTCCAGACATGTTGCCACACAACCTTTGTGTCAGGTCAGGACTTGAAGACGCCTGGACTTGTGTGAACTTGTTTACTGTCTCAGCGCTGCCTGAGGCAGAGCCTCTGGAAGCTCTCTGTCCACTCCTGAGAAATCACTGCCCATTAGCCATCCGAACTCTTCTTTTATTAAGGAAGTTTGAGTTGACTTCTTTATGTATTTATGCGTGTGAGAGAGAGCGTGTGTGTGTGTGTGTGTGTGTGTGTGTGTGTGTGTGTGTGTGTGTGTGTGTGTGTGTGGTTGCAGCACACACACAGGGATGTCAGAGGACACTCTGCAAGAGTTGACTCGATCCTTCCATTCTCTTGGTGCTGAGACTGACTCAGGCCATCAGGCTCGGTGACAAATGCCTTTATCCACTGAGCCATCTCACTGTCTCCTCCATTAATGTCAGGCCCCAGGTCCTTCTGCAGGCACCACAGCATTGTCAGCTGCCCCCAAGGAGGTGGAATGAGTAGTCAGTGATGAGGAAGTGTAGTGTGGAGCGGGGCGTGGTGGCACAGCTGTAACCCAGGCACTCAGGAGGCTGGCCAGGAGGAATGCCAACAGTTTGAGCCAGCCTCAGCACATAATGAGTTCTAAGCCAGCCTGTGCTACAAATGAGACTTAGTCTCAAAAGGAAAAGAAAACAACACACACACACACACACACACACACACACACACACTCAAAACTCAAAACAAAACTGACTAATAAGGGAAAGAACGTGGTCAAAATGTGTGAAAAAGAAAAATTTAAAAATATAAACAAAAAGAAGGTAAGCATGACAAAGCAAAATAAAACTTCAAAAATAATGGAGGTATGTCTATAATCTGAGCACCGGAGAGCCAGAGGTAGGAAGATCAGGAGGTCAAGGCCATCCTCGGGTACATAGCAGTTTTAGGCCAGCCTGGACAACACCAGACCTAAAGCTGAAAATTAAAAATCCACATAATGGGAAGCATCTTACTAAAGTCATGATAGAAAGCAGCTAATATTCTGTTTATACTTAAAACATGGAAACACACACACACAATGAGTAAGAAGCTGGAGAAGAGCCTGGGGAGTGCCTCAGAGCACACGGGCTCTTGCCACCAAGCCTGATGAGCTAAATTTGATCCTTAAGACCCAGGCAGGAGGAGAGAATCGATTCCCCAAAGTTGTCATGTGACTACCATGCATGGGTACGCACTCACACGCGCACGCACGCACACACACACATAGTGCAAATAAATAGATAAGACATTTTAATTTGAGTACTTAAAAGTATTACTGTGTTTGTTCATGTTCATGTGTGTGAGTGTAGGTGAATGTGCGCATACATTGTGCACATACGTGTGTGAAGGTCCGGGGTTAGCATCAGCAGTTATTAACTGTTGCCTTCCCATACCACCTTATTATTTTTTGCATGTATGTGTGTGTTCTCGTGTGTGCATGTTCCCACGCGTGTGCAAATATGTGTGTGAGCGTGCAGAGGCCAGATGCTAATGCTGGGTGTCTTCGATAGTCCTCCACATCATCTATTCCTTATACCAAGAAGGGTGGAGCCACTTAATGTCTCTTGACAGAATAACAGATAAGCCTTGGTGCCAGTGATACCACATGTACCAGTAAGCTCATCATAAGTCAAGGATACAAGAGATGCAGCTAACTCACTGAGCATATCACTTAGCGTCACACCATGCTGTGCAGCACCAACTGCTCCCTGTAATGATTGAGGAAGTGTGGGTTGATTCCCTACCCAGCACCACAGGAGAATATGGTCAGGCATATTGCTAGCTGCCGGAAGAATTCCTTCCCTGGAGAGATGTACATTTTGTACCATCTACCCTCGCCTCAAAAGGTCACAATGACCAAGGACCACCAAAGTTCACCCCCATGGAACCAACAAGGTTCTCAGTCTCACCTACAGAATACTGGTGATCCCCGAAGCGGCCATGCTGGAAAGTGACCTCCCCCCCCAGAGTATTTATACTCAAGAAGGCTGCACGTAGCCAGGGTAGAAATGCACACTAAAGTCCGGGAGGACCGATGGAGTGTCCGGTGAAGGTCGAGTGACTCCCCACTGTCTCCTCTCTGAGGAATGGCAATAGTCCACAGGCCCAGTTGTGACATCTGTTGCAAGAAGGAACAGCTAGCTGACCAATATGGCGGCAATCCTGCTCAGAGGATAGAAAGCAAGAAAGGTACAAGCTCAAAGCTTGAAGCGCAGTTCCCACTGTGTGTCCATTTTGTACCTTCGGAAGGTGGTGGTGGTTGTTGTTTTTTTTTTTAAGTATTATAAACAAAGCCACTGTCAATCTGGAGCTGTGTGCACGTTTATACAGAGAACCACAATTTAGCAAATCAAAGACCAATAATTGTAGATGCCTGTATGAATGGATCTCAGGCCATCAACTGAGTGAGCTTCATTGCCTAGAAGCAGACCCTGGCAGCCCACATTCTGCCTCCACATTGGCATCCTTGCATGGAAATGGCTTCTTTAAGAGTGTTCGACTTTGTGTTGTTACTCTAGCAAAGCAGTCTACAAAAAAGGCAGGCATGAATGCAGCTGATGTCGGTATGCATTTGGTGCATACCGGGTGTGATGTTGGCTAGTGCTTGTTGTCATAGCTGAGGCAGGAAGATTTTGAGTTCAAGGTCAACTTTGGATACGCAACGAGACCCTGCCTAAAAATAAAAGAGAGGTTGACAGCATATGTCTCTGTCCTGTAAAGGGGAGAAACATTGCCCAGGGCATCTGGAGACTGGAGACATTTGTTGGTTTGTTCATAATAAGGTCTCAGGTAACAAAGGCTAGCCTTGAACCTCCTCTGTAGCTGATGATGGCCTTGAACTCCTTATTCTCCTGCCTCCACTCCCTGAGTGCTAAGATTACACATGTACAGGACCACATCCAATGTATGTGGTACCGGGTCTCTAGTTGTGTATCCAAAGATGACCTTGAACTCCTACATGGTAGGCAAGCACTCTCCACATCCCTACTCCTTCTTTCAACACTTAGTATGCGCCAAAGGTACACTTGGCTGACATTTTGACAACCACTCATCCATTTCCCAAGCCTTCCCTCCCCTCCATGCACCTCCCAATCCCCCAAGATCTCGCTCGAATATATCAGAGCCTGGAAAATTCCAGTCCAGAGGCCCACTCACTCTGTAGTCTCTCCCTTTCCTCTGGACCAGCTCCTGTTTCCATGGCAACAGCCTGAGCCCTTTTCAGTTCCCTGGACCAGGTAATTGTTCTGAGAAAAAGAGAGAGAGAGAGAGAGAGAGAGAGAGAGAGAGAGAGAGAGAGAGAAAATCAAACAGGCTATGTGGGTGTGGGGAAGGTTTCAACCTGTGACTATAGCCCAGGTCTATATGTGACTTCTTAGACTCTTCATGGACATCTCTGAGTGACAGTTTTGCAAGAGATCTTACATAGATCCCCCCCACCCCAGGACCAACTGAGCTTAGGCAGACCGCAATTAAAACTCATGCAGCTTGTATGTGTGAAGTCAATGCACACCCCCCCCCCGCCATTTTCCTTAGCATCCCAAACCTTTGAGTTTTCCTCATGCAGAATCCAGACTGGACACGTGTGAAGAAATACCTGCCCTAAGTATAAAATCTCAACAGCTGTCTGCTTCTGCTTCTTTTTTAACCTTTTTTTTTTTTTTTTTTTGAGGCAAGGTCTCCTGTAACCCAGGCTGGATTCAAACTTGTATGTGGTAGAGGATGAGCTTGAACTTCCTCATCTGCCTGCTTCTACCTCCTGAGTGCTGAGATTACCCATGTATGCCATCATGCCCACTTCACGTGGTGCTGAGGCTGAACCCAAGGCTTCATGTTAGACATCCATTCTACCAACTGAGCTACATCTGCAGGCTGCAAAACTTAACTCTTTTTCTTTTTACAGTCTATTCTTCATTGTGTGTATGTGCAGGTCTGTGTGCATGCAAGAGCGTCTATGCCTTTGGAGGCCACAGGTGTTGGATCCACCAGGAGCTGGAGTTATAAGTGAGACCAAAAAAAAAAAAAAAAAAAAAAAAAAAATCTAAATTCAGAAAGGAAGATACGGCAAGTGGACTTTAGACTTATATATATTTAAGACATAAAAGTAGAGGGAAAAATAATAATGGAGGGAGGGTGGAATCAGCCAGAGGGGGAGGAAAAATGAGAGACTATGCTGAAGGGGTGAATATGAGCAGTGCACATGTTACACATATGTGAAAGTGTTTCTAAAACACACTAGTTTGTCAGTAATTCAATAGAAATAATACAACAGAGGGGTGCAACGGGGCCTGCCTTGAAGCTGTATTTTTTCAATGTGACTTGATTTAGCTCATACTGTCTTTTGTAAAACAAAATATATGTATAGGTATAGATATAGAGATAGATAGATATAGAGATAGATAGACATAGAAATAGATAGATATAGAGATAGATACATAGATATAGAGATAGATAGATAGATAGATAGATAGATAGATAGATAGATAGATAGATAGATAGATATCATAGAGCAAGATGGCTCTTAGGGTAAAGGTGGTTGCTGCAAAGTCTAACAAACTATGTTCAATTCCTGGGAGCTACTCAGTGGTAGGAGAGAAGTGCCCTCTGCCCTCCACATGAGTGCCTCTCTATATAGACACACATAAATACATACAGAAATAATTAGCAAACACATATATAATCCACACAAAGTTGCATGAGTTGGGAGAGCAGGGTAGCAGTGGGACCAGGGAGGTTCCTGAAGCTCACTGGCCAGACAGTCTATCTGAATCAATGAACTCCATGATCATTAAGAGACACTGTATCAAAAATCAATAATCAATGAGGTGGAGAGTCCTAACATCAACCTATGGCCTCAATATGCACACACACACACACACACACACACACACACACACACACACACACACGCTCACAAGCACCTACAGGTGTGTGCACACACATTCACACCTGAACACGTAGACAGTACATGCACACGCAAACGTGAATATGCAGAAAATGCGGCCCTAAGGAAATCTATGTCTAATTGTCTTTGACCTCTCTCTTGACTTTCCAGTTATTCTAGGACACAGGCCAATAAGCACATCTGAAATCATAACAATACTTATTTTTGTGTGTGCTTTTGGCCAGACTGCGTGGCATTGCTGTTTGATCAAATGCTAAGCTACATGTCGCTGTGATGGTTTTGCAAATGGCATTGGCATCTATAAAACTGTTGACTTCCAATAAGGGTCACCTTCTGGTGGTGGATTTAAACACAGAAATCCTGCCGGAATTTCAATCCTGCCGGCTTGCCCTTCAAGCTCACTGGCCTCCATAATCCCATGAGTCAGTTCCTTACAATGAAAAATCAGCCCTCCCACTCTCTGCCTATCTGTCCTTTTGTCTTGTTCTGTTTGTCTTTGTCTTTCCCCCCCCCCACTCTCTCTCTCTCTCTCTCTCTCTCTCCTCTTTGTTCTCTGTCCTCTGACCTCTACACACATATCATACATACGCACATATACAAAATGTATATTTAAAAACGTTTTAAACGAGAACACCATTCTTGCGAAGATTTTTACAGCCCAAAGGCATCAGCCCCTTACTGGATGAAGAAACAACTGTTCTCCAGGCGATTTCATGCTACGGTGCATGCTAAGTAAAAGCTAGATTAAAAATTGACAGATGCACCCAAGTTGAGCAAACATGATCCAGGTATTAGCTCACTCGCTCGCTCTCATCCGTCTATAGAACACCTGTTGTGCATTAGGCAGCATGTCTGCTGGGGATTTGGTCATTTGCTCTGTGGCGCTGGGTAGAGAGGAACACAAATGTGAGGGCCTTGTGAGAGGGCTTCACTGTCATCTGAGAAAGCTTCTAGTATGTCCCCGTCACCCAGGCATTCCAGTTGCAGATTTATGTCCTGGGTGAACTCTTGCAGATGGCAGCAGGGAAGGGAACTGAGGAATGTCTGCTACAATAGTCATTCATTCGTGTGTGTGTGTGTGTGTGTGTGTGTGTGTGTGTGTGTGTGTGTATACACATATCACACACACACATACACACAGTAAATCAGGTCTGCTGTGGGCACTGGGAATGTGTGGTATGACTTATAATGAAGGCAAGATGAACAGAGGGGAGGGGGGCTCTCAAAATGCTCTACCCATCATGTGCTCTTACGATGGGTAGACCGCACGAACGGCTTGATAGCAGGAAGGGAGCTGGAGAGACGGCGGCCCAGCAGCTCAGAGCACATGCTCACCTTACAGAGGACCAGAGTTCGGTTCCCAGAGTCCACGTTGGTGACTCAGAACTTCATTCTGGCCTCCAAGAATGCCTGTACAATGCGGCACACACTCACGTACATTTATACATTTAAACAAAAATAAAACGATTCTTAAAGCCAAGAAAGCAAACTAGTGCTATCTACAGAGAGATCGACTGATATATTATGTCCAGCAGTCTCTTTCTGAAACCTGTTTCAAGTCCATTATTGCCCCCACCCGTCTCCAAGGTTACCACCATCTTTTTTTTCCCTCCCCCTTTCATTTTTATAGTGGGAAACATGAATAAGTTAAACTTTGCTATATTACCCATTGTAACATTTTAAGTGTATATAGCTCTCTGGTTACGAATACAGTTACAATGCCCAGCATTTGCCATTATCTATCCCCAATGCTTTTTATCTTTACCAAGCCTCTGCAGCCCTTAGCTCACAATTCCCTATTCTTCTGTTCACAGTCCAGGACAGCTGTCATCCTAATTTGTCCTGGGAGTTGATTCCTTTAGGTACCTCACACAAGTGCAAGTGTAGCATTTGTCTTTGACTGACATTTCCCTTGGCATGGTGTCCTAACGGTTCGCCCAGGGTATAGTATCCACTGCAGTTTCCTAATTTAAAAAGTCATAACATTTTATTTGTTTATCGTGTGTGTGTGTGTGTGTGTGTGTGTGTGTGTGTGTGTGTGTGTGTAGTGAAGACAACTTTGGAGTCGGTTCCCTCTTCCACCATGTGGGTCCTGGGCACTGAACTCAGATCCTCAAGCTTGGCAGCCAACTCCTTTACCCACTGAATCATCCTGCCCACCCAGCTTCCTTCCTTTAAAAAAATATTTTACTTTTACTTTTGAGATTGTAAGGTGATTACATCATTTTCCTCTTTCCTTTCCTCCATTATTCCTCCATGCTGTCTTTCAAACTCATGGACTATCTTCTCATGAAGTGTTGTTACATGCATATGTGCATGCACACACACACACACACACACACACACACACACACACACACACACACACACAGAACCTGCTCATTTTGTATCATGGTATTGTGTGTATGTTTGCAGGGCTGACCATTTGGTGTTGGATGGCCAACTGGTGTGCTCTTCCCTGGGGAGGACTAATCCTCCCTCTCTGCATTCCTTAGCTGTCTGTGTTTAGTAATGCCGCGGCCGAACACTGTTCCATTGTGTGGATGGGGCATTTGTTTATTTATTCACCCATTGGGTCGATATTTCAAAGGACGATGTTGCCTTGACCTGGGGAAGCAAATATCTATCGACTCCCCGCTTTCGAATCTTTTCAGAAATGTCATGGCTAGGTTATCTGGTAACTTTTGATTTGATTTACTGAAAGCTTTCTGTTTCCAACCTTCAAATAGATGTGACTGGTTTCAACTACTGGAGTTCACCAGCCGAGGCGGCCCTGAAAGTGTGGGGGCTCGCAGCCATGAGAAGTTGGGGAAGGGGCTCCGGGTCTCTCTTTTTTCTCAGCAAACTTTTAGGAAGCCCTTGCCCTGTGCTAGCTTGACACTTTGATCTCATCATGAATCTGAGAACTGGAAATTTGCAGCCTTCCTGGGCCTCTGTTCTCTGCCCTCCCTCAACTCCCCCCACCCCTGTGCTGCAGCTGCTACAGTTTCCATGCCAACAGCCTGAGCCTACCTAAGCCCCTGATATGCCAGGTGTTAGTTAGCTCTGGAGGGAAAACTCGGAACAAAGCAAAACTGGCTGGGGCAGGGTCAGGAGGGGATGCACGTAGATGAGGAACAGGACTGGGCAGGGGGCTGCCATCTGACACCCTGCTTACCCCCAATCTTGGAGGAGGAACAGCTTTTGTGGATATTCACGTGGGGCATGAGACGGTATCATTGCAGAAAAACACACAAATGCACATTAATATACATAAGAACCTGGCAGGTTAGTTCCAGCTTTGATTGATTTAACATACAGACCTAGACCTGGGTAGCAAAATAGCTCTGCCGGTTAGGAGCTTGTGCCAAGACTAGCAGCTTGAGTTCAATCCCCACGACCCACAAATTAGAAGGAGAAAATCAGTTCTCATGAGTTTGTCCCCTGACCCCCACATGTGCACCAGGGTGTGTGTGTATGCACACACACACACACACACACACACACACACACACACACACACACATGCAAAAATAATAAAATTTAAAGCTATGTATAGGGGCGTTTGGTGTCTAATATTAAGTAAACATGTTTGGTTACTATTATTAAAAAAAAACATTTTCGGTAAGAATTAACAATAGAAGACAGTGAAATGGCTCTATGGGTAAAGGTGCCTGATGACGTGGTGAGATTGGTCCCTGGGACACACGTGGTGGAAGGTGAGAACAGACTCCTTAAAGTTGTCATCCACCCTCCACACATGGATTGGCACTGGTGCGTGCTCCTGTGTGCTTGCGTGTAACACACACACACACACACACACACACACACACACACACACACACACACAGCTTAATTTTAAAAGTTTTTAAGATCTAGGGCCAGAGGGATGGTTCAGTGTTTAAGAGCTGGTACTATCCTTGCAGAAGACCTAATTCAGTTCCCAGCACCCGTATCAGGCAACTCACAACCACTGTAACTCTAGTTCCAGGGGATCTGAAGCTCTCTTCTGAATAGGGGGGCACCTGTACTGTCACACACACACACACACACACACACACACACACACACACACACATACACACACACAAATAATTTTTAAAATTCTTAAAGTATTAAAATTCTTAAAGTATTAAAACACCCAGACACATTAATAGAGATAAACGGAAAATAGTACCAATGATGATGATGATGGCTGGAAATTAAGGCTCCCAGGGAGGTGCAGCAACACATGTGTTGAAGATCCTCCAAGCCTAACGCACCCATTAGAAAGCTGACTGTGGGAATTAGAATGTGGCAGCTCTGTTGCTAACTCTCCTCTGGTTTGAATTATCTTAGCCATTCGGTGCCCACTGCTGTGTCTGACCTTTTGACAACCAAAACCTTTACAATGTGTCCTCATCAGGCCACTAGCCCCTACCAATCCAAAAGCTGAGAATGTCACCGATTCCCATCTGGAACCTATCACAGAGGTTACCCCCCTCCCACTCCCCCCACGCTTTGCCTGTTTACCTGTGGTCCCTGCTAAGGTATTTGGTAAATGGCTTGATTTATGACTCCCTTAGTTCTGTAACTAATAAAATCTCGTGTAACTACTTTCAGGGTGAAGCTTGTCTTTCAGGGCCATGGTCATCTGTATTTGGCACAGGAATAAACTGTGTCTTGTTCCCTTTGAAGAGAGAGCCATGTCTTTATGCTGACAGGATAATGAGAGAGGGGGGCTGGAAGGTGAGGATGAGGGAGTTTGCCTGATAGTAGGCCATGGATACTGAGAAGAACAAAGATGGGGGGGGGGGTAAAGGAAGAACATTCCAGATGGAACCAGGGTGGACAAGTGCTGGAAGGTGGGAATTAGTTGGTTATCCAGGGGAGGCCTGTGGTGCAGTGAGCCTGGAAGGGAGAACTACTTAGTAGGTGGGGATGCTTAGGCTCTCGGAGGCCTTGAAACTCATGGGGACACTTTGAGTGGTGTGTGTGTGTGTGTGTGTGTGTGTGTGTGTGTGTGTGTGTGTGCATACACCAGTGTGCACGAACACATGCGTGTGTCTATGTTCGAGTTCGAGCGTGCATACGTGCGTGCTAAGTGTGCAGATGAGCTTGTGCCACAGAACATAAGGTCAAAGAACAAATTCAGTGCCCTCCCTTCCCCTGCTGAAGCCGGATTTCTCCTGTCTCTGCAGACCTTGCGTACTCTAGGCTAGCTGGTCCACGAGCTTCCCGAACAAGGCTCGTGTCTCATCCTGTCATTTCAACACAAGAATGCTGAGACTATAGATAAACACCACCCCATCTGTTTGTTTACCTGGGGTCCAGGGACGGAACTTAAGTCATCAGGTTTTCAAGGCAAGCACTATAACCAACTGAGCCCATCTGGCCTGCCCCTGGGTGTTATTAATTAACTACTGTAAACGTTAACAGAGATTGTGTCATTGGGTAGGATTAACTGCTTATCTCATGTGCTGACCTGACGAAATAAGCACTGATTGACAGGTTTCAAGAGGGGAGAGATCAGCCTGGAGCCATCAGGGTAATCACAATCTCCCCTGGGTATGTCCCTTCAACACCAAATCTAAGTGTGCCCAGGTTCCTTTCAGGGTACATATATAGCCTATCCTTGTCCTCCTCCATACTCTTTTAAAAAGCCGTGTGTGTGTGTGTGTGTGTGTGTGTGTGTGTGTGTGTGTGTGTATACAGGTGCCCACAGAGGCCAAAGGCACACATCAGATCCCCTAGACCTGGAGTTCCATGTTATTGTGAACTGCCATGTGGGTTTTGGGAACCGAACCCTGATCCTCTGCAAATAGCACCAGCTCTTAACCACTAAGCCAGCAGTTCTCAACCTATGGCTAATATCTGATATCACGCACATCAGATATTCACATAACGACTCACAACAGTAGCAAAATTACAGCGATGAGGCAGCAACAAAAAATGATCTTATGGTTGGGGTCACCACAACATGAGACACTGTATTAAAAGTTTGCAGCATTAGGAATGTTGAAGACAGCTGCTGTCAGTCATCTCTCCACCCGCCTACCTACTCCACTTAAATGAGAAAAACTGTTGGTCTAACCTGTGAATGTGGAGAGTGGCTATATACTGAGGACTCTTGGGAACATGGCCAGGAGATATCCAGGCAAAGGGGAGATGGGGGCAGGAGTTAGGGTGACCACCATGGAGAAGGAAGACAGGGAGGCATTCTGGTAGATTTATTTTTCTTTGAGATATGGTCTCATGTAGCCCAGGCTGGCCTTGAACTTGCTGAATAACAGAGGATGACCTTAAGCATTGGACTTCCGGCTTCCATCTCCTCAGTGCTGGGGTTAAAGGCATGGAACCCATGACCTCGTTCATGCTAGGCAAGCCTCGCCCCCAGGTTCTCAGGGTTGATTTTAGATAGGCGGTTCATGTTTAGGACTGTCACATACCGCAGCTGGGAAGGGATTGAAATTGTCAACTATGAAGGAATGAAGGCAGCGGTAGGGTCACCAGCATGGTGAGTGTACCTGGCTGATTGTCAAAACCTAGGAATGGTGCCACGCACTCAACCGTAATCTCGAAGCAATCCCATTTCTCTGTCTCCTTTGCCTCTATGCCTCCGCCTGTCTCCTCTGTCTCTCCGTGTCTTTGTCTCTGTCTATCTCTGCTTCTGTTTCTCTGTCTCTCTGTGTGTCTCTGCCTCTGTCTCTCTGTTTCTGCCTGTCTCTCTGTCTCTGCCTCTGTTTCTCTCTCTCTGTGTTTCTGCCTCTGTCTCTCTGTCTCTGCCTCTGTCTCTCTGTCTCTGCTTCTGTTCTCTGTCTCTCTGTGTGTCTCTGTCTCTCTGTCTCTGTCTCTGCTTCTGTCTCTCTGTGTATGTCTGTCTCCTCTCTCTTTGAGTCTCTGTCTCTCTCTGTCTGTCTGTCTGTCTGTCTGTCTGTCTCTCTCTCTCCCTGCCCCAATGGGCCCATCCCCGACGCCCTTCCTTCTTCTGCATAAACAAACACACTGGGTCTACCCCAGGACCCTGGCACTTCCCCAGCCCTCCTTTGCATGCATGAGCAGTGTGAATGCTGGGTGAGGCATTAAGACACTGCGCTGTTTAGAGAACTTGGCAAGTGGGGAAAAGTACCAACCTAATCAGTCCAACCTAAGTACCCCATCAGCCATCCGTTCTCCTGCAGTGAGACCTGCCATTCCACGGAGAAGAGCAGGGTGGCTCCTGCCTGCCCCATCCCCCAAGAGACGCCTGGGAATGCCCAGCCTGCTGCCCCTCTTCCTTCGGAAGACTTCCCCTTGGTGTCTTAGACCTGGACTCTGTCTTCATGTACAATGACGTAGGAGGCTGGAGAAAGTGTGAGGTCGTGGGTTCAAATCCGTAGCTCCCTCATAAAGTGCTGAGTATGGTCATGTGAGCCCCTGTAGCCCCAGAGTTTTGCAAATCACAAGAACATGCTGGCTGCCAGTCTCGCCTCATGTTCAATGAGAGATCTTGTCTCAAGGGAGGAAGGCAAAGGGTGATAGCTAAGGGCACCTCCCACCCTCCTCCCGCCTTTGAGAGAGTGTATCATCCACAAACACACACCATACAAATGAAAGAAAAAGAATATAAAAAGAATTTGTTTGGGGCAGAGGACAGGGATGAGACATTTGGGGTGGATATGATCAAATTGGATACATATGTATATATATATACATATATATGTTTATATATCACACAAATATGTTTATATACAAATACAAAATTATCAAAGAACAAAAAACAACAACAACAACAAACAAAAAAAAAAACCAGACATTCTGGAAACAAAATAAGATGGCACATTATTTGCAAGTACCGGGGTCGTCCTCCTGTATATTGGAAGTCACATCTGCATCACTCACCGAAGATAATGTAGCATTAATGATGCGTAATGATAAGGTACTCCATCTCATTTGGGAAATATCGACAAGGGGGAAAACATACACGTTTAGTACAGATTGTTTTCTCAAATGTTTCCAATCCGCGTTTGGCTAAATGTTTGTGAAACCGGGCTTAATGAGGACCTGGCTATAAATTTTACGTCTCTCTTGTCAGTGAAGAAAGTCCCTCCGCTCGGTTCCAGGAAAAGGGAGTCCAGAAACCCTTCTGATGCCTCTTCTGTTCGCATTCTGACTGCCTGTCATCTAAAAAAAAGCCTTAGTTCTTCGCCCCCCTCTGCTCCCTGTCTTCTCTCTCCCGGATTCGGAGGCCACCATTTTAGTTTTCCTCCTTTGCTGGCATCAAAGACAAACAGGAGTTTCCTATAAGAAGACTTAACAATGGGCGCCCTGGCGCGGAGCTCCTTCGCGAGCATGAGTGTGCGTGTGTGGTGTGTTCAGGTTTATGCGGAGTTCCCAAGGGACCCAGAAGCTGATGTTGCGAAGTCTTCATCAGCTTCCATGCCTTGTCTTCTCCCCAACTTTTCGTGTGTGTGTGGTATCCACATATAAGCATGTTTTCACGTGTGCACGCATGTGTGTGGATGCGCGAGCGTATGTGAAAGTGCAGATAGAGTCATCGCCATCACTCTCACACCTAATTCACTGAGACAGGGTCTCTCAATCGAACCCAGAACTCTGCCTTCGGCTATGCTCCGTGGACGGGTCACTCTGGGGAATCCCATCTCCACCACTGGAGGCTGGAAACCCAGGTGGGCCACCCCTGTCACCCAGAATTTAAGTAGGACCTAGGGATCTGAACTCTGGCCCTCATTCTTTTTTTTTTTTTTTTTAATAATACTTTTAATTTAAATTTGCAACAAGCTTGCTTTACTTGTCAATCCCAGTTCCCTCACTCTCTTCTCCTCCCTTGTCGCCCTCCCAACCTCCATCCCACTCCCTTTCTGCTCCCCAGGGAGAGTGAGGATTTCCATCGGGGATCTTTACAATCTGCCATATCTTTTGGAGCAGGCTGGCCCTCATTCTTATGCAGCAAGCTCCCAGCTGCTGAGTCATCTCGCCAGACCCTGCAGCTTATTCACGGAGAGGGACCTCTCGCTGGCCTGGAGCACGCTCACTTCTTTTGTTAGGCAGATGGCCGGCGAGCCCCCGGGGTCTGCCTGTCTATCCCCAGCTTTAGCATTGCAGGTACCCTAAATGGCGAGCTCGGCTTTTCCCGTGGGTGCTAGGGATCTGAACGCGGATCCTCCTGGGTGTGTGGCCAGCGCTTTACCCACACATCCGTCTCCTTAGTCTGTGTTTTCAGTTTTACACCGGGTTTTCAAGGTCTAGACGTTCAACAGGGGAAGAATTCCGGGAGCGGGGAGAGTAGGGACGCTCAGAGGCATGCTTCACTTGCAAATGCTTGTAATTAGTTGTGAAAGACAGGGGAAAAGGAAGAGAGGGAGGAAGGAGGACAGAAAAACCAAGGAGAGAGCTGACAGAGAAAAGAGCGAAGGAAAGGTAGGGGGGATTTCCTGTGAGTACATTTACAAATGCACCCCATCCCCCCGACACACACACACAGAGAATAAATAAAAATGTAATAAAAATTTTTGTCACAAATATTAATCATACCCTCATCATTATGCATATGCACCACTTAAATTATTCTTTCTTTTTTAATTTTAACTCAGCACAGCACAGAATTTGGAGAATGAGTTTTGGTGTCCCCAGTAAAGGCACCCAGCTACAATAACTAAAATCCTTAGAAAATCAATGACGAGGCTTATAACCATGGGAAAGGTGAAACGTCTTCAAAGCCGGGTCTAGAGACAGAAGTGACAGGCCAGGCCAGTGGTGCCAGGCAGCTCTGGTTGAGGGAGTCTGCAGACCACTAGTCATGGTTTCTTAGAAAGCCTTTCCCTGCCTTAGTGAAGGGGCAGCATGGACTCTGCTCCGTGGTTCAACTCATTAACCAGAGAAAATTCCAGAACATGCCTAGATGGCCACCGACAGGAGCATGGAGACAATAGGCTTTTCCTCAGCCGCAGAAGAAATTAGATTACGTCATTTGTAGCACAGTGAATGGAACCAGAAACCATCACCATGAATGAAACACACCAAACACAGAAAGAGAAACACTTCTTTTTTTCTCTGTCTCTCTCTCTCTCCTCTGTGGAAGCTGAGAGAAAATTAAGAGGTGGAGAAGAATACTAGAGATGTAGAAAAGGAATGAAAAATGGGAGGGGGGATGGAGAGGTGGTGACAAAAAACAAAAAACAGTAGGCTCTGATGACTTGGGATTTTTTTTTTTTTTTGTATAGGGTGAGAGATATGAATTGAACTTCATTTGTCTATATGTAGCTATCCAGTTTCCACAGCAACACTCGTAGAAGATGTTATCCTTTCTCCAAATAGCCAAAAATCAGGTGGCTATTTCCGTGCGGGCTTATTCCTGGGGGTCTATTTCTATTCCATTCATCTACATGTCTGCTTGGGGCCAACACCATGCTGTTTTGATTACTATGGTTTGCATGAAAAAGTCCTTCTCTCATTAGTCCTTCCTCTCTCTCTCCCTTCCTTCTTTTCCTTCTTTCTTTCTTTCTTTTCTTTTCTTTTGTCAGGGCCTCATTATGTCGTCTTGGCCGGCCTGCAACTCCCTGTGACTGGCTTTGAACCCTCAGTGATCCCCTTGCCTTCCTGCCTGTGGAGGGCTGGGTTAAAGGTGTCTACCTTAGTCAGTTAGGGCTGCTGCTGCTGTGATTAAACACCATGACCACAACCAACTCGGGCAGGAAAGGGCTCCTCTCAGCTCCCATGTCCTGACTAGTTTATGACGAGGGCACGTCAGGGTAGCAACTCAAGGAAGGAATCTAGAGGCAGAAAAGGAAGTGGAAGCTATGGAGGATGCTGCTTGCCGGCTTGCTCTTCCTAGCTTGCTTAGTTTGCTTTCTTACACAGCTTTGGACCATGTACCAGGATTGGCATACCCCACCATGAGCGGGACCCTCCCATACTAGCCATCAATCAAGAGAGTGCACCACAGGTTTATTTGCAGGCCAATCTGGTGGGACATTCTCTCACCTTAGGTTCTGTCGTCTTCCCAGATGACTGTATTTAATGTCCCATTAACATGAAACTAGGCAGCAGTGTGTGACACCACACCTGGCTAGAAAATACCCTTACTCTCACTACATGTAATGACCATACATGAATAAAAATCTTATATTAGAAAAGGGAGGGGGGGCTAGAGAGATGGCTCAGGGATTAAGAGCACTGACTGTTCTTCCAGAGGACCCAGGTTCAAATCCCAGCACCCGCATGGCGCTTTAAAACTTTGGTTTTAAAGTGTAACTCTGGTTCCAGGAGATCTGACACCTTCATGCCAATTAACATAACATAAAGTTAAATACATTATTTAGAAAAAAAGAGAAGGGACAGAGGGTGTGAACACGATCAAAGCCTGTGTGAACGTCACAATGGAATCGTTTACTTTGTATAGTTAATGCACGCTAATACATTTTATCTCTGGATGTATGTTCATGTGTATGTGTGTTTTGCCTGTGTGTTCCTGTGTGTGGCAGATTACCGGAGCTTGCTGGCTGCCTTTTCTGGCTAGGTTCAGTGAAAGACTCTCTCAAAGGTATAAGTCAGGCAATGACAGGGCAAGCCTTCTGGCCTCCATATGTGCCTGAGCCCACCCCCCGCCCCACACACAAGGAAATTGGGGTACTGACCATTCCAGGCTGAAATTCCTTGAGGACTTGGTACACACATCTTTTGAACATGCACAGTGAAGGTAGGATCAAACGCCGGAAAGAGCCTGTTGGCATTCCGACCCCCCTCCCCGAGCAGCAGCAGTCAATAAAGATTATTTAGGGAGGGCCGTCCTTCATACACCAAGGCTGACACCAAGCCTTGATCACACAGGCCAGTGACTGGAGCTGCCCTGAACCTGTGTAAACAGCCCAAGTAGCCCTTATCTCCCTCCACCCCAGCCTGAAGGCCCGTATATCTCTTCGTGACAGCCTGGAGTTTACTCCCCGAATGCAGACACTCATCCATCTTGTCGTTCCTTCTTGAACATAGTGCTCTTTGTCTGAAGTGTGTAAGAGGCGCCCTGCTTTAGACTTCACCCTCTGATGGAAACCCCCATGAAAGTGTAACTTTACCGAAACTTGTGTGGTTTTTGCCCTGTTAATCAGGCTTGTGTTAACTGGGGGTCCCTGAACCCAGACAAACAGACGGCATGATGACTAAGGGTAGGAAGGATGGCAGGTTGTTTATTTCTTGCCTTCTGTGTATTTTACCAATTTTCCTTCCTTCCTTCCTTCCTTCCTCCCTTCCTTCCTTCATCCCTTCCTCCCTCCCTCCCTCCCACTCTCCCTCCCTCTATTCCCTCTGGACAGGATCTCTTGTAGCCCAGGCTGGCCTCAAACTCACTAAATAGGTGAAGGTGACCTTGAACCCTTGTTCCTTCCTCTTTCTACCTCCCATATTCTAGGATTGAAAGCCTTCAGCACCACACCCAATTTATGCACTGCGGGAGACTGAATCTAGCACCTCATTCATGCTAGGATGCATATCCACCAACTGGCCGACATCACCACAATTTTAGAAATTGTCTTTATTTATTCTTTGAGAATTCTCTAAGCACGTGTATTTTGGTCAAATTCAGCCCCTAATCTGCTGTCTTGCCTAGGATTGCTGTGATGAAACACCATGACCAAAACAACTTGAGGAGGAAAGGGTTTACTTGGTACCAGCCATCAAGGGTCAGTAACTTCTCGGCTAGGGAGTGAGGGCTCTTAAACTCTTCCCCATCCATGCTGGAATATTCACATTCACACTTTATTTTTTTTTTTTTTAAATCAGTGTACACACAGAGAGAAAGACATATGTTTTTAAATACTTGAAAAGAGGGGTGACAGTCAAAGGAAATCTCTTCCAAGAGTAATAGATGAACAACATTGGTGTCAGTGACGAAAAGTTTAACAACAAAAACAGAAAAATCAGCAACAGGTATGGGAGAGTTTTCACAGAGCAAGATGAGGACAGGCCTCATTTTATGTGTGCTTTAGAACAGGATAAAAAAAAAAAAAACAGACTGAGCTACATTCTCCACCTTAGCAAATGGGCAAAGATGAAACTATCAATACCACACAGTTGGTTGCTGAGCCACCGCCTTCATCCCAACACTCTGAGTTCAAGGCCAACCTGGTGTACAGAGTGAGTTCCATGACAGCCTGGGCTACACAGAGAAAGTGTCTTTAAAAAAAGATAAAAAGTTGGCAAGGGCTGGAGGCTGGTCTGCTTGCCCGTGCTGGCTATCTGTGTGATGCCTCCTGTCTCTCTAGTACTTTTGGCAGAGTGTATGAAAACATTAAATCGATTAATCTTTCAACCTGGCAATTCCAATTCTGGAATCTCAGGAGCCTAAGGACCTCTCGTTTAATCTCAGTGATGTTTGTGGTGCAGGTCGTTAAACTAAGGCTTGTAGTCAAAAGAAAACGTTTTGTTACCCCGTACACGGTGTAAGCCCTGGGCTCTATTCCCAGGACGACATAAATGGGATGTGGAGATAATCCTGCAATCCAAGTACTGGAGAAGAGGTCACAGTGTTGGCTACTCGGGGAGTTGGAGGCTAGCCTGCACTACACGTGAACCCCGTTTAATAAGAAAACAAATTGCTTTCACGTGAAACAACTGCTTCCTAAGAATAGTTCCTGCCATGTGTTGCAGTCCCCAAGGCCACCGCCAGGTTCCCTGACTCGATTAGGCTGGTGGAGTTTAGCAGGCAGTCACACTCACTGCCCAAGAAGAGAAACAGAGTCAGTAGAAGGAAAGAGGATCATACGACAAAGTGCGGAGGGGTGGGGGGGAGAGAACCAGCTGCGGCTAAGACAAAACACCACACAGTAGGAAATGTGTGAAGGACAAGAGGCAAGATTCCTCCCTTCTCTTCCTCCTCTTCCACTTCCTCCTCCTCTTCCTCCTCCTCTTCCTCTTCCCCCATCTCTTCTTCCTACTCCTCCTTCTCTTTAAACAGTGCCTTATTCTGCAGCTCAAGTTAGCCTGGAACTCACTATGTAGCCAAAGACTTGCTTCAAGCTCATGGCAATCTTGTCTGGATCTTCAATCTTGAATCACAGGTGTGAGCCGCCATGGCGGCTTCCTCTCTGTGTATAAAGACCTACCGTGCGGTGTGGTGGGCGACTGACCTCATGACCTCATCTAGCCTTAATTAAAGGCCCCGCCCCAGGGACCTATCAACAGCTGAGGCTTTTGCCTGTGGGTTTGGGGATACACGGATTTAGCCTGCAGTGTTGTTTTCTTAACCACTCTGTTCATTTTCATCTACGGACAAGGAGCTGGAATTATTTCCTTTATTCTCTTTGGTGTCAGGTTTTCCATTTCACTCACAAAAATTCACAAAGCCAGGGGAGTGGGTTAAGGGGCTCTCTCAGCATCAAGCCTGCGCCACCCCCACCCCCCACCCCACTTCTGCTCCGCAAAGGGTGGGAGACCTTCCCCATGATGCAGAGGGAAGATGGAGACAGATCAAATTTACTTATTATTGTCATTATTATCATTATCGTCATTATTATAATCATCATAATTTTCAAACTCCTATTTTGTGGCTTCTATGTCAGGGCTATTTCAAAGCGACGCAAGTTCACCTGTAGCCTCTGAGTGCATCAAAGCGCTAAGCCTCTGCAACCCATCTCCTCCCTGGCCTCTGGGTTTCCATGGCAGCACTGAGGGGGCCAGCTGTGGTTTCCATGGCAGCGGCTGAGCTGCCTTCTTCCTGATTGTGAAGAGGTTTTCAGGGGGGCCCAAGGCAGAGTTAGACAAGATTAAACAACAGAAGGTCAGGTTTGTTTCTTTCCTGCAATTAAGTTGCATATTTGGAAGTTGGCAGAACATCATAAATCACAGTGTGAGTTCCAAGGTCCCTGTCACAAAAAAAAAAAAAAAGAAGAAGAAAAAGATTGGTGTTTAAGGAGTTTTGCATGCTGGTCATTGATTTATTATGCAGCCTATGCATGTAATGAATTATCACACTGCACCCCATAAATATGTTCAGTAATATAAAATAATTTCATTAAAACATGTTGCTATGCAGAATATGGTACAGGCCCATAGTTGGGGGACTAAGGAGGCAGAGGAAGGGGGCTGGAAAATGGGAGAGCCTGTGCTACAGGGTGAATGGAGACTGAGACAGAGACCAAGGGTTGGGGCAAGGGAGGGAGCAAGCTGTAGAGTTTCTTCATTATTAAACATTTCAAGCTGTCTGCAAACAACAATCACGATCAAGCATGATCCATGGCAAATAAAATGTAATGTAAATAAAATGTAATTAAAAAAATGAAGTGGTCTTGAACATAGTACAGATGTGACAATCTATGATTTAATTACTGAAATTGTGAGTATCCTACTACGATCCATCTTGAGTGAAGACTAACTCCCTATCAGACTTTTTGTAGGATGCTGGAATTTGCCAGAGCTTGGACCCAGATGTGACGATTGACTTCTGACAGTTTAGAGGCCATTGGGAGAGAAAAAGATGTTCACACAAAAAACAAACTTGGAGAAAAGAATATTTACTAGATATATTTTTTCTAGGATGTAGCCATTAGACTGGGTGCTGCTCCCAAACATATCAGAAAGCATTGATTAGGGTAATAACCAAAGAAATAGGAAGAATGGGTGGGTGGCTGTATCTGGGACAATAGGGCTATTAGCTTAGATAAAAATAATCTTTGTATTTTATTTTAATTTACTGATTATTTACTCATTCATTTGTGTGTGTGTGTGTGTGTGTGTGTGTGTGTCCTGGGGATTGAACTCAACACCTCTTATAAGATCAACTCTACCACTAAGTGGACCCTGCCTCTTTATTTTCTTTATTTTAACACATAGTCTCACTAAGTTTTCCAAGCTAGCCTTCAACTCATTTTGCAGCCCTGGCAAGTCTTGAACTCAAGACTTCTGCTTAACTTGTCAGTGACCAGAGATTATACGCCTAAGCCACGAGACCCAGATGGACATTTGCATTCCATTTAATTATTTTACCTTAGTGTAATTATATTGTTTGGTGTGTGTGTGTGTGTGTGTGTGAACCTGTGTGTGCAGGTGCATGTGTTCATATGTCAACATGCAGAGGCTAGAGGTTAACATGCAGTATTTTTCTTGCTCACTTTCCTTCTTAAACACTTATTCTTTTAATCTGTGCATGAGTACACATGAGTGCAGGTGCCCAAGAATCTCCAAAGAGCATCACATCCGGGAAGTGAGCTACAGGTAGTTGTGAGCCTTCTGAAAAGAATGCTGGGAGCCAACCTCGGGACTTTTGCAAGCACAGGGTGGGCTCTCAACTGCTGAGCTGGGTCTTCCCAACCCACCACTTCATACTTTTAAAACAAGGCCTTTCCCTGAAGCTGGAGCTAACTGATCCAGTTGGACTGGCTGGCCAGAGAGCTCCGGGAATTTGCTCCTATCTCTACACCCCAGTACTGGGGTTGAGACATACCACACTGTGTCTCCCTTTTGTGTGAATGTAGGGGATGTGAACTCCTGTCCTCAGGGTTGTACAACAGACACTTTAAGAAAGGAATGGTCTCCCCAGCCCAAAGTCTTAGTATTTTAGAGCAAAGTTTCCCATTTAGGATGAGCCAGTTCTTGCTAGCATACCATCACCACTGTGATAATTACCGTGCTATTAACATAATAATTAATATTCACTTTGCCCACTCCACATCAGGAGCTGCACAAGTGCCTTCTGAATATCCAAAGCATCCCTGGAAGGTGAGCATGAAAAAGGTTCTAGAAGTGACTGAGAGAGAGAGAGAGAGAGAGTGAAAGAGAGAGAGAGAGAGAGAGAGAGATATGGGGAGAGAGAGCAAGTAAGAGAGAGAGGTGAGTTTGCCTTCCACCTGACTTCCAAGTCAGGACCCTGAAGGGAATATTACAACACAGTAGCTTAATGCTTAGCTACAGCTTCCACACTTGGAAAAAAAAAAAAAATCAATGTCCCGGGTTGATGTGATGATTAAATGAACAAAGGGATCATGGCCACACATAAGTGCAGTAAACAACACAACAGTCATTAGGTAATATTTCAATGCGATATGAGAATGAAGTATTTTTTAAAAGTCCTGCGATGAACAAAGTATTAACAGTTTACATTACAATGCACTCTATTGAGCAGTCTTAGAGTCTGAAGCCAAACTATGCATACAGATCAGTGTAAGTATGTTACTTTATTATAGTGCTGGGGATGGAGCTCTGGGCCTTGTGCATATGACGCAGGCACTCTACCATATAGCCAGGACCACAGCCCCCTACTGTGGTCCACTGAGTCATGCCCCCCCCCGCCCTGACATCTTTTTTTTAACACTTACTATTTTCCCAGATATAAAGCTTGAAAACATTGTTGCTGAACTTTCTTCCATTAAAGTAAAAACGGTAACAACATAAGACAATGTTGAGAATTTCAATATATTTAATTTTAAAGTTTTAAGGGTATTTCTTTAGCTACTCAAATGTTCTATGGGAAAAGCGGCAATTAAAAAATTATCCAAAAACACACTTCTACAGGCTCACATTTTCCCTTTGCCGGAGGCTTTGATGTGGTTTAGAATATACTTGATTTTATTGACTTTTTTTTTTTTCTTTTTTTTGCTGTATGGTGAGATTTTTAAAATTAAACATTGCATCAAATATTATTCTTTTTCTGAAAGCAAACTGTTGTCAACATGTTGTAAAATAGAACTCTGAACTTCATTCCTCCTGACTGAAACAGTGTATCCTTTGATCGGTGTCTCTGGAACCTCCATTCAGGTGTGGGCGATTTATCTTGATGGCTGACATTTTGGTACCCTCTTATGTTTGCCTCACCCTGACCCCAGCTCTGTTTTGGAGGATATGATCTATGAGCTGTAATGGGATAGTTGAAAACAAACAGCCGGGCCGACTGAGGAAAAAGGAATCCAATTAAAGAAAAGGTTAATTGTTAAGCTCTTGAGGGAGGGGGCAGAAAAAGTTTTCCAGAGACATCAGCGAAGCCATCATGGTTGTGGGGCAGAGGTCAAGGGAAAAGGTCTTTGCAATGAGAAAAACAGATGGACAGGTGGTCATTAATCTTAGGGACTGATTTTCCGTTGTGTCCTTCCATACTTTGCGTTGCAGTCATCGACAAAGGTCAAGTTGGAGTGGGAGGTGTGTGTGAGGAGAGTGACATGATCTGCTTAATTGCAGGTCTGCAGCTCACTTTGTGGGTGACAGGGTACTGATTGGATCCAAGTAACCCTGGTCACCAGAATGTCATAGTTATCCAGGGAAAGAACTGAAGAGCAGACTGACAACAGACCAAAATAATGATACCACCTAAGTCTAATCGATAACCCAATTAGTTTATTGGGGTTGCTTACAGAAGCAGGGTTGGCACAAAGTCAGCTGCATCACTAAAACCCACCCACCCCCATCAAAGCTAGAACCATGGAGTTTTGTTACAGGGCTTGCAGGCAGCTTAGCATGTTGAAAAGTCTTTTCCAAGCCTCTTGGCTTCACTAAGCATCATCTCAGCATTATGTGACTTTGGGGAGAGGGACACCTCAAGAATCTTATAAGTTTCAGGGACTCCTCTCTGAGACTTGTGAGTTGTTTCCTGCCCAAGTCTCAACATGCCTCCTTTAGAACTCCGTGTGTCCTAGCAAGTTTCAGGGGGAAATTTCTACACAACAATGGAAACGATGAGTGTAGTTCTAGTCTGGGACTCTAAATTCAGTTGGACTCCGTAGAACAAAGGTTCAGTCAGTGGTAGGCCATGTATCCAATGATATGCAGTCTAGACTATCCCACCCAAGCTTGTGTACATTCATTCTAATATGGTGCCTCTCTCTGTCAAGCCTCCCCCAGGAAGGCTTTCCTAATGGGTAAAGGCCAAGCTTCATTCCTTTTCACCCTCTAAGTAAGAAACTGGGAGAAACCAGTATTTCAACCAGGGAGGGCAGTGTTCTGCAGATTCTCATTTCTAGAACATGTTAATTTGACTAACTTCATAGATAAAGTTGAGGATGCATCTTTGTGTGTGTGTACATCTTCATGCATGTGCATACATGTATATGGGTGCCACCTATGTCTGTGACACCAAAACTCTGGAGGTTCAGGCAGGGAGATAGAGTCAAGTTTGAGGAAAGTGAGCTACATGAAAACTTAGGTTATAAAGTTAGGATCCTGTCTCAGAAGCAGGGAGTGGGGGTAGGGGTGGAGAGATGGCTCGGCAGTCAACAGCATCTGTTTCTCTTGCAGAAGACCAGAGTTCAATTCCCAGAATCCACATCAGGTGACACACAGGGTCCTATAACTCCAGTTCCAGGGGATTCAATCCAATGTCTCTGGTCTCTTTAAGCTCTGTGGGCACCAATAGTCACACACACACACACACACACACACACACACACACACACACACACACACCATCACTACTGTGGAACACAGTGAGTAGTATCTTTAATTTCATCACTTGGGAGGCTGTAACAGAAGGATTGTTGTGATTTAAGGTTGACCTAAGGGATAGAAGTCATTAGTGGCCTTACCCACTGGTAAAACCTAAATACTATATATATATATATATATATAGATATATATATATATATACACTAACCTACCAAGTAAGACGTGTCCACTGGTGTAATAGTGGCACGAAAAGGTTATGAGGGTAACCTTTTTTTTTTTTAAGTTTTACTTTATGATTTTGTTAGTTTATGTGCATGAGTTTTGTGTGTGTGTGTGTGTGTGTGTGTGTGTGCATATGGGAGTGCATGTGTGTACTCACACCTGTGTAGAGTGTATGCATGTATGCAATACCCAAGAGCGCTAAGAAAGAGTTTCGGATGCTCGGGAGATAGAGTTACATATGGTTGTGAGTTGCCTGGCACGGGTGCTGGGGAGATAGAGTTACATATGGTTGTGAGTTGCCTGGCACGGGTGCTGGGGATCTAACCGCATCCCTCTGCAAGGACAGCAAGTGTTCTTCAGCACTGAGCCATCTCTTCAGCCCCCATGCAGTTTTTGAGTGAATGAGCTACATGGTGAGTGCCAGACCAGCCTGGGCTGTCAAAAAAAAGATTTGTTATTATTAGTAGTACTATTTGCAATTAGCGGCATCACACAACAGTTAAGAAAACACAGAGGCAGCAACTACACAAATCAAATACCGTGAGCCACCCAGAGGCGAAAGCTCTGTAAAAACAGGACAGGTTAACAACAGAAGGGTATACACACATTTTCTTATAAAGTGTTCTTATTACAAGAGCTTCCAAGAGGAAACGAAGAACCAAAGAGACAAGAAAACTTTAAGATAGGCGTAATGAAATAGATGGCCATAGAGAAGCATGGTAAGATTTTTTTAAAACTTTAATTACAGTCTTATCGAGTGTGTGTGTGTGTGTGTGTGTGTGTGTGTGTGTGTTTTGAGGGTGTATGACATGGCATGTGGAGGTCACAGGACAACTGTCAGGAATCTCTTCTCTACGTCTACTGAACTTAAGTCATTAGCCTTGGTGGCAAGTACCTTTGTATGTTGGGCCATCTCACTGGTCCAAAATTTTCTTGTTGCTTATTTTTTTTAAAAAAAAAAATAATCTAGCCGGTGTGATGGTACATATTTATAACCTTGTCACTCAGGAGGCCTCAAAATAAAGAGGTAGACAAACAGGACCACGATGTAATAGTCACAAGGAAGTCTTTAGCAAGGCCTGCTCTTTCAACTTTCTCCATGTCTAGCTTTTGAGATGCGTGTAGGGAGTCTCCTGCTGCTGGGCAGAAGGGTGAGGGGGAAGCCTCTGGCTTCCAGGGTTTCAGATGTTTTAAAATCCACTTGATAGCATGTGAGGATGCTACGTTTCAGGCTGCACAGATAGACCATGTTAGTCAATCTGATTCTCTCTCTGTGGGGGTGAGTAGGTTGGTAGATGAGTATCTGTCTGTGTCTGTCTCTGTGTATGTGTGTGTATAGGGATGTCTGCCTGTCTCTGTCCCTGTGTCTCTCTCTTTGTCTTTCTCTCTGTCTCTCTTTCTCTGTGTATGGAGGGCTGTCTGTCTCTGTGTGTGTTTCTGTCTCTCTTTGTGTGTCTCTGTGTCTCTCTGTGTGTTTCTCTCTCTCCTGCTTCTCCAATCCCCCCCCCCCAGAGGACCTTGTATAGCTGCCACTGAGTGCAGATGATGAGAAACAGTGGGCTTTTTTAGTCTGAGAAAAATAATAACTTGTGGCCTAGTTAATCACAGGAATGAGACGGGCAGGTTTTCCTTTGAAAAGCAATGAGTTCTTTACAAAGCGGCTGTGGTGTTTCTGCTGAGAAGCAAGGCAGACCTTCTCTGGTTACAACATGATTTATGGAGGGGGGCCTTTGGGGTGAAGAGCTTGACTATGTGTGGGCTGAAGACCTGGGCAAGCCCAGCCATGTCCTGGGACGTGAGGAGATGAGGAATGGGTAGCGGTTTTCTTTCTTGAGTCCAGGGTCGTATTTAAAAGTTCTTGGATGGACACAGGCATTTCAGAAAGAGGGAAAGCCAAACATAACTGGAGAAAATTCCAGAAAGGGAAGAATAACAAACTCACGCCACACAGAACTGGCCACAGCACTGAGCAGCTCAGTCTTCCTGGACCCTAGATTACCTTTCAAAAGAGGACTAAGGCCTGTCTTGGTGCAAGCCTGTCACCTCAGTCCTGGGAGCTGGAGTCTGGAGGTTCAAGAGTTCCAGGTCATCTTCTGATACACATACCAAGTTTGACAGTAGCCTGAGCACATAAACTTGTCTCACAGAGGGAGGGAGGAAGTCTGGGGAGAAGGAGGGAGGAAGTAAAGTAAAAAAAAAAAAAAATGGGGGAAGGAAAGAGGGAAGGAGAGTCGATGGTTCCTTGGATAAAGTGTTTGCCATGAAAACATGGCGGCCTGAGTTTAGTCCCCAGAACTCACATGAAAAAGCTAGACACGGCAGCGAATGCTTGTTATCCTAGCACTGGGTAGGTGTGGGTCAACAGATGAAAGCTCCCTGGGACCCCTGGGACTAGCCAACCTAGTCTACTCTGCCAGAGACCCTGTCTCAGAAAATAAGGTGGGCATCACCTGAGGGTGCCCTCTACACAGATGCGCGCACGTGCGCACGCTCACACACTCACACACACACACACACACACACACTCACACATACACACACTCACACATACACACACTCACACACACTCACACACACTCACACATGCATGCACACACTCATACACACACTCACACATGCATGCACACTCACACACACTCACACACACTCACACACACACTCACACATACACACTCACACATGCATGCACACACACATACACACTCACACATGCATGCACACACTCTCACACATGCACACACACACTCACACACACTCACACACACTCACGCACACACTCACACATGCATGCACACACTCACATACACACTCACACATGCATGCACACACTCTCACACATGCACACACACTCACACACACACACTCACACACACTCACACACACACTCACACACACACTCACACATGCACGCACACACGCACACGTTAATAAATGTAATTGTTTCCAAAGATGGATAAATGGATACCCAGTATTATCTTCGAGCCTCCACACATGTAAGCATACACTTTTTTTTTGTCCCCAGCTATGAAAAAAAAAAAAAAAGCTAAATTTTACAATTGTATGTGATGCATAGTTTAGCATGATAAGAAAAATACACAGATGTAACAGGGGCTATTGCCGGGAAGTCTGCAATCCCACCTCCCCCAACCCCCACCAGGGCTGGTTTGACGTCAATAGATGTTTGTTCCCACTTAGGAACATTTACCTACCTGTAAGACACTCATTGGTCTAGCTTAGGCGGTTACCATGGAAACAGCAGGCAGCACTGTTGAGAGAAGGGAGTGGGTCTGCAAGGGAGCTGAGAGGGCCCTGAGGTTGGAATTTTCCAGGCTCTGAGCTGTTACCAATGTTTGCTTTGTAATCAATGAATAGCCCCAGTAATGCGATCGATTCTTCCTCGGTGAGGAAGACTCTTAAAAGCAATGAGCCCAAGACATGCGGCCGGATCTTAGACTTCTTGTTTGAACCATGTTTTACCCACGAGTACGTTTTGGGTTGTCACCTACCTGTGGAGCATTGCACATAGATCTTGGGAGTTTTTGTCCGATTGGGTGTTTAGTCTTTTAGAGATGTGTTTTATTTTTAATTGTATTTGTTTACTGTACTAGTTGTGTATCTGCTGCTGTGAGGAATACCCTGACCAAAAAAAAAAAAAAAAAAAAGCAACTTAGGGAGGAAATGTTGGGAGCTTTTTCTCAGTTTATAGTTACAGATGTCATCCCATCACTGAGGGAAGTCAAGGCAGGACCTCAAGTAATTGCATCCACGGTTCCACGGGTGCATCTATCCATCAAGTTACATCCACGGCTAAGAGCTGAGGGGAGGACCTGGGCAGGTGATGGCCCACACCTGTAGCCACTCAGGAGGCAGAGGCAGAGGCAGGTGGATCTCTGTGAGTCTGAGGCCAGCCTGGTCTACAGAGCGAGTTGCAGGGCAGCCAAGGCTACACAGAGAAGCCCTGTCTCCAAAAAAAAAAAAAGAGCAGAGAGAAGTGAACACATCCACCCACGCTGCCTGCAGCTTTCATCCATCTCTCTCTGTTCTTACTGTTCGGGATCTGCTGCCTAGGGGTTGGTGCTGTCCACAGTGGGGTGGGTCTTCCTACATCAATGGAGAATCATGACAGTTGTCTCAAAGACTTGCCTACATACCAGCTGAGGCTGACTTCCCAATTGATGGAGTTGTGGCAAGTTGACACTTAAAATTAAATCATCACATTTATTTACTTATTTATTAGTGTGTGTGTGTGTGTGTGTGTGTGTGTGTGTGTGTGTGTGTGTGTTCATACACAAAGGCCCTCACATACCACCACACGTGTGGAAAGGTCAAAGGACAACTTTGGAGAAATCAGTCCTCATCTTCTACCTCCTTTGTTTCTGTGGAATTAAGTACCACCGGCCAGCTGGCCTGTGGGCTTCTGGATGATTTTATCTCCAACTCACATCTTACCATAGGCGTGGTGGGCTTACAGATGCACAGCGCCACATCTGGATTTCTGAAATGTGAGTTCCAGGGATTCGACTCAGGTCCTCAAGCCTGCTAGGCAAGCGTTTTTCTCCCCTGAGCCATCTGGCCAGCCCAAATTCTTGTTTTTAAGGCAGATTTTCTCTACTTGCTTTCTTTGAGTGAAAAGAAATCAAATCCTGACTTCTCAGTGTGTTTTTATGCCACTGAAATTTGAGACAAATACAATTTGGGGCTAATTGCTTATGAGTTGATCCATTTAACTGTAATTCTAGCTGTGGGCCAAAATATACTTAAAAGGGAAAGGATTAGGGCTGGAAAGATGGCTCAGTCAGTAAGCTACTTGTCACACAAGCATGAAGACCTAAGATTGATTACCAGAACTTTCAGGGTTTTTTTTTTTTTGAAGCTACATGTGATGGCACATGCTTGCCATCTCAGTGCTGGGCAAGTGGGGGGTCTAGTGAGTCCCTAGGGCTTCTACCCACAGAGCCTAGGTTACTTGAGTGAGCTCCAGGCTAGTGAGACAGCTTGTCTCAACAACCAAAGATGGGACTGAAGAGACAGTTCGGCAGTTAAATGGCTTGACACTTGTGGAGGACCTGAGTTGGGTTGACGCTACCAACCACCAATGTCAGGCAGCTCACAACTAACTGTAACTGCAGCTCCTGGGAACTAGATGCCTCTTCTGGCCTCCTTGGGTACCACACCTACTCATGTGCACTCCAGGACTCCCTCCATCCATGCATAACTACTTATTCTATCCTCCTTTCCTAAAAAGACCTCTGTGTACCTCCTAGTCCTTTACTCTATGCTTAACTTGAGGTTGTACTGATTGTGTCTTGGTTATCATTGACTAAATCTGGAACTGTAAGCCAAATGAACCCTGTCTTTGCAAATCTACTTTAAAAAAGTAAGATTTAGTATTTTTTTTTCCATTTCTATGTATGTACATGTGTCTGGGTGAATTTATATACAACACGTTCGTGCAGGTGTGTTAGAGACCTCAGGGCATTGCGTACCCTGGAGCTGGAGTTAGAGGGGGTTGTGAATTGTCTGACATGGATGTTGGGAATCGAAACTGGGCCCTCCGCAAGAGAAGCAAGTGCTGTTAACTGTTAAGTCTCCTCTCCAGACACCAAAGTTGTTTTATTTGCCAGAATATTTTATTACAGAGACAGAAATGAAACCAGATGTTTCCTCCCCCGTTCACATGATGTGTGGTTTTGTTCACACACATGAACACACATGTGTGTATATGTATATATATATATGCATATTCATAAACTAGGTTCTACAGAAGGAAAAAATACTTGTCTGCCTTTAGCTCATTTTACTTAGCATGACAATCTCCATTTTTATTTATTTTCTCCAGTCCACTCACTTAATTTTTAAAATTTATATTTATGTATGTAGGTGCGTATGTGAGGAGTACATATGATGCACATGTATATGTGTGTTTGTCTATACATGCTTTATTTATACAAACAAGATATCACCACAATAGGTAGCTGAGGATGACCTCAAACTCTCACCCCTTTTGCTTCTGCCTCTCAAGCGCTTGGATCACAGCTGTACTCTGCCACATCTAGTTTATGTAGTGCTGAGGAAGAAACCAAGGCTTTGCACATGCTTCCTAAACGCTCTACCAACTGAACTACTTACACCCCTATTCCAGTCTCTTAGACTCCAAGGCCCAGCTCCAACTGTGTCATTCTTCAGTGATTCTGTCAGGAGAAAACACAGAAGGTGTTTATGAACCACAGATGGCAGATGATAGCCTCAAGTGTCTGGTCCTCCCCCTCCTTGGCCAGGTTGGTTTGTGATGGTAGCTTAATCACAGGTCTCTCCTTGGGGCTTTTTTTTTGTTGTTGTTGCTTAGCAACCCATGCAAGCTCAACCTATTACCATAGAAACTTCTGCTAGGATGAGGAAATTGAAGGTGACTGAAAACCAGCAAATCTTACAGAATGAAATATTCTAGAACTTTGTAACAGACTAAGTGTGGGTTTAAGGAATTAGCCTAGAGTCTTCTCATTCAAAATTTGTGAATAAATAAAAAATTTGAGTTCTTGAGTAGATGTTTCCAAGTCTCTGATGTTTTACTAGCTGAAATTCAGGGATGGAACTTTTTTTTTTTCTTTGTGAGATAGGGTTTCTCTGGGTAACAGTCATGGCTATCCTGGAACTCGCTCTGTAAATCAGGCTGGCCTTAAACTCACAGAGACCTGCCTGCCTCTGCTTCCTGAGTGCTGGGATTAATGGCTTGTGTTGCCACCACCCATTCCAAGTATTTTTATCACAACAATAGGGAAAGTGCACGATACATTTTTCTTTCTCCAAAATTTCAAACATACAAGATGAAAACTTCAAGAACTGAAAGAGTTTTTTATGGTAGATCTTGTGTCCCACATAGTTGCATGGTACATCTTGTGCTTCTCAGGAGGCGAACCATTCTCTTGTCTGGTGCAACAAAACTGTACCTGTTACCCAGCCAACAGTCACTTGGGTCATCTCAGATACCAGAGTGTTTGTTATGGTACCTGCTATGTGGCTGTGGTACCTAGGGAGATGAGAACACATACTCACCCCAGATAGGACACCAACAACAGAAACGATCCCACCCAAATCTGGCTTGGAGAACCGAGGAGTTTGTTTATTGAGCTTTGCTACAGGAATATTTGCGACCCAAAGGTGACCACATCACTGAGCGTCCTACTCTGGTGTGAGTGTTGACTCCCAAAGGCTGCATCCTTCAAGTTCCTTAGTCTGCTTGCAGACCGACCCACAGAAGAGAGAGCTCCTTGGTGACCCTTCACTGCTTTTATAATCTTGATGGGTGGGGGCTTGCAAATGGTTCAATCTTCTGAGTTTCCCACGCTTGGTAACTTTCTTTGTTTCTTGAGTCCTCGTGAGGTTTTTTTTCCTAGGAAGGAATTTTAAATTTGGCATTGCAGACTCAGCTTCAGTAACCCTCATTTTCCTTAATAGCAGACATAAAATAAGAGCACTATGTCAGTGTTGGCTAGCTAGATGTATTAACAAACTTGGAGACATTGAGGCTGGACCCTTCCCCTAAACCCTGGAAGGGGGAGCTTTAAGTCTTAACACTTAAAGTTCCATAGAAAAGGTAGAGGTGTGGAGGCCCTTACAGGGACAGCCACCACTTACAAACGATCAGCTTCTGAGTTCTACCTCCAGCCTTGGGTGGAGGGAGACACATATGAAACCGTATCAAAAGCTACATTCTACTGTCTGTTCCCTAGCACTTGGGAGGCAGAAGCAGACGAATCTCTATGAGCTGAGGCCAGCTAGGACCGTGTAAAGAGATCCTGTCTCAAAATAAAAATTAACCCAACTGGGCCTGCCAGGCCCCTAGCCAGGAGACAGCCCTGAACATTCTCATTGCCTCCCTGAGTCATGCCCACCTCGACCCACCACACCTGGAGGTGCTTACAAACCTCCATTGCTGAATCCCTCAGTTTTCTTGGACCCTAAACTTAAAGATGTATTTATTTATTATGTACACAGTGTTCTGGTTATATGAATGCCTGCACACTAGAAGAGGGTACCAGATCTCATTACAGATGGCTGTGAGTCTCCATGTGGGTGCCAGGAATTGAACTCAGGACCTCTGGAAGAGCAGCCAGTGCTCTTAACCTCTGAGCCTTCTCTCCAGCCCACAGACCTTAACTTAACGGCATAGCTTTTCTGTTGCCTTCTTCTCCATCCCCCTCCTCCCGGAAGATGCCGAGATTTACAGCTTGCCCGCCCCATGGTTTCTCAAAATTTTCTTCTCAGTCATTGATCAAGGAAACCGGGAGCCCACAAATGGGAACCCCGATTCTCCAGTAACACTGTCATTTCAGGAGAGATGTGAAGCGGAAAGGTGAAATTCCTCAACATACGCTTATATTTTGAGCTCCGAAAGTACTTATCGGAAGGCCACAAATGCTCTGCTAGGACCACTGACAGGCGGTGGCATACTGGAGCCCATTTTGCCCCCCTTCTTCTTCCGGCCTCTCCCTTCTTCTGCTCATAACCACTATCTCTGAGGGAGATTTAGCAACCCTGTGCCCTTAGCAACAGATGCAGGCCCGGACCATCACCATGGAAACTGCATCAGGACTGCATAGAAGTGGGAGGAGCTGGTAACTGGAATTTTCCACTCTTTGGGTTCAATTCTAAACCATGACTGACACACAGTGGCTCTTCATTAGATGTTTATTGAGGGAAATGAAGGGCTAAAACCAAATGCATACAGAGGGGTGTCTACCCAACCACTTCTGTTTTTAAGATTTATTTATTTTTATTTATTTATTTTGAGCATTTTGCTTATATGAACGTATGTACATATGTATATGATTCTCCACCCCCCCCATAATCCAGAGAGGGTATGGGATGCTTCAGAACTAGAATTACAGACCATTGTGAGCTTCCATGCGTGCTGGGAGACACAGTGTCCTCTGGAAGTGCAGCATATTCCTTTAACTACCGAGCCACCTCTTCAGTTCTGACCCAACCACTTTATCCCCTGTGATGGACCAAGTCCCTTTGACGGCACACTGAACACAGAAGTCAAGAATAATTCCATTTGTTGAGTTTTGTAGCATTGCATCTCAGTAAATTAAAAGCCACGACAACAGATGAATAAGGTCTTTGGATATGGCTCAGACGGCAGAGTATTTATCCAGCATGCGTGACATCCCAAGATCAAACTCCACCATCACATAAACTGGGCGTGGTGGTCACACCAGTAATCTCCGCACTTAGGAGGAAGAAGGAGGAGCTTCAGATATTGCAGACTGTTATCAGTGTAATGAGATTTGGAAATGAGACTTTGGGGAGATGACTTAGTCATCAGGCTACGGCCCTCAGGAGTAGGCTTAATACCCTTATAAAAGACGTTTCCAAGAAATGCCATGTTTCTCTACCATATGAGAACACAGTAAGAGGCAGGTGTGTCTGCAACCCGAAGAAATCCTCAGTAGACGGGGAATCTGTAGCTGCTTTGATCTCAGATGTCCAGCCTCCAGAAGAGTGATAAATTTGCTCCTACCATTAAAAATATTTATTACATTTATTTATTTATGGGGTTGACAGGCGCATATAAGCGTACGTGCTACAGTGTGCATGTGGAGGCCAGACGGCAGCCTGCGGGGGTCAGTTCTCTCCTCGTAGTTTTGGTTATGAGTCTAACCTCTAACGGCCATCCCTCCAGCCCCAGTCCTCGCCTTCTGCCTTGTGGGTCCCAGGGACCACGCTCAGGTCATCAGTCTTGGCAGTAAGAGCCCTTTACCTGCCCAGCCGTCTATCTACAGTTCCCACCATTTAGGCTGGCTGTAATTATCTCCATTTACCAGGTGAGAAAGTGAAGTTCATGTGGGATAAGAATGGCCACCTCCAGGGTCAGACTCCAGGACAGTGGTGTCAATAGTAGGAAAGATGTTGAAGGAGGCCTTAGAGAGAACCTTCTGGGAACTCCAGTTGGGGAGATAGGAGTGGTAGCAGCATGGGATACAGAGTGAGCTCTAGCTAGCCTCCATTCAATGCTGTGATTTGCTTCTCCCGGAATTTGGAGAAAGTTAACTTCTCTCTAATCCTCTTCACATACTAAACCCACCAGCTAACAATTTACATATCTAAAATATGACTTTCTAGAAGTGGGAGATATAGGGGGTCTTCTGTGTATTCATGGGGGGGAGGGAGGAGAGAGACAGCTCCAGAATCTATTTTATCTGAAATGAAATCTATCGATAATAAGGAGAAACAAGATATTTTTCATCTACAGCATCCATCTACTCATTCATTCTCCCATCTAATCACCCACTTGTCCTTTCATCCATCCAGGTATCCATCTACCTTCCATTTATCCCTCCACTCATGCAGCCATTCACCATCCAGCCATCCATCCATCCATCCAACTAGCTAAGCATCAATCACCTGTCCACTCATCTACCCATCAATCCACCCACCTACTCATCCATCCTTCTGTGAAATCATCTACCTGTCGATCCACTATGCATCCCCTCTTCCTTCCACCCAGTTATCCATATAAATTCCTCAGAAGTGTGCTAAATAAGCCCCCCTTCACATTCTAATTCTCTGAACTTGTAAATCTTGTCTAATACAGCAAAATGGACGTACAGATGTGCTTAGACCAATGGTTTTCATCTATAGATAGTATCTTGGGTTGTGTGTATCATAAGGGTCAACACAAATCTCCTTGTAAGAAAAAAGCAGAGAGTCTGGAGGTATAACTCAATGGTAGAGTACTTGATGAGCATCCATGAGTTTGATCCTAGGAGGGAGGAAGGGAGAGGAGAGGAAAGTGAGAGGAAAGGAGGGCCAGAGAAATGGAAGAATGGAAGGAGGAAGAGAGTTTTGAAGATGTTACGTTCCCAGCTTTGAAAGTGGAGGAAGGGACATGAATTAAGGAATACAGGTGACCACAGATTCTCTTCTTAGAGACTGCCAGAGAAGCCAACCCTGTGACACCTACCTCATTAACTATAAGACAATAGATTGTTGCTGTTTTTTTTTTAGCTATTCTGCAACAAGGTGAGTGCCCACAAGGCATTTGTAACAACATAATAAGAAAATTATTCACTCACTTTCTCATTCATCTAGTTATCAGCCTAACAACCATCCAGCTACCCCGCAGCCACACATTTTTCCATCTATTGTCCATTTATCCTCCTATGGACATTCTATCTTTCATCTATGATCCTCTTAGGCACCCCTTCACCTATAATTCTTCCATTCATCCATCCATGCATATATACATCCCCATCCATGATTCTTCATCATCCATCCATCCACCATTTATCTATCCACCATCCATCCATGTAACCCTCCATCCATCCTCTACCTATGAATCTTCCTTCCTTCCATCCATCCATCATCCATCTACTCACCATCCATTTTATGATTCTTCAATTTAGTCATCCTTCACGTGTGATCCTGCCATCTGTCCATCCCTTCCATTCATAAACCTTTCACTCATAAGTTATCTATGCATACATGCATAGATACTCCATTCATGATCTTTCCATCCATCCATCCATCCACCCACCTACCCACCCACCCACCCACCCACCCACTCACCCATCCATCCATCCATCCATCTATCCATCTATCCATCCATGATCTTCTATCCATCTGTCCAGTAAGCTATTAGGTCAACAAAGAGAGGAAATGTTTCTCTGAGAAAGCATGAGGGTATTAACTATGTATTAATTTTTCTATAGTACATTGAAGAGCTGCAAATTTTTCTGTACTAGTCTAGATAGTATTTTTAACTTTGTGGACCATATGTTCCAATTTACAATGCCACTTTGCATTGTAGCAAAAGAAGAAAAAGTGGTCACAGACAAAACATAAATGATGGGTGTGCCTGTGTCCCAATAAAACCATGTTTTACAAAAACAGAGCAGGCCATCTTGCAGAAGACTCCTAACCATCTGGGCCTGGATGATTCAGCCTCTAACTCACTTGCTGAGCAAATCTCATCCATTTTATCTCTCCTATGTGTCCTCCACTCTAGCATTCAGGCTTCCTAAGAGCTCCACAGGAGAGGTGGCAGCCATTGACTGCAAGGTTAAAGTATGTGCTTGTCTGTGTCTGTGTGTGTGTGTGTGTGTGAGAGAGAGAGAGAGAGAGAGAGAGAGAGAGAGAGAGAGAGAAAGAGAGAGACAGAGACAGAGAGAGAGAGACAGAGAGAGAGAGACAGAGAGAGAGACAGAGAGAGAGAGAGAGAGAGAGAGACAGAGAGAGAGAGAGAGAGAGAGAGAGAGAGAGAGAGTACACATGCACTGAGTGGGTGTATTGGCCAGCATGTAGGCAACAGAAAATATCTGAGGGAGTTGGTCAACTACAACCTTCTTGTTTTCTACTGTGCTTCATACCCCAATATACCCACAGGCTCCTGTCTCCACCTCCCATTTCACTGTCTGACTCTTTTTAATGGGTCACGGGGATGGATCTCAGCTAGTCAGGTTCGCACAGCAAACCCTTCTACCCACTGAGCCATCTTACCAACCTGACCCTGGGTGGTGGGTCTCAGGTTTTCTTACTCCTTTTTGATTAGGGGATAAGACATACCTAGACCAACTTAAACTAGCTGTCTGGCAAGGGTACCTTTGGATTCCTGGCCTTCCTACATCTACCTTGCCGTGTGCACCACCATCAACCTTATTTTTTTTTTTTTAAGTTTTTAATTAAAAGAGCTATTGAATGTTCAGTAAAGGTTAAAAGAATTTTCCATTAAACATCCATATACCAACTCTCGAGTCTGCTGCCACTAACATTTTTCTTCTTATTCTTTTTTTTAACTTTTAATTAAATTTCAGTTATGGCACATCTAAGATCACCTCAGCTCTAGGAGGGCAGTGAGCAGGCTTCTTTTCGGGACATAATGTTATTCTCCATGTCTGGAGAAGTGTCTGGCTGCCGGAAGCGGTTTGGTCGATATTTCTTATTGAATACGGGGGTGAGACACTGGCCTTAGGAGATATTTGGGATTGCTCTCACGTCCGCGGTGTCTGCAAAAACCAATATTCGATTTCCGCCGAGACACTGACGATGACGCATTTTGACGTGGGCGAAATGCGCACATGATTGACCTGTGCGGGGGGACTTTTGACGTCTTTTGCCATGGGGTTCTCATCTTCTCGAGGACAGGTCCAGGAGCTCAGGCGGTTGCCATAGAAACCTCAGATGGAATCAGGGATGTGAGGGGCTGGGGGAAGATGCAGAGAGAGAGAGCTGCAGAGGATGGAATTTTCCAGGCCCTGCAGTAAGATGGTGGATTGAAAAATCAAAGCTTGCCTCAAGTCCTGCAACTCACCTTCACCTGTTCAGACCCTGGGACTTTTTTCAGTGTCCATCGCATCCTGAAGTCTTCCTTTTGCCTTTTAGGAGTCGTGGTTCTGGGTTCATCACTTTGCCCCCATTACTTCTTTGAAAATACTTTGTGCTTCACGTATGTCTGTGTGTCTGGGGAAGACAAAGACTGATGTCATCCCTCAATCACAGCCCCCTTATTTTTGAGATAGAGTCTGTCCCACTCAGGAGGAGTGTTACTGGCTTATACCACCATGGCCAGCTTTTTTTTTTTTATGTTTGTAATTGTGTGTGTGTGTGTGTGTGTGTGTGTGTGTGTGTGTGTGTGTGTGTGTGTGAGTGCGCGCGCGTGCGCGAATTCAGGTTCCCATGAATGCCAGAAGAAGGAATGGGATCCCCTGGAACTGGAATTACAGAGCCCCTTGATGTGGGTTCTGGGAACTGAACTCAGGTCCTTTGCAAGAAAAGCAAGCATTTTTAACCACTGAACCACCTCTCCACTCCCTACTCTTTCTTTCTCTTCCTTTCCTTTTGAGAGAAAGAGTCTTATACTGTACCCTCTCTCTCTCTCTCTCTCTCTCTCTCTCTCTCTCTCTCTCTCTCTCTCTCTCTCGGCAATCCTTCTGCCTCAGCCTCTCAAGTGCTGGGATTATGGGTGTGAGCCATCACACACATGGCTCCTATTCTGTAGCCTAAATTTACAATTGACTGGTTATTATAATATTACTCCAATTTCACATATCGTAGCGTACCCTATTTGAAGGAAACATGTGCCACGGGTCCTGGTGGATGCCTAAAACCACAGATACCACTCTAACACATTAATAACACAGGCGTTGGTCTAGTCATCAAAATGGCTGCTAACCCAGACAAAAAGATCATTAACATCTCAGATGAGCCAAAATGGGATGGTGCAAGGGTTACGTTGTTCTACTGATAATCATCTGCACCTTAAAAAAAAAAAATGTGAGCTCTTTATTTCTAGAATTTTCTATCTGATGTTCTTAGTCTTCAGATGGTTACAGGTAACTGAAAAAATGGGGACTATAGATAAGTGGGAAATACAGATAATGGAGGATGGTTGTGTGAGGTGATGGAGTGAAAGAAAAGTACCTTATACTCACTGGCATATGACATATCTGGGACTCAAGCTCTGGCAGTATGACTCTTAGTTAGTCTGCAGTCTTAAGCCAAGGCTTGCGTGCGCTCTGATGTCCATTCAGAGGCAGTGCAACCGAGGCATGAGCATATGATCTTAGGTGGGAGTTAATCACTATCTGACTCCAATTTTTCTTGCTATTTTTGTTGCGTGATTCTTCCTGGGAAAACACAGACAGGCGGGAACCAACAACAGACCCAAGAAGAGATTTCACCTGAGTTTATCTTCATGAACCAATGGTTTTATTAGGATACCTAATAAATTAGGGGAGCCTGCATGAATCCAAGATACCAAGGAAAGGTTAGCCCCAGCATGGCTGGCAGCTCCTAAAGCCTGCATTTTTTGAGCTTCCTGTAGCACCTGCATCTCCATTGAAGATGCCCCTCTTTCCTAGTAGTCATTACTGTTTATATAACACTGGGGACTAGCCTTGTGGATCATGTCATTTCCTGAGTTTATCTATTCATAAATATGCAAAACTGCCCAAACACCCAACCATCCATACATCAATCCTTCACACATTTGTTTCATATTGTTTTTCAAGACATGGTTTCTCTGTGTAGCCCTGGCTGTCCTGAAACTCACTCTGCAGACCAGGCTGGCCTCGAACTCAGAGATTCACCTGCCTCTGCCTCCCGAGTGCTGGATCTAAAGGCATGCACCACCATACCTGGCCACACATCTATTTATTAAGCCATTCATCCATCTACCTATCCATGCATTCATCCTTCTGTTTCTCTGTTAATACTTCCATCTGCCTTTCTATTCATCCATCTGTACCATACTTCCACCCACCCATGCCTTCTTGTTTCAATTTATCCATCACCTATCCATTAACACATCCATTCAGCCAGCCAGCCAGATAATAGCCAGCCAACTATCCACATATCCATCCATCTATCAACCTACCCATGCATCCATCTGTCATCTGTTCATCCATCCACCTATCCACCCATCCATGCATCCATCCATCTACCCACCCAAGAAAGGAAATAGATTCATTAAAAGCATTTTAGATAACCACCATACACTCATGTTTCAACCCTCTAAGTGAAATCTAAGAGGTGTTACACATCCTCTGCCCACTTCCCTCTCTGAATTCACCTCCATACCCTTCCTCATTTGCTCACACAGACCTGCTTCCTTGTGTTCTTCCAATCAATACAACAAATATGCCCCATCTTCACGAGCTACCAGATCAGCTTCCTTCTCCTCAGAGCAGCCATTTCCCTGAAAGCCCAAAGGCTCTCCCCTCCTCCCTCCATCCCCATCCTCTCAAATAGCACCATCTCCAGGAAGACCTCCTAGACCAGCTCCTCCCCAAGGAGCCTCTCCTCCTCTCTGCATCTCATCTGTTTCCACACCACAGAACTGGTCCCCATCTGCTAAAGTGATTGACAGATGAGCCCCAGCTATGATGGAGCTATCAGGGGAGAGTTAGTCTTGTCTTCCCTGTATCAGCTACTTTCAGCTGACTGTCCATTCATCTTGGGACTTCAGTAAGTGTTTTCAGAATAAACACAAATCAACAATTATTTTTTTTTTCATCTTTTTGGGACAGGGTCTTACTATTTAGCTATGATTAACCTCGAACTCACCATTGTCATGCCTTGGCCTCTAAATTACTGGGATTACAAGTGTGTATCACCGTGCCCAGCACACACACACACACACACACACACACACACACACATGCATATAGTAGATAATGATATAATTATACATTCTGTTGGTGTGTTCATGCTACGGTACACCTGTGAAGGGAGTGCAAAGGACAGAATTCAAGAGTCAGGGTTCTCCTTCCATTATGTAGCTCCCACGACTCAGGTCATCAGCATCTACAAAAACACCTTGATCCATCCATCTCCCAGCCCTCATATACGAACTTTAACCTTGGAACGAACGCAGGGGTCACCTACTAACAGAAACTTGGAATTTTTATTTCTCCATTGCTTTTAGTCCTCCAGATAGAAAATGGAACATGCAAAATGGAAAACAGCTCAGCGTCTACGCACAGGCCGATGTTTTTATCGGGGTATCTAGACAAGCGTCCTATGTAAATATTCACTTGATAAATGAGTGGTGGGAATATCAGCTACCGTGCCTCTATCTCTTAGATCCGAGTCTTAATTTTTCTCTGAATCTGTAGAAGCTTCCATGTTCTCCCCCCCACCTCCTCCCGCAAGCACTGGCCCAATGACGCAGTTCCACGTGAGCAATGTACAAGGCTCAGCATCGAAGCATAGCCCAGCCAGCCAGCATCCTCTGCCCCAGTGGTGTGATTCTGACGTCCACCTAGCCTGCTCCACTCCCAGCTCAGGAGCCCACACAGTCTGCAGCAACAGGGGCTGGCTCAGGCTGTTGCCAGGGAAACTGCAGCAGGAAGTGGGGAGGGGGGGAGACTCAGGAATGGAGACAGGACAGAGCGCCCCTTATGGACACCAATGTTCTCTCCTCCAAACAGACAGACCATGCACAGATCCTACATCCCACCCTGTGCACAGTAGGCCTTCAGCGCCTGTTGCAGAGCCAGTGTCACCATCCTGACAGGGCGCCCACACCGTTCTGGGGTGGGGAGAGCTTCCTCCCAACCTAGTGAAATGTGCTCTTTGGGACCCAGTTCTGCAGGTGTTTCCATCCCAAGCCTTGGGACTTGAGATGGTCCGATGACATCACCCCTCTGCTGCAGTGAGCTCTGTGTGAGGAGAGGAACTGGGCAGGGTGAAGGCAGGGCGCTGACTGTTCCCACGGGACACCTGTGCTGTCTGCAGCTCCCATCGGTGTCCTGGGACCCCCAACAGAGGCACAGGGGGGCAAGGTGACAGTCTCACACACCCCTCCCGGGGAGAGGGGCGGGGAGTCAGCAGACTGCAGCAGACAATGCAGTGCTGGGATGAGGCCTCTCCTGGCTCAAGGAAAGCAAGCCAGAAGCGAGGCAGCTTCCTGTTTCCCAGGACATGCAGAAAATGGTTGGCTTCTGAAATCAAGAGAGAAAAGGGATGGATGGGATGAAGAGACAGAACAGTTAGCTAGAGACCCGAGTCTCCTACTAGGTGGGTTTAGTGACCTGCCATCACAACATCACACCATTCAATTCTCAACAATTTTCTTTCTTCCTTCCTTCCTTCTTTCCTCCCTTCCTCCCTTCCTCCCTCCCTCCCTTCCTTCCTTTTTTTTTTTTTAAAGACAGGGTTTCTCTGTGTAGATCTAGCTGTCCTGGAACTCACTCTGTAGACCAGGCTGGCCTTGAACTCACAGAAATCTGCTTGCCTCTGCCTCCTGAGTGCTGGGACTAAAGGTGTGCACCACCATCTGGCTTCTTTTTCTTTTTAATTTAATCATGTCATTTATTTTGTGTGCGGGGAGTGGCATATGCCTGAGCTACTATGTGATGTATAAAGGTCAGAGAGCATTTTGGAGGAGTTAGTTTTCTCCTTCTGCTACATGGATGCCAGGGACTGAACTCAGGCTCTCAGGTTGAGCCATCTTTGAGCTTCCTGCAGTTATATCTTCAATTTTAGAAGTACAATCTAGTGTCTAACTGTTTCATCATCTGCTTCTTGGGGCTACCTCCTGGACCACTAACCCCGGGTTGTAAACTATCATGGAGTTTGGAGAGGGCCTCACTTGAAATGTATCAGCCTTAGTGGCAGCCTCTGGGACACTCAGATAAACTCAGAAGGTCTGGGAAGCCACACAGTCCACTGGGGTTTTAAACACAAACATGGCTGTCAAAGGGGCCATGGAGTCAGATCTCCATACATGGCTTGTGGCTTTAAAGCAAACCAGATTCCTTTTGGTATGAGGCTATATCTATGGCAGAGCCTCCTCCTGGGAGTTGCTTGCAGGACTCAGGGACACTGGAGGGGTGTGGTTGCCTGGGGAGGCTCAGAGGTCAATACCCAGGATCAACTCCACATCTGCTACTTGTCAGCCTGCAGGAAAGTGATGAGATAAACTTGTTCCCATCTTTGATGATTCCACCAAGAAATTTCTCTTCCTAAGTCCTCTGTGAGCTCTCCCGTCTCCCCTCCCCTGGGTCCCAGCCTTCGCCTGCTCTGCCACAGCCTTCTGGTGGGACAGTCTCCCTGCCATGATTCTCTCATGTCTTTTCAAAGTCTTTGTGTTAGTTGTGTCACTGCTGTCACAAAATACCTGACAGATGACACAACTCCAGGAAGAAAGGCTTGATTTGTGCCTGAGGTGGGAGGATGAGGACTGTCTTGGAGGCAGTGACCTGAGGTAGTGATCACTTTGCATCCAGTCAGGAGGAAGGGAAACATGAGTGGCAATGCTCAGCTCACTTTCTCCTTTCCCTGAATCCCAGGACCACAGCCTTGGAATGATGCTACCCACAGTCATGGTGGATGATGGATCTTGCTATGTGTTTTTTTTGTTTGTTTGTTTGTTTGTTTGTTTGTTTGGTTGGTTGTTTTGCTTTGGTTTTCAAGACAGGGTTTCTCTGTGTAACAGCCCTAGCTGTCCTGGGACTCGCTCTGTAGACAAAAAGAGCCCCAATGTTTTCGGCATGTCCCTGGGAAACAGGAAGCTGCCTCGCTTCTGGCTTGCTTTCCTTGAGCCAGGAGAGGCCTCATCCCAGCACTGCATTGTCTGCTGCAGTCTGCTGACTCCCCGCCCCTCTCCCCGGGAGGGGTGTGTGAGACTGTCACCTTGCCCCCCTGTGCCTCTGTTGGGGGTCCCAGGACACCGATGGGAGCTGCAGACAGCACAGGTGTCCCGTGGGAACAGTCAGCGCCCTGCCTTCACCCTGCCCAGTTCCTCTCCTCACACAGAGCTCACTGCAGCAGAGGGGTGATGTCATCGGACCATCTCAAGTCCCAAGGCTTGGGATGGAAACACCTGCAGAACTGGGTCCCAAAGAGTACATTTCACTGGGTTGGGAGGAAGCTCTCCCCACCCCAGAACGGTGTGGGCGCCCTGTCAGGATGGTGACACTGGCTCTGCAACAGGCGCTGAAGGCCTACTGTGCACAGGGTGGGATGTAGGATCTGCGCATGGTCTGTCTGTTTGGAGGAGAGAACATTGGTGTCCATAAGGGGCGCTCTGTCCTGTCTCCATTCCTGAGTCTCCCCCCCTCCCCACTTCCTGCTGCAGTTTCCCTGGCAACAGCCTGAGCCAGCCCCTGTTGCTGCAGACTGTGTGGGCTCCTGAGCTGGGAGTGGAGCAGGCTAGGTGGACGTCAGAATCACACCACTGGGGCAGAGGATGCTGGCTGGCTGGGCTATGCTTCGATGCTGAGCCTTGTACATTGCTCACGTGGAACTGCGTCATTGGGCCAGTGCTTGCGGGAGGAGGGGGAACGTGATGTGCTGTGCAGGAGCCTCACCTGATGAGGAAGTTGGTGGGAGGGAGCCCAGCAGCACAGCAGTCTGTGTTTTCAGTGTTTTAGTGTTTCTTTACATGTGGGTGTGCATATGCAGACAACTACAGAGGTGCAGACCTGTGAGTGTTCATGGTCTGGTTTATATCTTCCTTGTCCGGTTCTAGATCGGGGAGTTTAAAGCATTTGAGTGAAGAAAATACATTCATACATACATACATACATACATACATACATACATACAAGGCCCTATCTACATGCTTGTGTGGATCATGTATTTACCCCACAATTAAAAACCTATGTGTTAGGGCTGGCAGGATGGCTCGATGGTTTAAGGCACTACTCTCCACCAAGAATGATGACCTTAGTTTTATCCCTAGAACACACATGGGGGAAGGAGAGAACCAATTCCTGCAAATTCTTCACACATGGGGTGGCACAGGAGACCTCCCTCTCTCTCTCTCTCTCTCTCTCTCTCTCTCTCTCTCTCTCTCTCTCTCTCTCTCTCTCTCTCTCTGCCTCTTCCTCTCACACACAAATAAATAAGTAATGTGAAAATTTTACATACTGTTCATTCTGAAAACACTTACTGAAGTCCCAAGATGAATGGACAGTCAGCTGAAAGTAGCTGATACAGGGAAGACAAGACTAACTCTCCCCTGATAGCTCCATCATAGCTGGGGCTCATCTGTCAATCACTTTAGCAGATGGGGACCAGTTCTGTGGTGTGGAAACAGATGAGATGCAGAGAGGAGGAGAGGCTCCTTGGGGAGGAGCTGGTCTAGGAGGACTTCCTGGAGATGGTGCTGTTTGAGAGGATAGAGATGGAGGGAGGAGGGGAGAGCCTTTGGGCTTTCAGGGAAATGGCTGCTCTGAGGAGAAGGAAGCTGATCTGGTAGCTCTTGAAGATGGGGCATATTTGTTGTGTTGATTGGAAGAACACAAGGAAGCAGGTCTGTGTGAGCAAATGAGGAAGGGTATGGAGGTGAATTCAGAGAGGGAACTGGGCAGAGGATGTGTAACATCCCTTAGATTTCACTTAGAGGGTTGAAACATGGGTGTATGGTGGATGTACCCACAGTGTTTTGCAGGGGTCTACTTCCTTTCTTAAGTGGATGAATGGATACATGGATGGCTGGGTGGATGGGTGGCTGGATGAGTTAACACATGGACAGATAGATACATGGGTGGGTTAATAAGTGGATAGGTGAATGAATGCACACATGGGAGGTTGGATAAATGGATGGGTGGGCGAGTTAATGGGTGGTGGGAAGGATGAACATGTGCATGAAGAATGGGCTAATTAATGAATAGGTGGGTTGGTTAATGGGTGAATGAAAGGGTGGATGTAGAGGCTGAGGAATATATGAATTGACCCTTGAAGGTCGAACATGGTAGCAAAGGTATGCTTGGATGTTTAGGTGTGTGTGCGCGCACACATGGTTTTATAAGTGAATATATAATTAGCTGTACGATTATTTCACATAAATGTACTGTTTACTTCTTCTTCAAGGGTCAGTTGCAATTGTAGTTCCCCTGATTTCGATCTCTGCACCAGACAACTTGGAATGTCGTGATTGATATATGTGCACATAGATATCTTCAATAGCAAAGAATTGGTCGATGGATGATAATGGGAAGATGTATAATATGAAACCTCATAAAACTATAGGAACTTTAAAACGCAAAGGGTATTTTCCCCAGTCTCACTCCACCCCCGACACCCTGCTTGAAGAGGAGTGTGGATCAGAGCTGTGTGGAGCCGAGACCAGTCACGTGATCGGGGAGCGGTCACGTGAGGGGGGAGATACCTGGTCAGCTGGTGATCACCTGAAGATGTGTTTTGGGGATGAACTTTGCTCTGTTTGTGGATTTCAACATTATTGGCTCTGAGGTGGCACATTCTGTACAAATAGAAAACATCACCTGGTGTGTGAATGTGTTACTACTGACCACACATCCAAACCCCAGCTTGCTGCCCCCTTCCCAAGAGCACGCCTGTGCAGAGCAGTCCCACGTTCCCTGCTTCAGTTGCTACACAGCCTTTAGACACATCTGCAGCAGCAAAATGAAAACCTGAGTCACCACCTTCAGTTTTCACTCTTTTCTTGGGTTCTTGAAGCTCAGAATAAAATCCTCTTCCTGGACTGGGAAGATAGCCCAGTGGTTAAGCACTTGCTGAGGCAATATGAGGACCAGAGCTCAGATCTCCAGAATCCATGAAAACAGCAGGTAGGGAGCTGGAGAGATGGCTCGGTGGCTGTTCTTCCGGAGGACTCCGGTTCAATTCCCAGCACCTACATGGCAGCTCACAACTGTCTGTAACTCTAAGATCTGACACCCTTACACAGACATACATGCAGGGAAAACGCCAATGCACATAAAAATAAATAAAATATTTTTAAAAAGAAAAGAAAGAAACAAACTACTAAGTAGTCATGGCTGCCTTCTTGCATTTCCAGCTTCAGAAGATTTAGACAGGGGATCCCCAGAGGGAGCTGGCTAACAAGACAAGCCAGATTGACAAACTCTGGGCTTAATTGAGAGCCCCTGTCTCAATGAATAAGGTAGGAAAGCAAATGAGGATGATTCTGAACAGACATCAACCTCAAGCTTCCATATACATGCACACCAATGCACATCACACATATAAACAAAACAAACAAAAAGTACTTTTTTTTTTTTTTTTTTATCATGGACCAAATCGATGTCTGTCTGGAATTGAGGGAGATTAGCTAAACTGGTTGCTTCAAACTCCGAGCACAGGGTGTTGGAGGGGTTACACCCAAATGCATGCACGTTCATTCTTATCTACTAAGTATCAAACAGGCTAAGCTTAGCTGTAAGCCCACTGCAGCAATCGCCTTGTGATGTTCGATGTTTCAGATTCATCCAGCACAGATAAGGGTGTGTTTCTCCCATTCCATTGTTTTGCTGGCTTAGAAAGACTTAAGGGCTGGGACCAGCTCAGCATTCAAAGTGAATTTGGCTTGTTGGAAAGACGGTAGTATTTCAGTAAGAGGATAAAGGGAGTAAGAAAGGGTCATTGTGAAGAATGTGGCTCTGTGTGTGCGTGTGTGCGTGTGTGTGTGCGCGCGTGTGTGTGTGTGCGCGCGCGTGTGTAAATGTAAAAATAATAATAATAAAGGATTAAATATTTTTAAAAAGAAACCTGGATCATTATGTCCTCCATCCAGGATGATTGATTTCTTTTTTTCTTTATCACAGTGTGTGTGTGTGCACGTGCGCATTCACATGCAATAACACATAGGTGAACAGAGGATGGTTGTCAGGAGTCAGTTCTGTCCCTTCATCATGTGAGTCCCCGGGGCTGAACTCAGGCAGCACACACCTTTCTCCTCCCCCTCCCCCCCCCCAGCCTCACTGCCAGCACCTGGCGAGTTTCGTTAGGATTGCTTACAGGAGCTAGGTGAGGGGTTGTTTTCAGGAGTGCTGTCAGCTTACCAGGAGCTATGCCGCTAAAGAAAAACGTGGCCCCTTCCCCGATGTAGGAGGGTTTTAATCACTCTGGGAATATTCGGCAATATCTGAAGACATGTGGGGTTGTCACAACAGGGAAAGGTGATGTGTTGCAGGCACCTAAATGAGTGAAGGCCAGAGATGTCACTTAGCAGCTATCATGCCTGGGGCAGGCACCCTGTTGTCTCTTCAACAAAGAATTATGAAGTTCCAGATGCCGACCATGCCGAGGCTGAGCAAAGCCAGGCTGTACAATAGGAATTTCTCCCACGAGCATATCAGAAAGCAAGTTTGGCATGGTGGTGTGGAAATGTGAAATGTGCTCACACTAAGAGCCAGCTGGGTCCTGAGTCCCTCACAAGCACATAGGACAGGAATGCATTGTGTCAGACGAGGGAGAGAGAGGAAAGGCTCCAGCCCCAGGAAATTAAAGAAAAGCTGGCTATCGACTGCATCTAGGGACACGGCGTGCCGAACAGACAGCTGCGCTTTCGATGCTTTGCTGGCCTCGATGAGCTGTTTCCAAGAAGCTGCTGACCCCCTGAGTCCTGTAGAAATGCAGCTAGTTCCTGAACCTCAGGTGAACCTTGAGCTCACCTCCCACAGGGTTCCACCCGCAGTGAGTCCTGGGAGGCAAGTTTGAATTCTGCAACTGGACCCTGTCTTGACATTTCACATTGCGTGTTCTTGGACTCTCTGGACTCTGTGTCAGAAAGTTTCTTTCACCCATACCTTGGCTTTCCTTTCCAAACTTGACAAATGCAGGTTGGGAAGGTGACTCAGTTGGTACAAAGCATTTGCTTTGCATGCACAAGGACCTGAGTTCAATCCCCCCCCCCCCCCGGAACCCAAGTAAAAAGCCAGTTGTGGCGGCATTTGTCTGTATTCCCAGCACTGGGGAAATGGAGGCAGGAGGAGGATCCCTGGGGCTCACTGTCCAGGCAGTCTAGCCTAATTAATGATCTGAAGGTCTGTAGGAGATCCTGTCTCAGATGACAGTGGACAGCATTCCTGAGGAAAGCACACTAGGTTAGCCTCTACCCTCCCCTTGCACAGAGACACACAGGTATCCGTAAAACACACAAGCATCTACACACACACACACACACACACACACACACACACACACACACACACACACACACACACGAACACGAAAACCGGACAAATGAATTCTGTGAGTTCAGCTGCTAAATAACAATTGTTCAGTGGTATTTGTTTAGGTGCAGCAGGGGAGGCTCCTTTCTGAGCCATCCTAATGGGTACATACAATGGGACGGTGAGATGAGGAACACACATTGGGCTCCAAGCAGCCCAGACATTCGAGATCGGAATGCAGGGCAATCAGCGGACAGAAAGATGATAAGAGCTAGCCAGGTAAAGGGGATTCTGTCCTTCGATGACATCTCATCACCTGGGGATGGTGTGGGGTGCCCGGTGAGACATCGAGGCCGATTAGATCTCAAGACCACCCAAGCATTTAAATTACAGCCCTCTGTTGTGACAGTAGATGCCTCTGATTACGCCGTAATTTCCTAGGTCTGGCTGCCTTTTCATCTGTTAAGAAACAGACCCGACAGGTTCTTACTGACACCCAATTTGAGACTAGAGTTTCTGCCTGGCACAAACAAAGCCAGGCTTCCGTCCCCTACAAGCTGTGTAAGCCTGGTGTGGTGGTCCATGGCTGCAATCCCAGCACCTAGGAAGTGGAGGAGACGGTACAGAAAGTGTGCATTCATCCTCAACTGCATAATTAGTTTGAAGTCCACCTAGGATACGTGAGACCTAATTTTAAAAGACAACAACAGTAGCCGAAAACAACAACAACAACAACAACAACAATATTAATAGGCTGGGGAGATTGCTCCGTGATTAAAGCATTTGCCACCAAAGTCTGAGGACCCAAGTTTGGGAACCCCAAAAAAACCATGGAAAGTGCCTGATGAGTGTGGGCCTCTGCCTGTGATTCTACCCTTAGATAGCGGAGAAAGGCCATCCCCCCCCCCCCGCCCCCAGAGCAAGCTGGCTGGCAACACTAGCCACATGCCTGAGCTCTGAGTTTGATTGAGAGATGAGTGTGAAGCCCATGTCTCCACGTGTGTGCACACACACACATCCTCACACGTGCAGTGCAGCACGCATGAAAAACTGAAAAAGAAAAAAAAAAAACCCAGCTGAATTTTATAAGGAAATACACAGGCTGATGGAGGACAAGGTTCAGGACCCTGACCAGAGTGTAACCCGCTGAAGACTATTTCTCAATACAGCAGGGCAGAGATGGGAGGGGACGACCTCATCACCCACCAGCTCCCCAAGTTCGCACCCTTGTGGTACCCCCTTCCCTGGAGCACGGATGGTGATGATTCCAGCCTGCCCAGTGCAACAAAGGAGATGGGAGGTAACTTTGCGAACAGGAAGCACAATACACAACCGTGTCCAGCCAGCAGCATTCTACATTCTCTTCCCTAGCCCGGAGAAGTGGTGGCTCTGCGAAAAGTTTTCTGGCCTGGGAACACAGGTGGTCCTCAGGACCGAGGCAAACTTGCAGCAGGAGCCCAGGAAGGGGCCTCTGCTTCTCACAGCTGCAAGGAAGCGGAGCCTGCCAGCAGCCCCAGGCAGCCTGGAGGGAGAGCCTTCCCCAGTGGGGAGCCCAGACATATTGTCCCCTAGATTATTGCTTTGTGAGACCTGGAGCAGAGGACCTAGCTGAGCCACAACCTCGCTCCTGGCCCACTGGAAAAAGCTATGGCTTGAAGCCACCAAATTCGGAGTTACGTGTTGGCTGGTAATTAAAAAAGAATTAATTGGACCCCGTAGAGATGGCTCAGAGGAACTGAATTCTGTTCCCAGTACTCATGTACAGTGACTCAGTTATACCTGCAATTATAGCCCCGGTGACCTGACACCTTCTTTCTGGACCCCGAGGGCACTTGCACTCACAAATAAATACACACACTACATCATGCCACACTACACATGCACAACACACCATACCCCACATACCTTACCACACCACATACCATACCACAAACACACACTACATCATGCCACACTACACATGCACAACACACCATACCGCGCACACACACACACACACACCATACCACAAACACACACTACATCATGCCACACTACACATGCACATCATACCATACCGCACACACAAACACACACACACACACACACACACACACACCACCACCACCATACCCCAATACATACACACCACACTACAACCCACACTTACACACCATACCACATACAAAAACATACTAAACCACACCACACTACATACACATACACACCACACCACCATACCACATACACACATTCTACATCACATTACGCTATACCACACACACACACACACACCTCTCCATATCACACACTCACCACACACACACACACATACACACACACACACAATTTAAAATAAATATAAACATATATTTTTTAAACCAACACATATGCCACAGGAAACTTTGGAGTTTTTATATCAAAGGCTGAGAGAACCCAAAAAATCACCATCATAAATAACAAGGAATCTGATTGATACATATTGAGAATTTCAGTGGGGAGTAAGGGAGAGGAAGCCTCTCATGGATAAACCTAGCAGCACTGTACCCTCTTCAGGGTCACCTCACCCCGCCACACCCCAGCCAAACAGCCCAAACAGCCCAACAGCCCAAAGCCCCATGCATTCTTTTTTTTTTTTCAAGACAGGATTTCTCTGTGTAGCCCTCGCTGTCTCTGAACTCTCTTTGTAGACCAGGCTGGCCTCAAACTCACAGAGATCCACCTTCCTCTGCCTCTCAAGTGCTGAGATTAAAGGCTTGTGCCACCACTACCCGGATGCCCCCATGGATTCTTACTGCTCATATCACATCCTGGAGACAGTGGGGACCATAGGATTTCCTCTGTATGAATGGACAAATGTGTTTAGACATGGGGCATAGGAAATATTTATATCTATGTGTGTGTACATTGATGTGTACATTTATAGACAGGAAGATGTGTGTTAACTGAGTTCCATTCCCTCCACCATGCTGTTTCTTGTTTGGGGGTTGTGTGTGTGTGTGTGTGTGTGTGTGTGTGTGTGTGTGTGTGTGTGTGTGTGTGTGTGTTGTTTTCAGGGCCTTACAATGTAGCCCAGGGTAACCAAGAATTCATGGCTAAAAGCAATACCACCACTTCAATTTCCAAGTGCATGGAACTTTTGACTTTTTATTGCATTTTAATTAATTGAGTGTGTGAGTGAGTGAGTGTGTGTGTGTGTGTGTGTGTGTGTGTGTGTGTGTGTGTGTGTGTGTGTGTACCCTGTACTTGGAGTTACAGTTTTAGAAAAGCAAGAGGTCTTGCATTTTCTTTTGCACACCGGGCATCTCTCTGGAAGCCAGAACAAAGAACATTTCTGAACCACCAGTTGTGCACTGGGCTGTGTCACGGGCGTGCTGCAGGCCACTGCATTAGAAAATCGAAACGCAAAGATATATTTTTTTTTTAGCCCTTGAAAAATTGGAGAATAATTACATGAAATGGTCTCCATGGAAACAATCAGCAAAACAACCTTAATGGACCATGTTTTATGTCTGAAAAGGGCATCTTTTGAATACTTTGTTTCCTGTGCCATTTCTTGCCATTAAATGGTTATGCGCACACACAATGGATCCCCAAAAGGCATTAAGCAGGGAATAGGAAATGCTCTGGCCTGGTCCGAGCCATTATCTCCTTGGTGTATGCTTGGCCTGAGCTTTGAGTGCCTTCTACTTAAGGGAAGTAATTTCAGGAAGAAAAGACCGCTATTTTGAAGTTATTTGCCTCCTGAATCATCCATAGTTACCTATACGTGTGTGTTGGTGGGGGCGCAAGGTCTCTTTGTCTTCATGCACCCCCCTTTTATGCTCATCTCATTATTTTTGTAGTTATTGCCTTTTTAAAATGACTGCAGTCCCAAGTCTAAGCAACTTTCTTTTGTTCGCCACACATTAGGTAAGTTGGAGCTACTGAAAAAGAAAATCTGATAGAAAGCATGAGGTTTTCTTCCATGCCAACCCTTTTTAGACTCCTCAGCACCATTGCTACCTGGCCCTCATGAGTTTGGGCACGACTAGATTGGTAGAGTCTTTGTCTACCAAGCACAGGGGCCTGGGTTTAATCCCCAGCACGAATATGAATCGGGTGTGTTGGTACATGATTTCCCACACCAGCCCTTGTGGGGTTGGGGTAGAAGGATCAGATTGAAGGTCACCCTCAGTTACAGCCTGCTTCTTACTCTCTACCATCCCCATGTATATGGAATGCCAGGTCTTCGCCATCCTTCCTTCTGCCCCCCCCCCCATCTCTCTTCTCGGGACTCCACAACTGGTCGAGATGGTCAATGGTGTCAGAAACTACATAGAAATGGAAAAATCTCCCCCTCCAACAAGTGGCCTCCGATGGGTTCATTCCTGCCTCCCTTTGCCATAAATGTGGATAACTGGAAAATAGCTGGCAGTTCTCTTTTTAAAAATATTTTCATTGAAAATCTGCTTCATGTATGACATGTGCTTTCAGTGCTGTATGTGTGTGTGTGTGTGTGTGTGTGTGTGTGTAATAAGCAACTTGAGGTGGCTCACACCTATATTCCCAGCCCTCTAGAGAAACAGGAAGATCTGTGAATCTGAGGCCATGCTGGCTGCACAGTTAGTTCTAGGCTAGCTTGAGCTAGAGAGAGAGAGAAAGACAGAGACAGAGAGGATGCCTCCAAAAACAAAGACCAAAAGTGAAAAAAAGGGAAGTCAAATGAGAGTAGCCCCCGGGAGAAAAATTAAAACATGTTTCTGAGCAAAAAAAAAAAAAAAAAATCTTGGCTCTTGGTATGAGAGGAGTTCCTTCTGCTTCTACAGTGGTGTGATGGGCTCCACAGGGATGGCTCTCTGCTGCTTGCAATACAAGTCCTGATCTTATAGTCACCGAAGTCCTGCAGTGTATTAATTACTTTTCTGTTGCTATGATTAAAAAAATCAACAACAACACCATAGCCAACCACAAATTGGGAAAAGGGGGTTGTATTCCATCTTACAGCTTGTAGCCTTCCATCCACAGAAGTAGGACAGGAGCGGGAGCTGGGGACAGAAACCGAAGCAAAAGCCATGTAGGAACACTGTTTATGGGTTTGCTAGGTTTTCTTATAAAACCCAGAGCCACCAGTCTGGGAGTGTCGCCACCAACAGCGGGCTAGACCCTTCCAGATCCATTGTTAGTCAAGACACTGCTGTACAAAAACTGAAAGTATAATAGAACAGTGGTCTACCCCCTTCCTTAGGCTGGCTGTCTCCCATTCTAGCTGACAGATTTCCTGAGATGGGGGGGGGGGGGTGAAGATGATGGCGGCTCCAACCTGTTTCTAGAGGAGGGAAGGGAGGAGGAAATCACATCCGGTTGTTACCATAGAAACTGCAAGAGTGTGAGGGGAGGGGCCAGGGAGAGAAGCCACACACACACACACACACACACACACACACACACACACACACACCTTCTCTGAGCCCTGAGATAATCCCAGGCTTGCCGTTGTTCCCAAACCTTATCTCAGCAATATTTATCTCAATATTTACGGGGCAAATTAATGAAATTGTGCTGTGTGTCTCTTTAACAGCTCCTAACATATAAAATCATGCCACCTGAGGTCATAGGTTTTTTTGAGTGATTTGTGTAAACCCTACTTGTAAAAAATTGTTTTTTAAAAAAATCTGTTGTTAAGGCTTCATTAAAAATGTTCTTAAAGCCAGGCAGGTGGTGGTGGCACAGGCCTATAGGGGCTTTTTATTGCATTTGTGGGTGTCTGCTCTAGAACACACGCGTGAGCATGCAAGCGCACACATCCATGTGGAAGACAGACAACAACATGTTGGAGTCAGCTCTCTCCCTCTACCACGTGGGCCCCAGGGCATCAAACTCATCAGACTTGGTAGGTAGTGTCCTTACCCACTGAGCCATCTCGCCAGCCCAGGCCCTGCTTTCATACATGGGTCCTGGGATCCAAACTCCAGAATTCATGCTTATGCAGTAAGTGCTGTATATCTCTATGCCATCTTCCCAGCGCTTTTGTTTTGTTAACAGGGGCTCTCTCACCGGATTTGAACTGACCAAGTAGGCTACACTGGATGGGTAATGATCCTCAGGGATGCTTCTAGTTCTGACTCCCTAGTATCAGGGTTGCAAGCGTATACTGTCGCACTCAGCTGATTTTTACTTTGATTCTAAGGATCAACATGTTACAGACTGCACCATCAACCAGACCATTCACACACACGCACGCACACACATGCACGCACACACACATGCATGCACACACACATGCATGCACACACATGTGTACACACACATGCACACACATGCATGCACACACACATGCATGCACACACACATGCATGCACTCGCACGCACACACACACACACGCACGCACACACATGCATG